>JAAGOF010000291.1:38383-365073 GCA_010645155.1 Tigriopus japonicus | reverse complement strand
TTTCCAATCCGGCTCGAAGGACCACTTGTTGCTACGACAAGGACTGTTGGATCGCTACTACCGTCAACTAGCTCGGAACCAACCAACCAATGCACCACACACTTGACTCGAAGGCTCTTGGGGAAAATCCCTTTTACTTGATCTGTAATCTTGGTTAGGATGTCGCAGATCTTACTGAGTTTTGGAAGGGCGTCTTCTCTTTTACTTCTTCTCTGTTACTGGTAGAATCGATCTTTTTCTGGGGCCTTTTCCTTTTCCGGGTTGACATCCTTCTCTTCTCGGCCGAATCGGCAACCGAAGGCTGGTCTACCAAATCCCAACTCCCGTGGACATCGGCCTCATTGGCGGAATTGGCCACCTTGGTTCATTGGCTCGGGCGAACTTCTCTAGATACGTTTGATTAAAGCCTTAATATACGTTTGATCAGCAATTTTTGCCCTCGCCAATCACTCTCTCCGCTCCAACCAGGGTTGCCAGGTGGCCGAATCCTCGGCCACTTTTGGCAAAAGTGGCCGAATTTGAAACCCGGTGGCCGAGAGAAAAAAATTCTTTCGGCCACTTCTAAAAGTGGCCGAAAGTGGCCGAAAATAGCAAATACATAATCGAAATGTTTATGAATTATGTAAAATGAAGCCTGCATTTGTCTGAAATCTTACATTTGAACGTGCCATGTTTCAACCTACCAGAGCAAAAACATCTAGGTATACATAGACTTGAAACATCTAGTTTATGTCCAAAACTGGGCACTTAGTAGAAATTTTAGGTTGCTGTGCCTTCCGTTTAATGTTAAACCCTCTTTCTGAAAAACTTTTCGTTTTATTTGGTTACTCAAATCGTCAATCACTGCAAAACTAATCAAAAATGGACTAGTCAAACTCGCACAGTCAAGAACTTGATAAATAAATCCTTTTATTTCTCTGGATTTAAAACATACCTCATTGTGTTTGCAAATTTCTTTACCAATCGGATAACAATGAAAAGTAAACTATCTTTGCTTGGAAATGTTGGAATTACGAATGTTATTTAGGAGGCTGGGCCAAATGTTGATTGAGGGAATTAAAATTTGCTTTTTTGTGATACAAGTATTTTTCAGACTATTTTTTCCAACTTTTCGGTAATAAACTGTATTCTTGATTTTTTCTGATTTGTTTTAATTTTTTTGGACAAAAAAAATGAAAAGAGAAAAAATCTGACGGATCGATTTTAGTTTTAGGCGAAAAGGTCATTTTCAGTAAGAATTCAGAATTTACTTTGTGACCGATAGTGGCCGAATTTCAAAGCAAAAGAGGCCGAGAGGCTTCCCTAGAACCGTCCGAATCCTACCGTCCGCGGCCGAATTTGAAACCCGGTGGCCGAAAGAAAAAAATTCTTCCAAAAGTGGCCGAAAGTGGCCGAATTTGAGATCTGGTGGCCGAGAAAAAAAACAAATTTTCCTCGGCCATATCCAAAAGTGGCCGAAAGTGGCCGAAAATAACAAAAAGATAAGGAAAATGTTTATATTTTTGTATAATGGATCCTGCATTGGTCTGATATCTTACTACATTTGAACGTGCCATTTTCTGCCTACCAGAACATAGACATGTTAGTATACATAGGCTTAAAACATTTACTTTGTGTCCAAAATTGGGCACTTGCAAACTTTGATGTAATGGTCAATTTTGGATTTTTTTGATTGATGTGACTTCCATTTGATATTAAACCCTCTTTTCTAAGAAACTTTTGGTTTCATTTGTTTACTCAAATCGTCAATTACTGTTAAACCAATCAGAAATGGACCAGTCAAGCTCACACAGCCTAGCATTTAATAAATCATTACTCTTATTTTTCTAGATCTAAAACATTTTTCCCACTTTTTGGTGTCAAACTGAATCCTTGCATTTTTTCAGGATTTTACAATCTTTTTTTTTTGACAAAATATTTGATAGATCGATTTTAGTTTTTTAATTTTAAGTAAGAAATTGTATGTCATTTTGTGGCCAAAAATGGCCGAAGTCTTCAAAAATGGCCGAAAGTGGCCGAATTTCAAAGCAAAAGTGGCCGAGAGGCTTCCCTAGAACCTGGCAACCCTGCTATAGACCTATGCAACTTTCAAGTGATCAATATGAACCCTTGCGGGGTAAACAAGTCATTATTTAAAGCTGAATAAAAATGTTGTCGCAGTTGTTGGATTTGGGATGTCACTCGTCGACATTTCTAAAACTTGTAATAATGACGAAAGACCTTAATGACACCGTTTGCTTAATATATTTCAAGTATTAGTATTTTTTTATATTTTTTTAGGCATGCTGGATTGGGTTAAGGTATGTTATTCCAATGGGATAAAGAAGAATCGTGAAATCAGATTTTATCAGGAATGACATGAAGCTTTTTTAAAAGAATGATCCGGCTCGAGCAGACCGAGCGGTGTTGATCCCAAACTCAGCAGCTTTGGAACGCTCCTCAGATTCCTCATACTCTTGTTGAGCCTTGCGGAACTTGGCCAAATTCAAAGCAGCAATTTCTTCGGCCTCCTCAATTTGTTGCTTGTAAGTCTTGATCTTCTGCTGCAACTTCTGGGCCAATTCAGTCATTCTTTCTTGGTTCTTGCGATCTTCCTCTTGTTGGAATTGGAGTTCCTTCACTTGACGTTCAGCTCGATGGTAGGCTTTAGCTGCATCAGAAGTTTGAGATTGAATAGATCCAAGCTCCATCTCCAATTCTCGAATTCTCATCTCGAGCTTGCTCATGGCTGCGCGTCCCATCTTGGCGGCACTAGCCTCGGCATCGGCCAATCGGTTCTCCAGTTCCATGAGTTGGCTCTCCAAAGCACGCTTATGGCGATCCTCAGAGGTGCTGTGTTCTTGTTCAGCTCTCAATTCATCGGCCAATCGAGCGGCGTCAATCATAGCACGTTTTGATTTCTCCTCCGAATTTTTGGCTTGAGTCATCATGTCGTCAATTTCAGCCTGAATGGCGTGGATGCTTGATTCCACTGCTCGCTTTTCATGCATGGCTCGGGTGTTGATGCTGGACATTTCGTTCACGGCAGCTCGGCTCTCAGCTAATTCATTTTCAAGCTGGCGCTTGGATCTCTCAGAGCTTTGGAGGAGAGCACTTGACTCTTGAACCTCCCCAGCCAAAGCATTGGCCTTTCGGTCGGCAATGCCAACAGTTTCTTGGACCTCCTGTCTGGCTCTGGCCTCATCTTCATAACCTTGGATGGTGTCTCTCAATTGACCTTGATAACGCTTGATAGCCTTTTGGCCCTCGGCATTGGCCTTGTTGGCTTGGTCCAATCCAATTTCCAGCTCATTGATGTCTGATTCAAGCTTCTTCTTGATTCGCAAGGCCTCGGACTTGGCACGTTGTTCAGCCTCCAATGAAGCGGAGAGAGAGTCCATGGCACGTTGGTGGTTTTTGCTAAAAGTGAAAATGGCAATACAATTTCGACATGATATCATTGAATCTTGAAATATTTCTAATAATTACCGGGTGTTCTCAAACTCTTCTTCCTTCTCATGGATTCGTCGATCAATCTCTTGACGGACTTGTCCAAGCTCCAATTGGGATCGCAAGACCTTGTTCTCCTCTTGCTCAAGAGCAGCCTCAGCCTCCTCCAAAGCGGCTTGGAGCTCTTCCTTCTCGACCTCAAGACGACGGCGTTGTTTGTCCAATTCATGAATGGATCGGCCACCATCACCCAATTGGTCCAAAAGATCGCGGATCTCATCAGCGAGGTTCTTGTTTTCTCGCTTGACCACATCCAATTGCTCGATAGCTTCTTCATGAGCGGCACGAAGACGGAAGAGCTCACTGTTGTAGTTTCGGCATTCCTTGTTGCTTGCATCAATTTCAGCAGTCAAGTCATTTGCTTTAGCCTTCCATTCTCCAATAACCTAATGGTCCAAATAAAGAGTTAAAAAAGTAGGGATACGGTAACCAGCATGAATAATCCATCAAACTTTACCCGATCAAAGTTCTTGCCACGCTTTTCACTAATGATGGCAGCAGCATGAGTTCTCTCGTATTCAAGAGAAATGTCCTCCAAATCGGTTTGCAGCCGGCCACGAGATTTCTCGCTGCTGGCAAGTTTGTTGTTGAGGGCTTCAACAGTTTCTTCAGCCTCAGCAATTCGAGCTTGAAGTTTGCCCTTGGTTCCCTCCAGCTCCTCGACACGTCCCAAACCTTCAGTTTCAAATCGGGACTTCCACAATTGGATCTCAGCTTGAGCCTTGGACAAGGCCTTGAGCATATCCGACTTTCGCTCGTGCTCGTTCTCAATGCGTTCCCGAGCACTCTCCAAGTCAGTGGTCAAGTTCTTGTATTTGGTCATGAGGGAGGAGCGATCCCTTGCCTCAGCATCAGCCAAACGCTTGTTATCCTCCAACTGTGTGGTAAGCGAGATCTTTTGCTTGTTCAATTGAGCCATGCTGTTCTCGCCTTCCTCAATTTGCCGTTCCAAGTCCATTTTTTCCATCTCCAATCGCTTCTTCTGGGATTCAGCTTCGTTCAAGGCTCTGGCCATTTCGTCCAACTTGCTATTGGCATCGGCAATGGAGCCTTGGATCATTTTTCCGTTCCTATCCAATTCAGCTTTGGCGCGAACGCCTTCCTCCAAATTGGAGCGAGCCTCTTGCAAGTCGCGTTCCATGTTGGCCTTGTCCTTCTCGGCCTTCATTTTATTGGCGTTGAGGTTGTCAATTTGTTCGCCCAATTCAGACATGGTGTTGTTATGCTTCATTCGGAGTGCAGCCAAAGTGCCTTCATGGGAGATGTTACGCTCCTCGATCTCAGCTTTGAGACGGTGAAGCTCTTGCTCTCGCTTCTTGTTCAATTCGACTTGAGTGGCGGTATTGGCGCCAGCCTCTTCCAAACGAGATCCCAAATCTTCAAGATCCTTCTTTAGCATGGCCCTGCTCTTTTCAGCCTTGGACCTTGAAGCCCTCTCAATGGAAAGCTCTTCATCGAGTTCTTCCAAACGAGATTGCAACTCCTTGGTTTGCTTGGCGTACTTTCCTCCCAAAGTACTCTCATCGTCAATCTTGGCATTCATGGCGGCCCATTCTTTTTCCTTGCGTTGGACAGCTTGAGTGAGCTCAGATTTGACTCGTTCCAAGTCGGAAATCGTCTCTTGGGTGAGCTTGAGATCACCTTCGATTTTCCTCTTTACCTTCTCGGAATCAGCCTTGGTCTTCTTTTCCCTTTCCAGGGCGTCCTCAGCCTCATCCAAGCTTTGCTCAAGCTTGTGTTTGACCTTAGACAAATGAGAGCACTTATCCTCCAAGGTTTGAACATCCTCTTCCGTCTTTTGCTTGCTTTCCTGAACTCCCTTCTTCTCCCGGCCTAATTTGGAAATCATGTCGGTTTGATGTTCAAGCTCTTCCTTGAGGTTTCGAATCTGCTCGTCCTTCTCCACCTTTTCTTGTTCTGCGGCAGCCAAACGATTTTCCATGGCAGTAATTTCCTCTCTCAATTGGGCTTGTTGAGATTTGACCTTGCCTTGTTGTTGAGAGATGGCGTCCTTTTGTTGCTTCTCAGCAGCAATTCGGTTGTTGACTTCGTCCAATTGCTTCTGAACATCAAGTGCCATGTTTTCCACCCTCGTTGTTTTATCAATGATATCCTGAACGGCAGAACCTCCACTTTGAAGAGCTAGTTGAAGCTCGCTCTTCTGGCCCATCAGCATTTCATGGACCGCCTCAACCTTTTTGCGGTCAGCCAAAGCTTTATCAATATTCTTCTCAGCAATGGCAATCTTGCCCTCGTACTCAGCCTTGTATTGAGCAAATTTGGTGCATTTGAGATTGGGCTTGATAGCCAACCACAATTGCCACCAAAGCCAAGTTTGACCAATGCGGAAGTTCCTAATTGTTCTTTGGCAGCAATACAAGGCCAGCTTCTGGTCTTGCATTTTCTTGAAAACCATTCGGGAAGACTTTCCTCTGGCTTGGGATTGCAACCAAGACAAAACCTCGCCAATCCTGTCCTCGCGAACCTCTTCCATGTAACCCAGAATACCGGCCCTGAAGAACACCTTAGTGTGACCCAAGCGATACTTCTCAGCCTCCAGCTTAATCACATCCAAGACGGCCTTGGCGGCAGCCTTGTCATTCTTAGCTTTAGCTACAGCTTGGGCAGCCAAGATGTTGTATCTACCTTTGAATTCAGGGTAGAGCATCTTGTTGGGGAAGCCCTTTCGGCAGATGGCAATACCGGCCAATACACCGTTACATTGGTATTGATGCATGATCAAGTCAGGCTGAACACCACCTGGTTTCTTGTGAGTGTTGGGTACCACACAACGGATGAAGGATGGATCAGTGGCGTACAAGGTCTTCATCAAATCGTCCAATTGATTCTTGTAGAAGGAGGACACAGTTTTGCCGCCACCCTTCTTTTTTCCACCGCCGCCAGAATCCTTCTTGGCTTCCAGAGGTTGTCCCGGATGGTCAATGAAGCATGCAACAAGCATCTTGTTCGAGCCATTCTTCATGAGCTCAACCACAGTGTCGTTGAGAGGATCTTTGTTCTTCTCCAACCATCCAGTCAAGTTGTAGGACACGGTTGCGGCGTAATGGACCACGGCAAAGTGGGCATTTGGATCGGGCTTAGGATTGGCCTTGGAAAAGTTCTGCCACTTACCCAAAAGATTTTCGTGAAGCTTGGCGGCAAAGGTTTGATCGGTTGCCTTAGGGAAGAGGGATTCCTCCTCAAGGATAGACAAAAGTCCCATAGGCTTTTCAAACATGTCAATACACTTTTGCAAATCCATGCCAAAGTCGACGTTCGCCCATTCAATGCCCTCTCGGACGTACTCTTCTTGTTCCAAAACAAACATGTGCTGGTTGAAGAACTGTTGAAGCTTCTCATTACAAAAGTTGATACAGATTTGTTCAAAGCCATTGTAGTCAAAGATTTCGAACCCAGCAATATCCAAACATCCAATGTACTGAACCTTCTTCATAGTGGGATCAAACAAGGTCTCGTTACATTTATCCACAACATAACGGAAGACCAACTCATAGATCTTACGAGCAATACCAGCCACTGAACTGGCAGCTTGGGTGCAACTTTGACCCTTGGAAACCCATTCAGTACCGACCTTCAGTTTGGGCTTGCAGAAGTAAGTAATCATCCATTCGGCATCGATACCGCACAATTCGGCAACTTTGAGGGAATTGGTGTCCTCCTTGATTTCAGCTTGCTCCTCCTTACCGACTGGCACAAAGTCCTTGGTAAGATTGCCCATGTGCATAACGACAGACGTCAACTTGTAGACATTGTAAGTCTCTTCCTCAGAGAATCCAAGGATTCCAAAGGCGTCATGAGCGTATTGCATATCCTCCTTGTCATCGATGGAATCCACCGTGACTTTTCCTTGGGACACCCACCAATAGTCGTAGATGTTATCCGTGAGCAAGCATTTTGTCTTTAAATCGGGGACGGCATCGGACATGAGATTGTAGAATGCGTGGTAGCATCGCTCCAATTCAGCTTGGAAGGTCAATCTGGACTTTTCAAGCAGATAGGTGACCATGTCAGCTCCAGACAACTTTCCACCTTGATTGAACCAGATACGGATGAACTTTCCAAATCGCGAAGAGTTGTCATTCCTCACGGTCTTGGCGTTCCCCCAAGCCTCCAAGACGGGGTTAGTTTGGACAATCTTGTCCTCCAGGGACGCCTCTCCTTCCTTCTTTTTACCAGAGGCACCAACAGAGGCGAAGTATGAAATGACCTTCTTGGTGTTTTCAGTCTTTCCCGCTCCAGACTCGCCAGTAATGAGGATAGACTGGTTTTTGCAAGCGTTCATCATACCTTGGTAGGATCCTTCAGCCACACCAAAGATGTGAGGTGGGCACTCAGATCGTCGCTTTCCAATGTAAAGGTCAATGGCTCGTTGGGTGTAGATGGGGAATCTCTTGTAGGGATTGATGGCGATACAGAAGAGACCCGAATAGGTGTAAATGAGCTCATTCTTGTAGCGAACAACGGAATTCCACAAGACGCAAGCATCGTTGAGGTAAGTCAAACCAGACATGTCATCGCTACAGTCAAACTTGGGAGGATTGACTTGTCCCACTTGGTCTTTCTTGAAGACTTTTTTCTACAAGAGAAAGGAATAATTCAATCAGTTTTTAAAAATCGAAATGAACTGACTATTTCGATTGTTCTTTCAAAAGTATGGCGCTTTTGAAGGCTGATGTTGGCCATGTTGTATATTTGTATGCTACCTGTGATGTCCAAATTGCTGGATCTCCTTTGAACTTACATCTTTGGTCTCCAAGATGGTGACGGTGACCTTGTCTCCATCGGTGGAATCAATCAGACCTTCCAAGTAGCCTCCAGTTGACTTGTCCGGAACCCAGCAGGACTTCTTGGGGTCGTAAGGCTTTGACTTCAGCTTGGTCTTCAGTTCAGGGGACACTATCAGCCATGGAGATGGATCGGGATCGGGTCCATCTCCTTTCTTGATATGTCCGGGCATTGTTGTTTTCTTTGGGAGGAACTGTAAAATGTTTTTGTCGGTGAGTTTTTTAATTTTTTTCCCTGGAGAAGTGTAAATATTGGCCTTGCTAGTTGGCTGTGTAAAAACCTTTTTGTTGGTCCTTTTTTCTGATCTTGAGTGACGCGAATAATGTTGCTTCACCACTATCGTTAAACATATTGAAAGTGCGCTTCCGGAAAAAAATTAAAAGAAGTAGTTACAATGGGATTTGATAGATTATGTTACTTTTAAAAGTATATTGGGCTAGAATGGACAATAAAACGTTTGGGTAAAATAATTTAAAAAAATGACGTACAAAAAATGAGGGCACTTGATTTTTGATTCGACTTCGAATATTTCAATGCATTTTTAAGTTTTTTAGCATGCACAAAAAAAACTTTAAAATTTTGATGAGATATTTTTTCCCGAAATTTACTTTGCAATGTAAACTGCACGAAACTTAACAAGTTTCGCTAAGAAATTGAGAATCTTTATTTGTAGTCGTTAACTTTCAATTTAAAAGACACAAGTATTGAACTTTAACCCAATATCTTACCTGTGCCCTGTCAAACAAATGTCTGGTGTGGAACAATCCTCAGCGAGGTCTTTTATATCGTCCCATGTGGTGATTGTGGAACCTTGCTTGATTACTCACACCACGGATTGGCCGGTGGAACATCATCGCCGTTCAGACTTGAGTTGGGCTTGCCTTTGAACTCGAACAAGGGGACAACGATGTGGACGGCACTGTTTGGAACCACCTGCGAGACGGCTACAGTGAAGTGAACTCTTTTTTTGGCATGGAATAAGGCATACTCGTTGAAAATCCAATTGTCCAATCAAGTCAACGTCGAAAGTGCCCAAACGGTCGATTAGATGGAAGACTATTTTGGGTATTTGTACTCCGGCTTTTTTTCAGAACAGAGCGCTCAATTTCATTCTTACCTAACTTTGGAAAGCTTGGGGGTGGTCTGAGTTGAATGGATTGACATTTTCCAGTCTTGTACAAACCTTGCTGCCATCAAGAGTGTCGAAGACGCTCTTCCACTTTTTATTGATCTACTGATTGGTCCGTGAGACCCAACTGAATTGAATCGGTTCCATTCCATACAAAACTTAAAGTGGTGGTGACTAATGGGATGGCCCTCTTTCTGAGAAAGTGCAAATCAAATTTGTTGAACCTTAAGTGATTTATAGGTCGGTTGTTAAGGTAGTTTGGAAGTATAGTAGAAGCATATGAGATGGAGTAGAAATAATACATAAGCTGCGACTAAAAAACACATCTTATTGTAGCGAAACTTGATCGACATGGCTATTTCTACTCCGTCTCATACGATTCTTCCATGTTTCTAGTTATGCTTCTACTACTAGACTTCCAAACTACATCAACAACCGACCTAGTACATTAGTATCAGTGAAGAATTTGTTGCTTGTCAAAACAGAAGAAATACAACTTGTGTTCTATATTTCAATTATGTCACTTTTTTCTAAACCTTTAGGCCTTAAACAAATCGTACTTTCCGATCAATATGTAATCCCAGGAGAAAAAACCCTGCAATGCATCTTTGAAAGATATTTCTGTTGTGGAATTTCAAAGTTAAGTTCTTGGAAACGTTATTGTATCCGGAAACAAGAGACCATTCCTTAAAAGAAAAAAAAACATGTTGCTTTGAATTTACTTTCTGGTTGCCAATTTTGAGATACAATTCGCAAATATCATTCGTTATTTCGAATATGAAATGCATGGGAAAAGTAGGCAACGAAATTTCGTGAGAAGTGGTGTCGATTATTCTGTAACGTAATTTTTGCATCGTATTTTGCAAAGAAAAGTTGGTGGGAGCAACCACTCTTCTTCCACTTTTGTGATCTGTTGTGTTAGCTCCATGTCACAACCTTGATTTTTCCCAATAGATGAATGAAAGGATTTTGGGTGTATTTTGAGCTGAAAGAAGTGTTACCATGGCTTTTGCTCGCTAGCCAATAAATTTCAAGCCAATCATGATTCGAAACCAATTTTCACAATCCTTCCTACTTTTCTTCAACAACTTTATTGACAGGCTCGATTCTGAAATCGGAAAGTCCAAGTTCCAGATTTTTTCTTGAAATGATTTTAAAATATGATCATTGTGAGTCACTTCAATTTGTCTTGGTTTCTTATTTCACAAAGTGTTTTGTCATTGTAAATATTTCTTCAAAATAAACATCGTGCAATGAAAACGATTGTACTCTTCCCTTGTTGACTTGGAATGTTTGAAGAAAACGACAATGCACGCCATAAAGAAGTCCAGGAATGATTCCTGTCAAGTTTCTCATGGAGATTTAGAGTGTCTTCTCTAATTTCAGCAATAAATTAGGCTTGAATCTGTCACTGTAGTGGAGCTCACACAGAAAAACAGGGTTTCTAGACGAGGACCACCACTTACCTGGCCTTTGTTTCTGTTAGTAAAGACCCAGTTACTTGAGTGATGGATCGTTTAATATTTAGAAAATTCGTCCACAAACTCAAAGGTTTCTTCGATGTCAAACTTGAATTCGATAAACTGGGGAAACCCCTGTTTTGTCAAAAATCGACTTTCGAGGGGGAGACAGTCTTTAGTTTGCATCCTGGCGTTAAAAGTACTTGAGCGCATTACCCCGAGAGCGAAAAAATTTAGATGGCCTCCAAAAATACCTCCGATGCCTAAAAATCTTGTTTTTACAACTTGTTCATGGCTTGATACGATGCCAAGTTCTAGAAGACAATTTTTTGTGGATAATTTTGGGCGATTTCGTTAGTTTTTTTTTTTCAAAACGGTAATGTTTTGTTCTCGAAAAACACAATCCTCGTTTTCTGTTCAGAATATGACATGCTGACAGGGATGGGCAAAATAAGAGTGTTTGATAGTTCAAATGGTATTTGCAATACCATTTGAAGAAACTATTTTTCGTTTTTAATGTCTATAGCTTGTTCATTCCGTACGCAACAAAAACATTGGCTCCTAGTTTGCATAATATATTTCATTAGTATTTTTTTGGTATTTTCTTACATGCTGGGTTGGGACAAGGTACGTTATTTCATTGGGATAGGTAAGGACATTAATCTCAGATTTAATAGAGCAAGTAGTTGTGTTTCGAAGTTAGAAGAAAGATCCAGCTCGAGCAGCTCGAACATTGCTCATTCCAACTTCAGCAGTTCTAGATCGATCCTCAGACTCTTCAAACTCTTGCTGAGCCTTGCGGAACTTAGCCAAATTCAGAGCGGCAATTTCTTCGGCCTCCTCAATCTGCTGCTTGTATGTCTTGATCTTCTGCTGCAATTTCTGGGCCAATTCGGTCATCCTCTCTTGGTTCTTGCGATCTTCCTCTTGTTGGAATTGGAGTTCCTTCACTTGACGCTCAGCTCGGTGATAGGCTTTAGCAGACTCCGAAGTCTGGGATTGAATGGATCCAAGCTCCATCTCCAACTCTCGAATTCTCATCTCGAGCTTGCTCATGGCTGCACGTCCCATCTTGGCAGCATTGGCTTCGGCATCGGCCAATCGGTTCTCCAGTTCCATGAGTTGGCTCTCCAAAGCACGCTTATGGCGATCCTCAGAGGTGCTGTGTTCTTGTTCAGCTCTCAATTCATCGGCTAATCGAGCGGCGTCAATCATGGCGCGCTTGGCCTTTTCTTCCGAATTCTTAGCTTGAGTCATCATGTCGTCAATCTCAGCTTGCATGGCATGGATACCAGATTCCACGGCACGTTTCTCATGCATGGCTCGGGTGTTGATGCTGGACATTTCGTTCACGGCAGCTCGGCTCTCGGCTAATTCGTTTTCAAGTTGACGCTTGGATCTCTCAGAGCTTTGGAGGAGAGCACTGGATTCTTCAACCTCCCCAGCCAAAGCATTGGCCTTTCGGTCGGCAATGCCAACTGCCTCTTGGACTTGCTGTCTGGCTCTGGCCTCATCTTCATAACCTTGGATGGTGTCTCTCAATTGACCTTGATAACGCTTGATGGCCTTTTGCCCCTCGGCATTGGCCTTGTTGGCTTGGTCCAATCCAATTTCCAGCTCATTGATGTCTGATTCAAGCTTCTTCTTGATTCGCAAGGCCTCGGACTTGGCACGTTGTTCAGCCTCCAATGAAGCGGAGAGAGAGTCCATGGCACGTTGGTGGTTTTTGCTAAAAGTGAAAATGGCAATACAATTTCGACATGTTATCATTGAATCTTGAAATATTTCTAATAATTACCGGGTGTTCTCAAACTCTTCTTCCTTCTCATGGATTCGTCGATCAATCTCTTGACGGACTTGTCCAAGCTCCAATTGGGATCGCAAGACCTTGTTCTCCTCTTGCTCAAGAGCAGCCTCAGCCTCCTCCAAAGCGGCTTGGAGCTCTTCCTTCTCGACCTCAAGACGACGGCGTTGTTTGTCCAATTCATGAATGGATCGGCCACCATCACCCAATTGATCCAAAAGATCGCGGATCTCATCAGCGAGGTTCTTGTTTTCTCGCTTGACCACATCCAATTGCTCGATAGCTTCTTCATGAGCGGCACGAAGACGGAAGAGCTCACTGTTGTAGTTTCGGCACTCTTTGTTGCTGGCATCAATTTCAGCGGTCAAGTCATCAGCCTTGGCTTTCCATTCACTTATAACCTAACATGATGCAAAAACACAAGTCTTTTATTTGGATGTTATAATGTTGTTCAAGCATTTCAGATGTTCTCCTAAGGCTCTTATCCTAGGTCATGGTTTTCTACTTTGTGGCTTCACCTACCACACAAAAGATAAACTAGTTTGATTCCTCAATGAGTACTTTGTTTCTTTTTTGACGAAGGTCATGGGCATTGAACAAAATGTTTGTATTCAATTTGTTGAGGGCCGATTTGAAATCAAATATTTCACTGTTCGAGAAAATTTCAAACCAGCATTCAACTGTTTTAATGATGAAAGCCTAATTTAAGTGTGCTCTAAAAATGTTGGGGAAAAAAATATTACAAATTTGTATTTCTGAAAAATTGATATTTTCTTAGATTTTGAATTTTGAAAAATCGCATTTTCGAAAAACTTATTGCTTTAAATTTAATTGAAAAATAAAAAAATAAGACTTTTGAAGATTTATAGCTTGACAAAAATGCGAAAATGTGTATTTTTGAAATTATTTCTCAAATTGAAAACAAAAAGTTACATCAGCAAATTAGTGTATAATAATAACCCTAAAAATCAAGAAGAAAATACTCTGATCAATGAAATTGAAGCGACATTGGTAACAGTAGGTGAAAGCTCCTAATCTAAATTTTTGGTGGCAGGAGGTACGTCTTCCGAATTTGGAAAAACGAAAAAAATCTTCGATAAATTCCTATCAAGGATTTGATTCGAATTGCGTAGCATTAGGGGATCAGATAACCAAAATTTAAAGGACAGGTATTCAAATTTTCTAAATTAAAAACTTTAATTTTTCATTGGTCGCTTTTTTGCATGGATTTATCCTTCAAGGTGGAAATTTTTTACTTAACTACTAGTGTAGCAAACGTTTTAGAACCAAAAGCTAGTACCAAAACAGAGGATCTTATCCCTTGCAATTCGAATTCCGAATCCGCCAACAAAAACTGCCTTTGGAATGATGGAACCAAAAATAGTTCCCAGGCCAAGAAAGGCTAATTTTGGCTGAAATGCCACCATTATAGAAGTTGGCTGGGACACCAATGTTGGGGAAATATTTTAAAATCTTCATTGGCATATAGCAAAAAAGTCTTACCCGGTCAAAGTTCCTGCCACGTTTTTCACTGATGACAGCTGATGCATGAGTTCTCTCGTATTCAAGAGAAATTTCTTCCAAATCGGTTTGCAGCCGGCCACGAGATTTCTCGCTGCTAGCAAGTTTGTTGTTGAGGGCTTCAACAGTTTCTTCAGCCTCGGCAATTCGAGCTTGAAGTTTGCCCTTGGTTCCCTCCAGCTCCTCGACACGTCCCAAACCTTCAGTTTCAAATCGGGACTTCCACAATTGGATCTCAGCTTGAGCCTTGGACAAGGCCTTGAGCATATCCGACTTTCGCTCGTGCTCGTTCTCAATGCGTTCCCGAGCACTCTCCAAGTCAGTGGTCAAGTTCTTGTATTTGGTCATGAGGGAAGAGCGATCTCTTGCCTCAGCATCAGCCAAACGCTTGTTATCCTCCAACTGTGTGGTAAGCGAGATCTTTTGCTTGTTCAATTGAGCCATGCTGTTCTCGCCTTCCTCAATTTGCCGTTCCAAGTCCATTTTTTCCATCTCCAATCGCTTCTTCTGAGATTCAGCTTCGTTCAAGGCTCTGGCCATTTCGTCCAACTTGCTATTGGCATCGGCAATGGAGCCTTGGATCATTTTTCCGTTCCTATCCAATTCAGCTTTGGCGCGAACGCCTTCCTCCAAATTAGAACGAGCCTCTTGCAAGTCACGTTCCATGTTGGCCTTGTCCTTCTCGGCCTTCATTTTATTGGCGTTGAGGTTGTCAATTTGTTCGCCCAATTCAGACATGGTGTTGTTATGCTTCATTCGGAGTGCAGCCAAAGTGCCTTCATGGGAGATGTTACGCTCCTCGATCTCAGCCTTGAGACGGTGAAGCTCTTGCTCTCGCTTCTTGTTCAATTCGACTTGAGTGGCGGTATTGGCGCCAGCCTCTTCCAATCGAGATCCCAAATCTTCAAGATCCTTCTTCAGCATGGCCCTGCTCTTTTCAGCCTTGGACCTTGAAGCCCTCTCAATGGAAAGCTCTTCATCGAGTTCTTCCAAACGAGATTGCAACTCCTTGGTTTGCTTGGCGTACTTTCCTCCCAAAGTACTCTCATCGTCAATCTTGGCATTCATGGCGGCCCATTCTTTTTCCTTGCGTTGGACAGCTTGAGTGAGCTCAGATTTGACTCGTTCCAAGTCGGAAATCGTCTCTTGGGTGAGCTTGAGATCACCTTCGATTTTCCTTTTAATCTTCTCTGAATCAGCCTTGGTCTTCTTTTCTCTTTCCAGGGCGTCTTCGGCCTCATCCAAGCTTTGCTCAAGCTTGTGCTTGACCTTGGACAGATGAGTGCACTTATCCTCCAAAGTTTGGACCTCCTCTTCCGTCTTTTGCTTGTTATCCTGAACTCCCTTCTTCTCCCGGCCTAATTTGGAAATCATGTCGGTTTGATGTTCAAGCTCTTCCTTGAGGTTTCGAATCTGCTCGTCCTTCTCCACCTTTTCTTGTTCAGCGGCAGCCAAACGATTTTCCATGGCAGTAATTTCCTCTCTCAATTGGGCTTGTTGAGATTTGACCTTGCCTTGTTGTTGAGAGATGGCGTCCTTTTGTTGCTTCTCAGCAGCAATTCGGTTGTTGACTTCGTCCAATTGCTTTTGAACATCAAGTGCCATGTTTTCCACCCTCGTTGTTTTATCAATGATATCCTGAACGGCAGAACCTCCACTTTGAAGAGCTAGTTGAAGCTCGCTTTTTTGCCCGAGAAGCACATCATGGGCTACCTCAACCTTTTTGCGGTCAGCCAAAGCTTTGCCAATATTCTTCTCAGCAATAGCAATCTTGCCCTCATACTCAGCCTTGTACTGCGCAAATTTGGTGCATTTGAGATTGGGCTTGATAGCCAACCACAATTGCCACCAAAGCCAAGTTTTACCGATGTAATAGTTCCTAATTGTTCTTTGGCAGCAATACAAGGCCAGCTTCTGGTCTTGCATTTTCTTGAAGATCATGCGAGAAGACTTTCCTCTGGCCTGGGCTTGCAACCAAGACAAAACCTCACCAATCCTGTCCTCGCGAACCTCTTCCATGAAACCTAAAATACCAGCCCTGAAGAACACCTTAGTGTGACCCAAGCGATACTTCTCAGCCTCCAGCTTAATCACATCCAAGACAGCCTTTGCAGCAGCCTTATCATTCTTAGCTTTAGCCACAGCTTGGGCAGCCAAGATGTTGTATCTACCTTTGAATTCAGGATAAGGCATCTTGTTGGGGAAGCCCTTTCGGCAGATGGCAATACCGGCCAATACACCGTTACATTGGTATTGATGCATGATCAAGTCAGGCTGAACCCCACCTGGTTTCTTGTGAGTGTTGGGTACCACACAACGGATGAAGGATGGATCAGTGGCATACAAGGTCTTCATCAAATCGTCCAATTGATTCTTGTAGAAGGAGGACACAGTTTTGCCGCCACCCTTCTTTTTTCCACCGCCGCCAGAATCCTTCTTGGCTTCCAGAGGTTGTCCCGGATGGTCAATGAAGCATGCAACAAGCATCTTGTTCGAGCCATTCTTCATGAGCTCAACCACAGTGTCGTTGAGAGGATCTTTGTTCTTCTCCAACCATCCAGTCAAGTTGTAGGACACGGTTGCGGCGTAATGGACCACGGCAAAGTGGGCATTTGGATCGGGCTTAGGACTAGCTTTGGCGAAGTTCTGCCATTTGCCCAAAAGATTCTCGTGAAGCTTGGCGGCAAAGGTTTGATCGGTTGCCTTGGGGAAAAGAGATTCTTCCTCAAGAATGGCCAAGAGACCCATGGGTTTTTCAAACATGTCAATGCACTTTTGCAAATCCATGCCAAAGTCGACGTTCGCCCAATCAATACCTTCTCGGACGTATTCTTCTTGTTCCAAAACAAACATGTGCTGGTTGAAGAACTGTTGAAGCTTCTCATTACAGAAGTTGATACAGATTTGTTCAAAGCCATTGTAATCAAAGATTTCGAACCCAGCAATATCCAGGCATCCAATGTACTGAACCTTCTTCATAGTGGGATCAAACAAGGTCTCGTTACATTTATCCACAACATAACGGAAGACCAACTCATAGATCTTACGAGCAATACCGGCCACTGAATTGCTAGCTTGAGGACAAGTTTGACCCTTGGAAACCCATTCAGTACCGACCTTCAGTTTGGGCTTGCAGAAGTAAGTAATCATCCATTCGGCATCGATACCACACAATTCGGCAACTTTAAGGGAATTGGTGTCTTCCTTGATTTCAGCTTGCTCCTCCTTGCCGACTGGCACAAAGTCCTTGGTAAGATTGCCCATGTGCATAACGACGGATGTCAACTTATAGACATTGTAAGTCTCCTCTTCATCGAATCCCAAGATCCTGAAGGCGTCATGAGCGTATTGCATATCTTCTTTGTCATCGATGGAATCCACTGTAACCTTTCCTTGGGACACCCACCAATAGTCGTAGATGTTGTCCGTGAGCAAGCATTTTGTCTTTAAATCGGGGACGGCATCGGACATGAGATTGTAGAATGCGTGGTAGCATCGCTCCAATTCAGCTTGGAAGGTCAATCTGGACTTTTCAAGCAGATAGGTGACCATGTCAGCTCCAGACAACTTTCCACCTTGATTGAACCAGATACGGATGAACTTTCCAAATCGCGAAGAGTTGTCATTCCTCACGGTCTTGGCGTTACCCCAAGCCTCCAAGACGGGGTTGGTTTGGACAATCTTGTCCTCTAGGGATGCCTCTCCTTCCTTCTTTTTGCCGGAGGCACCGACAGAGGCAAAATAAGCAATGACCTTCTTGGTGTTTTCAGTCTTTCCAGCTCCAGACTCGCCAGTAATGAGGATGGACTGGTTTTTACCGGCGTTCATCATACCTTGGTAGGATCCTTCAGCCACACCAAAGATGTGAGGTGGGCACTCAGATCGTCGCTTTCCAATGTAAAGTTCAATGGCTCGTTGGGTATAGATGGGGAATCTCTTGTAGGGATTGATGGCGATACAGAAGAGACCCGAATAGGTGTAAATGAGCTCATTCTTGTAGCGAACAACGGAATTCCACAAGACGCAAGCATCGTTGAGGTAAGTCAAACCAGACATGTCATCGCTACAGTCAAACTTGGGAGGATTGACTTGTCCCACTTGGTCCTTCTTGAAGACTTTTTTCTAGGGAAGAAACAATAAATTTTCATATCAGGTTTGTGTAAGTCTTCTTTCTTTTTTGCTGTTTGAGTTTTTGAAACATTATTTTTCATCTTCAAGTTTTATCTTTGGCAAGCGACCTTCTTCAAACTTACATCCTTGGTCTCCAAGATGGTAACGGTGACCTTGTCTCCATCGGTGGAATCAATGAGACCTTCCAAGTAGCCTCCAGTGGCCTTGTCAGGAACCCAGCATGACTTCTTGGGATCGTAAGGCTTAGCCTTCAGCTTGGTCTTCAGTTCAGGAGATACAATCAACCACGGAGATGGATCGGGATCGGGTCCATCACTCTTCTTGATATGTCCAGGCATGATTATTCGCTGAAGCGAGACTTATCTAGAAATAAAGTGACGTTTTGAAATCAACCCCAAAAGGAACGTTCCACAGAAAGTGTAAGTTCAACCTTACCCAGATTCCGTTGAACAATGTCTGGTGGAAATGTGCACGTCCTAAGAGCGTTTTATACCCACCAGTTGACATTGGCGGCGCTTCCACCCTTGCCGAGTCGGGATTCGGGAGCTTTTCCTTGGTGTGATGTATATGATAATTTGGGCGGGGCGATATGTAAGTGACCTCATTGGATTTTGTGCCAGGAAATGTCGGCTCGGGTCGCTTTTGTTCCCAACTTTTCGATTGTGCTTGTCGTTCATAATCGGATTTCTAGAATCATCGTTACCTTTTGGATATTCTTAAGTTTAGCAAATAAACATTAGGCATGATTTTTGGTGCCCCCAGGCCTGACATAAAATAGTCATAAATGATTTACATTAAAAGTACTCGTTGAGCTTATGATATGCTAATTATTTTTTTATTTTACCACACAGAACAATTCACGGCATTGAAATACCATATTGAGACATAAACGAAGTGGAATGTATTTTCCTATTTAAATTTCTTTCTCATAAGTCAAACCCTCTATATTTCGTGTAATGTCTTGTTTAGAGAAGGATTAGGAATCCAAGCCATATGCTTAGCAGCGTCGTTTGTGTATTATGAACATTGGTCAAATCATTGGCGACGACTTCAAAGGAGAGAGAAAGCTGCTTCAATTTTTGCCACTCCCTCTTTTCAGGGGTTCCGAAGACTTTCTCCGCCCAGATTTGTTACCCTATTTAGCGTTTCGGTTTGATCGAAAATTGAAACTTCTTAAGGAAAAACATGGATAAATCGTCTCGGAAACATAACAATGAATCGATTGTTTTTTAGTACCTCTCCACAAGCATTCATGCCGTACTTTTTAGTAGTTTTAGGTGTTTCGTACGACGCGAGAGGGGAAAAAGAGGGAAAAAGAAGGTAATTCAAATCAATGAGACATTCTTGAAATACTTTTTCCCCAGATCGTCCGATTTGACCTCATCCTTTTCATTTGAGAAGTTTACGTATTGTACACTTGTAAAGATTGCACCCACTCTGTGGCGCTTTTCTTGCTCAACCGTGAATTCCCAAGGGAGTTCTTCCACTTAGTGCTCAAAAAATCTCTTCAACTTTGAATCTCGACCCTGCTGTTTCAGTTATTTGGATTCATCTGGAAATAATCGCCATCTGGGCAATCTGAGTGAGCAACGCATCGTGAGTGAATTGGTGAAACTCTCAAAACTTTCACGATTGAGAATGTTTAGAACGCGCAAGTCTCTCTTTTTTGTTTTCTTAAAACATTCCTGGATTTAGTCGAGATAGAGGGGAATGAGTAGTGACAGCAATCGAAACTTGTCCCTTTGAGGGGCAAAAATGTTTGTTCAATTGTTTGTTTAAAACTATTACGTGTTTGTTAAAACACATTAGTGACCAAAATATTCCAGTTTTTAAATACAGTTCGATCTGAATTTCTTTTATGTGAAATGTACACATGAAGGAATCATTAAGTAATGGAACCTATGATCATAAAAAAGCTCTCTTTCATTTTAACATGCTTCCATGGCCGCCAACTTCTGTACGCCTGAAAGGAACATTGGGGAATCCAACATATGATCATAGAAAAGCTCTATTTCATTTTAAATGTGGCTCCATGGCCGCCAACTTCTTTCAAACGTTAAAGGAGGAAAAAGTTTACGGGCGGAAGACCAACTATTTGCCACCGTGTGGTCTTGCTCACCTGAAAAGAAAAATGAATTTGATTACGTTGGATAGTCCGATACGGAATATCAGCTCAAGTTTTAAACCAGAGTCAATGTAACTTTTACCTTTCGAAGGACATCTTGTGACAGCTTTCTATACTTGACAATTTTGAGCAAAATGTTTATTGAGATATTACTGGGTAATGTTGTTTTTGCCTATTGCTTTTTTATATTTATTTTTGCCTGCTGTTTCCTATAAACCAATGTCTTTTTTAAATCACGGACTCCCGGTTTAAATCCACGAAATTTGACCCGGTGGTTTAAAGGTGAATTGTTGACCTAGCTTTGGCTGTTACGACTAAAAGTGAGAAATGTGATACCCTAAAACACCTCTCGTGTGTGTCTTTGGCTCAACGCAATCTCCTACAACTATTACAACATTGATCTAATAAGTCGTTAATGTATCAAATTTGAATCTGAAATCTGTTTGAAATTTATGTTCATAAAAGTCAAGCAACTGAAGCCATTTCGTCAAGTGTGCAGGGGAAGAAAACTAATGAGTTGACCATTACTATTCCATCGTCTGATGTAAAATATGTTATCTCACGGAATGACAATGTACAGCTTCAAGATTAGTTACCAACACTAAATACGTAGTGTCTGTCCCAGCGAGAGGCATGCCCCGCGAATTTGCCTCATTAAACAAGATCATCAGGTAATTTCAACTCGGCACACCAGGGCAACGTTCCTTCTCGCTGAGTAGTGCGCACATCCCTGCGTACTACTTACATTCGTTCGGGAATGGAACGCAAAGCTCTTGCCACACAAACGTGAATTTCAGTCTGTACTGAACACCGTCGAAGTGGGTTTAGGGTAGGATGCCCTTCTTTTGTTTGGATTAATTGTGAAGAAATGGACCTAAATGTTTTGTAATATATAATAAACATACTAACTTAGGACTGGTTATGGGAAAGGAAGAGGTTTACAACCACACTCCAAATTAAGGATGGGCAACGATCCAAAGTTTATAGGTATACAAGGTTATTCAGAATTAGTGAAACATCTAATTCAAGATCATGATTAAGACCCTTGGTGTGAGCCACAATTTCAAATGATAGGTTAAAAACCATAACAGGATACAGAAAAATTGTCATGGAACCCTGGATAAGGTGGCAAAAAAGGGTGAGGGCTCCCACGTTGTTCGAGACCACTACCTTTAAGATTACATGAAATCCGGCTTGATTCATAAACACGATGGCTAAAGAGTAATTTTTGTCCCCATCACTTGTGGTTGGACCTTAAAAAGGCCAAGAAGGGTGACAAGGACCACTATCGATTATAGTTGAAGCAGTATGGGATGATAGCCAAGAGGAGGAATAGATGCGTGCAAGTTGTAACATTGATATCAAGACGTTCAGGGCTGTGGTATAGCTCAGAGGGGTACATGACAAATCATATTCCATTATGTTATAGTATGTTGTATGCGAACCAACTTCCTAGAACAATCCTTTCGTATTGACCTTGTTAGTAAAGAGTTATTTCACAATATTCATGTTTCACTAATTCTGCCTAACCCTGTATGACACAGTCTCGGGACGGCGTACATGAAACTGGTTCAATAATTGAAGCAGCAGACATTTAAATGTACTTTTTTCAGGCGAAGCACCCTCAACATCCTCTAAACACCCTTGCCTTTACGAGACATGCCACCAATTTAAAGCACCATGACACAGTAAATTTGTTTCTGAAACATATATTGTTCCACAAATTGATCGAAATCAAAACAATTTAAAGCCCTTCCTCTTGAAGTAGGGTTGGACAAATATTGCATTAATGTTAGGTTTTTTTGTCCATTTATTCTTATGATAGTCGGACATTCATAGTTTCAACATTTAGAATTAATTTCTTTTCAATGTACGTTTTTAAAAAATTGAACAAGGTATCGAATGCAGTTAAATGATTGGACCATTTCTGTAGTTTTAAAGGAACTAATCTTCAATGACAAGGCCTGAAAAAGTACTCAAATTTCCCAACAATAATGACTCAGAATTTCCTTTCGTAAAACAGAAAAATTACCCACAACGACAAACAATATCAAAAGAAATGTCCGCCTCCCCAAGATCAGACCATTTTATTAAAAAGTCTTGCTTGTGCCATACCCCCCATAGGAGTACATTCAGCTGGCATCAAGTTTCTACTTAAAGATACAAGGTACAAAAATATGTACCCAATAGGAGATCTTCAATAGTAGTCAGGAAGATCAGGCTAGGTTGAGATGCTGTACTAGCAGTCGACTTGGACTGAGTCATGTTCATGCAATGTTCCCCCGATCTATCGCAGCGAATGAGTCATTCGATCGTTAATGGTGTCTTCTTTAAAGCCATGAATGATCACAGGGAATTTCAGTGTGAAAACTCTCTCTTAGTAAGGTTTAAAACCAGAACCTTTTTCATTCTAACTTCGACATTTTGTGAAATGGCATGGGTAACATGTTCAAGCGCAGCCTTCAATTTCCATAGAGGAAAAGTCTTGTTACTTCTGCCCATGCTCAAATATGCTGACAATTGCTTTCCCTGATTTAGCTAAAAGTGCACTGGCATTAAATTTATTACCATTGAAATCCTGCCAAGAGCTACAAAACTTGGCCAAGGAGCCCAGGTCACCTTGAGACTTAATCTTGGATCTTGGATACTTGGTGATCTCCACGAGGGCGAATTGAAATGTCCGGGCAAATGACCGTGTGGACTCGTAGTCAGTCTCAAGGAATTTCTAAATTCTCAAACAACCCGAAATAAATGCTCAAGAGGGTTCGATTACAAGTTTTAGTATTTTATTGAATGCTCTGTCTGGTGTGGTTATTTGAATAAAAATAATAGTACACAATCAATAATTAAAGGCATGCCAAGCGCTGATTCGGACTTGGAACCTGGACGGAACAAATGATATATTTGTTTGTATCTATGTAAAGTCGTTTGATGTCGAGCTTGAAAAAGCTCCTAACAGGTTTGTTCAAAAGGTAATGAATGGTATTCTACACATGAAAATACTGCCTCTTCGATGTCGATATCCCATGGGTGGGGAGAACGTTGGAATACAAATGTTGTCAATGGGGTTCTCTGCTTCAATGTCGTGGAATCTGTACATAAATTAGGTCGGCTTTAGGAGGCTTTTGGCTCTCCACAGTTTGCAATTACTTTCGTTGTTACTAACTAACAAAAATTCTCATCCATCCTTGGCTTTCGTAGAGTTGGCAGCACTACTGCGAGAACTTGACGATGAAGATGACGAAGAAGAAGACGACGAAGAGGATGAAGATGACGATGAGGTGGAATGTCTCCGTTCCACGGGTTTGGCTTCTTCAGCTTCTTCCTCGGTGTCTTCGATTGGATTTTGTTCCACTTCGGGCGTCTCCACGGACATGGGATCCTCTTCGGTGGAACCTTGGCGAATGACATCAGATTTGGCGATGGGTTCAGGACTACCCGATGATTCTGGGCTATTGGGTGCGGACAATTGGAGACTTATGGCTTTTTCCTTCGTAGTTTCAACCTAAAATTGGGAACAGAGCCATTAGGAAGACTCACTCCCAAGAATGTTCGGGCAAGCTATCAGCACCAGCACGCTCACTCCTTAAGTAATCATTTACAAGACACTCTGAAAAATGAAGAATAATCAATCGAAAAAAAGGGAAACAACAAGAACACGATCCAATCTAACGAGGTGGAGTGCCCGAAAAGAAAGAGACAACATGATTAAGTGCAGAAATCACAATGATCCCATGAGATCGAAGGTGCAACGTAGGATCTGGATTGGAGGCAAGGAAGCGGTTTCACGTGTATTTTGTGCGAGAGAATGGGAAGAATGTCGACCGTGGGGATGGCACAAACCTCGTGCTCAATAGTTTTTTCAATGACCTCCACCGTCCGGATTTTCTCCTCGCCGGTGGTCTCGTCAGTGTAGAGCTCGGTCCTTTGTTGACGGGTCTCGCCCAAAACTCGCTCTCGTTCTCGAACTTCGATGCCCAAATCTCTTTCGATGAGCAAAAGAGTGGGGAAGTCCGCGGAACCAGGTGTCAATCGTCGTTGTGGTTGTGATGATGTCGGAAGGTTGGCGGTCAGAGCAGATTTGGTCTTGATGAGGAAGGATTTAGTAGGTGTGGTTAATCGGTTTAGGTCTAGCTTATGCAAATGAGCTAGTGAATGGGTGTTAAAAAGACTAACGGTACAGTTAAAGAAATGATTGGACGGAACACGTTGCAACTGACTAGGAAACGAAATTGATTTGAATGAAAAACGGAAAATGTATGAAAATATTTAATTGGACCAACAACGCACACAAGTCGACGTCACCCTGCATTTCTAAACTTACTATCCAAGTATGGTTTTGTGCATGTCGAGTCAGTTGTACAAATCTTTTTTTTGAGACAAGGAGATAGATCGACTCTTGCGAATTACTTGTAACGGCGATAACGCTGGAGAAAGAAATTGGTCCGAGATATCGATCAAGCGATGAAAAGGTTGTTGAAAAACACATTGAGCAAAGTTTCATCTCATGATCTTACCGGCATGCTATTATTCTGGTTGTTGTCGTGGAAGTCCTCGTCCACCAGGTTTGCATTTCGAGAATCCTCGTCGGTCACATTAGCATAAAGAGGTTGGTCACTAAATGCGTCGAGAGGTTCGTTGTTATCGTAGTTGTCTTCCATTCCAGATTCCGACAAACCCAATTCCGACATCTTCTGAATGACCATTTGCGCTTGAATTGCATCCTATGGAGAAGTATCTTCATCAATTAACCTGAATAGGGCTCATGCTTAAACATTTATTCTGCAATCTGCATCAACCTTGGTTTTTGTTTCAGGATAATGGTGAAAATAATACTTGAATACCCGAAAGAAGGAACCCAATCACAAATTGATTGGTGTGAAAAAGGCTTGATCACTTAATCAGTTATCTATTATGCTCGAATTTTGAACACCAAACACTTACTTCCTAGTCACTGGAAAGGTTAAAACTTCACGAGGTTTACATGATATAAATCCATTTTTCTTCCATAAACTTCAATGAATCTTGATTCAAATATGAGGTTTTTATTCGTTGCATTTTCTAACTTCCTTCTTCCTTCAGGCCATTTGAACGTATAGTAAGCTTCCATTGAGCTACTCACGTTTTCCAGGGATTTTAGCCGAGCCTTCCTCCAAGCCGCTCGCCGTTCAGCATCCTGAGCACGTTTCTCCGAAGGGGACAAAGATTCATCCTCTTCTAATCCTTGGGGTAAGGTCAAGCCCTCCCGTTCGATCTTCTCTCGCAATCTCCGTTCGCCTTTGGCAGTGTGCACCATGCCCAATTGTTGAGGATCAAAGTCCGTTGGAGTTTCCTCTTCGAGCCCAGCCGAGGTTGGTTGTTGAGGGGGCAATCGAAGGACAGATTCAATCTCCTCCACGTGGTCCAGAGCCTCATCGGCATCCTCATCTGCCCTTGCTCGTGCAGCCATGGCTAATTTGTCAAACTCCATCATGGACATACTTGCGATTCTCTTGGCTGGAATTAGAAAGTAAGCAATCGAGTTGAAACCTCTACGTCGATATTTGTGCTTGACGTGGTTGGAACTCACCTTCTTCTTCTTTCATTTTCTCCAGTTCGTTATCGTTCAAGAACGAGAATTTTTTCTCTGGAACAGATAAAACAAGAAACCGTGTGCAAAAACGAGACACAGACAAAAGACCCGGTGTGAAAATCGAATCAAAGAGACCCTTTTCTTTTATGTGCTTTAGGGCAAAGTCAAATGGTGCCGTTAATTGTAATAGGTTATGGTAATGACAAGCAAGGTCATTATTCAGTTAATTCTCTTACCCGGTTTGGGAGCCGGAGCCGATCCTTGCTGTTCGATTTCTTTTTCGAAGAGCTTCAGTCTCGCTTTCAAAGAAAGCTTCTCTGGGCTTTCTGAATGCGAGTCAGTGCTCAGGGAGTTCAACCTTGGATCGCTGGGCCTCTCTTGAATCGGGGCTTTGGTCTTTTCATGAGGCCTCGGTGAGATTGACGCTGGTCTCGGAGGAACCACTGGCTTTGGAGCAATGGCCGGCTTCTGGAATCATACAGTATTCAATTAAATACACACCTTTTACCATTGTAAAGGAGAGTTGTAACACAATCATGGTCAGGATAACGAGAATCTATCCCATGCTTGTAAAAATAGGAGAGGTTTGATTTGAGAGGGACTCTTGAATTTAGTCAGATATTGGTCGGAAATAGGCAAACGAAACAACAAACCT
The DNA here is from genome assembly GCA_010645155.1 of Tigriopus japonicus. NCBI lineage: Eukaryota > Metazoa > Arthropoda > Copepoda > Harpacticoida > Harpacticidae > Tigriopus > Tigriopus japonicus. The sequence goes on along the minus strand of JAAGOF010000291.1, from coordinate 338,381 downwards.
CAACCACCGACCAGGGCCTTCCGTTATTAGTGGAAGACTCGAGAAGTTCACCAAGGTTGAATTCTCTCTCCATTTCTGGCTCGGCCTCTTCCTCCTTTTCGACGTCATTGTTGTCATTGAGAGGGGATGCGGGAACTTCGTCATTTTGGACAGGAATAGGTGAGGATTGATAGTCGTAATCATTAGCCAAGAGAGCCAAAGAAGGGCGTGTCAACACGGAGATGGGCTGTGCAAGAAAAGAACAAAAGGGAACATGCAAACAACCATAGGACAAGAAATACACGCAAATCACAAAGTAAAAACCACATCCTACTCAAGAGGAGTTAAAACACATGCTTGGATTTTGAGCTATTCCCGCAGTTTGTGAACCCAAAACATGAATTGAAGATCAACAAGGGTGGATTGAAAAAACATCCAAGATCCAAACTACATCCAGAATTACCTCTTAGCTTCAACCGGGCGTATTGAGAATTAAGAAACAGACAAGAGACATGTTTTGCTTTGTTGTTACTCTCTCTTTCAAGGCGATATTTATATCTATTTCCAAGTTTAGTAGAATATTTTCATATCAAAATAGCCAGATCACATTGAACAAGACAGAGAAGTTGTGTTTTGCCTTTCTGTTTGAATATAAGTTTGTACAAATCTCATATCACGGTTCCTATTGTCAGAAACAGCTTTTGACAGCATTGGTGAAATGTTACTAATCGGCGAAGAGAATAAGAAGACAGATATGAAGACTGGATTGTATCAATCTGTGACTAATTCTCGGCCCTTGAGTTGAATCTATCCTTCTGCAGTTAGATTTTGCTGAAAGGAGACAAATGAGACCCCATTGTATTAAAATAGGTCAAGCACGAGTGCTGGTTGGACAAAATCACAAAGTAAATTCCCAGACCAAGAATCACTTTAGGTAGTTGATGCTTAGGAGCACGTGACAAGTGTTGACAGAAAGATACGAGTATGATGTGCGCTCTCAACGTACCGTGGAAGTGTGAGCCGGAATCACAGTGGAACTACCCTCTAATTTGACCGTGGTCGATCTCTGAAGGCTGGAAGTGGAGTGATTGGATATGGAACCGGGCGATTTTGGCCTGTAGCTGACCACATTTTCGGTCGCTTTCACGGCGTTCATGATCTGGAGGGGGTGGAGAAATAGCAGAAATGTGCGGAATAGGAAAGGGTGTAAGTAAAATAGTATAGAAAGTAAGAAACCAACTCGACACGCGTAGAGGAGAACTCTCTCTCTGGCTACCACTCAACCAAATTGCTCGTGAGGTGAAGTCAAACCAAAAACACTCAGTTAATTACCTGATCGCTGACAGAATTTGGCCGCTCGGGCACGGATTGCTCCTTGACGCTCTCGATATCTTGCTTCTCGATGGCCGGTAGAGATGGCGTTGATACGGCAGGATCCTCAAAGCCATCACACAACAACAAATGAATCGAGTCTCCTGCGTTTCGAAGAGCAGCCACGGCCTCTTGATGAGTGGCACCCAAGAGAGATTGTCCATTGACCTCAATGATTCTTTGGCCCACTTTCAGACCGGGCTGATGGTCAGCCACACTGTCGGAGTTGATTTTTGAAATGAAAACACCTTCATCCGCCGCGTCGAATGGATTGCCAGGTTGGCCTTGGAGTCCCCCACGGATGATCATGCCCAACTTCTGTCCAGATTGCTTCTCGATTTTGATTTCCTGGAGAATCAATAGTAATGATAAATGACTGACTCCAAGAACAATCGCGTGATCATGGTTCTTACCTGAAATCCTTTGGGCAAAGGATCGTGTTGGACTCGCAAGTTCATTTGATCCGCCTTAGATAACAAGGCCATGACGGCAGTTTCATGCGAGACAGTGCGAATGTCCGTGCCGTTTACGGATAAAATGCGGTCACCCATGCGGAGTTTGCCCGTGCGAGCGGCAGCTCCACCAGGGATGATTTTTGAGATAAAGATGCCAGATTCGCCGGTGCCAAACGGAACACACGAGTGATCAGTCCCACCAATGATACTAAGACCGAGTGGCCCACCAGCTTTCTTCAAGACAACATCCTGTGAAAAATAAGGAAACACAATTTTACATTACTCATAAGGAAATGTAGTCCTTGTCTTACCTCAACGACCAACGCTTGGTTATTCGTGACGCGTTTAACCGTGGTCTCGGAATATGTGGTCCGTTTGACAGTTTCCGTGGCCACACCGAGTCCCGTGGGAGGATCGGGTAAACGTGAAATCAGGTCTCTTACTGCGTCAGGATGACTTTGTGGTTTGACCAAACTCCGTTGGTTATCACCGTCCAAACTGGTTCGGGGCAAAGACACGGTCTTGTTGTCCGACTTGGGGATCTCGGGCAAGGTCTTGCTACCAGGAAGGGTTCCAAACGATTTCCTCTGCTCGCCTGAGAGATTCATACCCGGTACCCCCGAGATACCGGGTAGTTTAGTGTACGAAGGAGTCGACGAGGCCGAACCCGGCGAGGACGTCGTGGACGTAATTGTGTATTGACCTGGTTCTCGAGTCCTCATGTAAGAGGGCCGATTGGCCATATAGCTGCTCGAACTGTACAATCCGGCGTAGGGCTTAGGCAAACCGAATACTTTGGGGGAGGATTTCTCCCCGGGCGCGTTGATTAACGACGACAACGAGGACTGACTGAATAGATTGTTCGACGACGAATTTGTGACCGAGCTCAGAGGAACTTGAACCTTACGCTCCACCACCAGGTTGACAAAACGTTCTAAACCGGTGAGGATTTCCACCACCACCAAATGGTCTGCGTGCTCGACGTCGGTGCCATTGATTTCCACGATCTTATCACCCACTTGCAATTTACCGTCTTTGATGGCTGGACCTTCGTCAGCGATTTTGGAAATGAACACAGATTCGCAGCCGTCAATAAAGGGCTCAGCACCACGCCCACCGGCAATGGAGAAACCCAGACCTTTGCCTTGATCTCGCAACAAAGTGGTCCGGATTCGTTCCGTTTTCGAGATGAGATCATTGGGCGTACCCAAGGGCGTGGCCACCAAATTCTTGTTATGACTTTGGAGAGACTTTGTGGAGTGATTACTGCCAGCGTGAGATAAACTGGACAATGAAGCCGTGTCCGGAGTGGTCACAGGAAGGCCAGAGGAATGATTCTAAAAGCAAAGTAACGAGTATCCATTTGATTCAATTGATCTTGAGATATGGCACAGATTGATTGAAAAGCCTTTACCTTCTTCTGGACGAACACATCACGCACAATCTTCATATGAATGTAGCTGCCAGCTGCTTTGAGGATGCCCACAGCCTCGTAATGGTCAATGTTGACACACGAGTGTCCGTTCACACTGATCACTTTGTCGTCTTTGCGAAGCCCAGCCAAATCTGCGGGTCCATTGGGCGTGACTCGGGAGATGAAGATGCCCTCATCATTGTTCCTGTAAGGGGTGGATCCCAGTCCACCGGCGATGCTCAAACCCAGGCCCTTGTCAGCGCGTTCGAATTGAATATCCATTTCCTGGGACACTAACTCCATGTTGGAAGGATCTGAAAGTTTCAATATATGCCCTCAAGTCTTGAAGGAAACTATCATAAGATTGTTTGCAATTTACCGTGAGAGCTTAAATGGTCTGATACATCTGCAGAGGAGTTTCCATGATTTTGGAGTTGATCACTGATGATGGATGTCCGGTTGTTGTCCACTTGGTCATCCTGTTTCTTTAGTGCTTGTGCTATGATATTGGCCACTTTCTCCTTATCCACCTGATAACATAACATCATTTGAATTGAATACTATTCAAGATTAAGAACTCGATTGTCATGGCCTACCTGTTGATTGATTCGCTTGTTCTTCAGGTGATGAGGTGTGTCTCTTCGATGAAGTCGCTGTTTCTCTTCTCCGGCTGCTGAAGCCGCAATTTGTTGTTCACGTTCTTCCACATTGAATCTCACACCTTGCGTTCCATTGTCCTGGAAGGTCAAAAAGGCCACCTCTTGTTTTAACAATCCCTCACACAGATCGTGATAGTAATTGGGAATCATTTTGAGGCACACACGAGTTGTATCTAGGTGATGACGGCGATGTATCAGCAGCTAACTCTGCTTCACAAGTGTCCAATTTCAAGGATTGCGTACAAAATCACAGGTAATAGGAATGTAGCGCACGGAATATGAAGACCTCTAGTGCATACATTTAGAGGGGAAAAACAGTACAAAAGAAATTTGTAGCCTCGCTCGAGGATTACTTTTGCCAATTTTCGGGAAGGACTCCAGTCATTCAGGGGAAAACAGGAGCACAGCTCATTCTTGAAATCCAGGGCGTTGACTCGAAATGTTAGCCATGGCTGAATGAGGATTACTATTATGCAAGAAGACGGAAGCGGTTACTACGAGATTAGGTGGCTTTGAATGAATACTAATTTCTCAACTACAAATACGACTGGAAAAAAGTCTAATCTACCTTTGGAGTAATTCATTAATACCAAAGTTCAGTCAAAGATGGATAGAAGAAGACTCCATTTTAGAGCACATCTTGATTAAAGATTACTGTATCCTTAGTGCAAAAATATATCTTACATCAAACTTCGGCCTTACAGCCAAAACTAGATATAAGAATATCATCTATCGGTAGCAAAATTATTATTGTAGTAAGGTGCGTTTTTTCGTTCAGCAGCAAAATATTCTTAACAACCAACTTTGACCGTAATTAAAACATGGTGAAATCAGATAAACTTCGAACTCAAGACTTCTACTCAACACGCGTGCATGATTTGGCCGTGAGATACTCACAGATTCCGCAGAGGAGTGGCCTTCCTCCTCCTCTTCTTCTTGTTCTTCCTCGGTGGCCGCACCGCCCTCACTGGTTCGGGTGGTGTTGAGGCTTTGGCTCTGACGTTTGGCCAAGGCCACGGTGCTAGGCAGCTGTCGCTCGGCTAGCGAGCCTTGACGGGCCAGTCCGGCCTTGCCCTTTTGAGCCTCGGAATTCAGGATTTCCGTGGGTGGGATGGCTTGATTGAACTCGAGCGAGCTCCGCGAGTCCACTTCACGGCTCCGACGAGCTTCTTGTCGGAGTCGCTCTTGATAGGACTAGAAAATTGCCGAGAGAGAAAAATAATGGTAAACCAAGGCTTAACAGGAAACGAAACTTTACATTAACATGGCCACAAACACACACACAAACAATATCTTTAGGAACTATTTGTCACGAATGCCATATAATGTTCGCTGGCTTGTTCGCTTTTGAGCTTCTGTGAATGAGATTTTTTGCGGCTTTTGGATTAAGGGGGAGAGAATTAAGTCTCATTGCTGTAACCGCCTTCCTTATCTCGGTTTTAACCTTATCGTGGGCAAAATGGGACCCTTTGTTGACAGATTTAGTGGGATTCAATGAATCGTGGAGCTCAAGATATGTAGTTGGAATTGAGGACTTGAAGTGAGAAGAGGTTATTTTCTTGAAGGTTCTGAGCTTGAAAAGGAAGACAGTTGTGTCTCGTTCATTTAAAGTGCAACGCCTTAGTTGTATGTAGGCCGAATTGCGAGGCCGAAGTGCGGCCATTTACTAGTTTTTGGTATGATGTGCTCATCTCATTTTCAGGCCTCAAGGTCTTTGGCGATGGACTGTATTACAGAATGGCACACAGTCCTCTTCATCCATATTGCTTTTCTGTCCATGGCTTCCGGCCAATTTGTGCCCATGTTTGTCTTTCTTGACTGGAGACAATATTGACCCTCATGATATGGTCGACATTTAGGATTCTCATGTAATCATCATTTCTTTCGTGACTTTCGCTTGATAACAAAAGCTGAACCATTCCCGAGTTTTAGAGCGAAGGCAAGATAAAAAGCATTATATGGCACCGTGCAAAGAAAGAAAAGGTGTGAATTTTGTGTATTTGTCGTGTTAGTAATTCTAGGAGGATGCAGTTAGAACTAAATTTTCAGGCAATATCATAATCATTTTAGTCAGAGAGCAAGAAGGGAAATAGAAAGAGAGAGGATAAGCGAAGGAAAGAAAGAATCATGCATTTCTTGTCAATTGGAATCATGACTATTTGTTATTGACCACACGTAAAGTCCTTAAGCGGGCTTCAACCCGACTCACCTCGGGCGAGTCTTCATTTTGGGCGGGATCTTCTTGATTATGGGGTCGCCGCAATTGGACGACTTCGGCGAGTTCATTGTCGAAATCAGTATGATGGTTATTGCCATTCGTCTCGACGAAACCATTGTTACCGTTCTGAAGAAGCGGCAAATCAGAGGAAGGATCAAGGACGGACGATTGCTCTAAAGCAGATTCTTCGGTTCTTGGTTTGCCAAAGAGCTTGTGGGCTTTAGCTTTCAACTCCCGGGGATGAGGGGTCTTTTGTCTCACAAATGCTGTCTAAAAGTAAAAAAGAAACAGGGCGGATGCATGTGAGAACGATGGTTTCATTTCATTAAATTCGACTTGATGTATACTTTTTCGAGATACGGAGTATCAAGGAGTGCTAGACATTATCATTGAAGTAGTTACATTGAATGAACCGTACACTGTTATGCTTTATTCAAGTGTTATCGTAAGCGTGAATGATGATGAAAGGCAGCATCCATCTGAACTAATTTAAATTCGAAAAGAATTCATTAAGTGACAGTGCTGGCTAATGGTCTCTGATGCTCAAGAAGTTAAACTTCTATGTTAGACAGAAATCAAAATTCCTGAGAGCACCAGCTCATAGGAAGGGTCCGGGTAAAAAGCAAGCATTATTTGAGTTCCGTGTTTGTGTCGCAGTCGCTTTGCAGGTGAATTTTCACCCGTGGAAAATTTATAGACCTTCTTACTTTTCTTCGTAAATATTGCGACAAACCCCTTTTCGTGACCGACGATCTCGTTGGAGTCCTGCTTCTACTCGTGTTTTCGAGTTTCCCCCTGTTAAGCACATTAACACGAGGTTCGTTCTCCAATTGCAGCTAAGCAAGTCAAAAAAAAGGTCTTAATGGAACGAAAGCATACGCAAGTCACGGATATTCAATCTTCGATTCCCATTGAACATTGAAACCAACCATTACCGCCTTTCCAAGACGGGAAAATATGCAGCTCAACTTGTTGGTAAACCATAACATCTTATTCATGTCCTTTATCAGATCCAAAGGGTCAATAAAAAAAGTGACTTGACTTTGTGTGTGACCTTGGAGCACTCAAGCCAAGTCCTTCAAACTTATTCGAGACTTACCTCGCGGTCAAGTTCATCGTCGTCACCCACATTCTCAAACTGAATCACAGACTTCCGATTCATCCAGTCTTGCTCGTTTTCAGCGTCCTCATCCTCGTCTTCTTCGTCCTCGTACTCGCGTTCGTAGCCAAGCTCTTGAGTTCGATATCGACCTCCACTATGTCCACCACCTACTGGGTAAGAATCACGAGGATCATCATCATGATCATAGAGCCATGGGCCTCTTTGAGAAGTAGAAGAAGCGTCAGGATTGAGACAACCGCCATCACCGCATAAATTAACGTGAGAATGTCTTCTCAGCAAAGGTAAACAAGAGGAGGAATAGGTAGAATCTGGAGAAGAAGAACAATCAGAAAGAAAGGAAAGAAATCTAAGAGGAGAAAGACTGGAGACCAACAACAACTGAAAGCAAAGCCAAACGAAGGGTTCAAAGCCATTCACAAGACGTCATAAAATAACTGTCAGAATGCAAGTCATTCCGGTTATGAAAAGGCCGTGACATAGCCTGAGTCCAAAGTAGATAAACAAGTCAAAATTCAACATAACCAAGAGAGGACTGAGGAGTCGAGGGTTTGAAAATAAGGTTGCCTACTTCTCCCGAGAGGTTTTCCCAGGTATTTCCTGTTTCTAGGTGTACCCATCAGGATCTATTGATAGTGGCCTTCACTTCCTTTCCTCTCATCCTTGAGTCTCTGGGGAATGTGCTCAAAAGCATCGTTTTATGGCCTTGATCACTTCTTAGCATGAGATAATAAAAACAAAAAACCGAACCGAACGGATAGAACCATAACCAAGAGAGGTGAAAATGCCATCCATTGAATGAGTGAGAAAAATAATGAAAGAAGGAGGAAAGATGACAGGCAGCAAAAAAGGGATTATCTCTCCAGAACAAGAAGAAGAATCACTGCACCCGGGTGCCAGAGAAAACGTTTTCTCCGAATATCCCTTTGGCCGCTCGATCTAAATATTCAAGAAGGTCAAAATCTGACACACTCGATCGCTAAAGAGATTTGTGTTTACATGCGAGGGTATATTTACACGAGTCGTCTTACCATTGTTCCCATCATTTTGATATTCCATTTGAGGCAAAAGGAAGCAAGTCAAAACTTGCTCGCCCGTGTTCTCATCGTAATCCGTCTGGAAGTTGAGCATGGGCTTGGCCTGATTCTCCGCCAACCACAAGGCCTTCAGGTTCAGGTTGGTGACCGTGAATGGCAGGTGAGGCAATCGATTACCGGACACATCTAACACGTGGAGCTCAGCACACGTCCCAATTTCATGGGGTAGACTATGGAGTTGATTTTCCCGCAGAGAGAGCACGCCCAAATTCACGAGGCATCCGATTTCGGCGGGCAGAAATTCCAACCGATTGCGATCTACATTCAAGTTGGTCATTTTGGTCAGGTTTCCAATTGTGTAGGGCAACTCGGTGAGGTAGTTTTCTGTGAGAATCAGCTCTTGAAGGTTCGTACAACTAGAAGGAAGGAGAAGGGGTTATTAAGCAAAAATACTGGTGATAAAACATGGGGAATCTACTCAGGGATAGTTTATTTTAGCCGAGCTGACGCAATCATGGTAATCGTAGCCTTTACATGTAAAGAAACGGTCGCCATATCTTAATAATTCGTTCGTTCCAATGAGACCACATCCTAGTGATGAAGATTGGCTTTCTATTTCTGGGTGTAAGGAGTGGACCCAATTGAGCTCTTTTTAATCAAGAGGAAGGCCAATTGAGAAACTCTCTGAAGAGAAAAGTTATTTCCAGTTCCTCGGCAACCAACAAGTTTCTAAGAAGCATTGAAGAGGTGCCAATAGATAATCTTTGCCTCCATCGTTCTTTTATCCCCTTGATCTCACAAAAATGCATTAATAGTGATTCTGAGACATCACACCAGGTTTCTTTGACCACACTCAAGACTGAGTGAATAAAACCCACCATGAATTGATAGTAAGTTCCGAAACGAACTCTAGTTTTCTCTACACCTTACCTTCCGATATGGGGGTTCAGAGTGTTGAGTCTGTTTTGGTCGATTTTGAAGATGGTGAGCTTGCTCAAGTTTCCAATCGTGTCCGGCAAGGCCTCTATGGAGTTCTGGCTCAAGTGCAAATCTGTGAGGTTGGTGAGGCCACCGATTCCAACAGGAATGTCTTCTAAATGGTTCTCCGATATGTCGAGACAGGTTAGGGATTTCAAATTACCAATTTCCTGGAACAAACCAAAAGAAGAAGTTTATCAAGGGCATCGACGAGAGAGCCCTTGGGTTCGTAGTAGTCAGACGTGCCACGAATAATCAACCTTGTCGAGTGTAGGCTTTCTTTGTTGTCCGTGGGTCTTAGCTTCGTTGTACTTTGGTACTTACAACAGGCAGGTGCTGAAGTTGGTTATGGTCCAGCCAAAGTTCTGAAAGGGCGGGCAGACTGCCAATAAATGGAGGGAGTTCAAGCAGTTCGTTATCACCCAGGTCCAGACGCTCCAGTTTCGTGAGTTTCGGGATCGAGTTTGGAAGGCCTCGAATCAAGTTCTCGCGCAATTCCAGGGAGGTCAGATTCTCGAGGCTACAATGAGAGGGGGTCAAAACATCATTATGAATTCTATTCACAAATACAAACACACTACACAGACCGAAGGCAATAAAAGATACAGAGAAAGAGAGTATTTTGTTACTTCGGATAAGGCATGGTATGTGCCTGAAAATAGCAAGGCTGAGCCTATTATTAGTTAGTTACACTCTCCTGGATTTCCCCAGAGTGCTTTTTTTCAGGGACAAAAACGGAAGACCTTGATAATGAGATCGCGTGATACAGTTGGTCATATTTACAACGGTGAACACAAATAAATGAACAAATGCCAATCCAGGCCAGCTCTACACTCCTCTGTACTCCTCTCTTTTCTATCCTACTCGTCAGAACATAAATCCTTTCAGATTAACTCATTCTCTTGTGAACACATTGTCACGAAAACGATCGAGAGGAGATTTCAGTTGAGTCTGCTTTTACATGGTCCAAGATTAGAGTCCGATCCTTTTCCTTCCAATCTGCACTCTTCTTTCGTTCCCGAACTCCTCAGGAGAAGGGATCTCCAATTGAACCAAGAAGAAAAAAACATCTACCGATCCAATAAAGGCAGTCTGTGGAAACAAGTACCACATACACGAAAAGAACTTCATGAACATGGTAAAGACACGCACTTTGTGACGAAAATTGCACTCGCATGCTCAGCCTCTTCTCGAAAACGTATTCCTTTGACCGTCCATTTAACAACAAAGTCAAAACAAGAATTCAATTACGTTCAACATTAATACTCTGGCAAGTAATAGCGCTTTCGGGATTAAACTCAGAGTGCTCTCGACTGCATTACAAATAGATGTGTGGCGAGGACTTTTAGGGAAGAGGGTGTGTGTGGACTTACCATCCAAAGTCTGGAGGCAAATCAGTCAATGACATGTCATTGAGACCCAAGACCGTCAGACTCTTTAGCTTCACGATACCCGATGGAAGCCTGAAAATAGTAATCAGAGCTTAGTAACATCACACACTTTTGATTGTAGATATTCGACAATGAAATGAAAAAAGTCGTTGTATTACCTGGGAATTGGATTCGACGAGAAATCGGCGATTTGGAGGGCTTGACAGCTCTTGATGTTCTCGGGAATCTCGGGAATGTCTAAAAGAAAGAAAGTACAAAGTTACGTTTTACGGCTCCCTTGGACAGAGGTTTCTACAATTCATTCAACGTTACTTTTTTAACTTTTTCCTAATCAATAACTTTACTTACTTAAAGTATGAAGGTAACAAGAGGCAGATTGTTTAAAACATGGAACATAATGATTGCTCAAGTTTTTATTTCAAGCATAGGTGGTATATCAACTTTTAAATGGCAAATTCAACTTTTTAAAACTAGATGAAGAGAAACTTGGATCCATGACTTGACGGGTTTAACTTTCAAATGGCTCATAACAGGAAACCACAATCATTACTCATCTCCCAATCAGAGCACCAGATTTCGCTTCACATCAAAGCCAAAGCCATTATATATGAAGTAGTTGGTGGACATTTCTTTTCATTTCAAGCCCAGGTTACCTTCTTGTTATTCATTTCAAGAACTTTGAATTCCTTTTCTGATCCAAAATTGCCCAATCTGTAAGTGCAATTGGTGAACTCGGGCATGATTGCTAAAAGATTAATTTATAAAAGCCGGATGATAACTTGCATTCAAGAAGATGACGACTCTGGAATATTTATGATAGCCTATGAGTCAGGCAAAGAAAGATAAATGTGGAAAAAAGTAGAGGCAGATGAGTTCGTCCAAAGGTCAGAAGGATCCCAAATAATGATTCTGGACAGGTGTTGATCTTAAAACCGACAAAACTGATCCTCGGTTTGAATGTCATGCTGATTCATCTTGACGGACGGTCAAAAAAGAGACGCTGCCGAATGAACTATCCAAACATATTGTGTGCGTATTGTGTTTGATGAGACAATCTTGGGGATAAGACAACAATGGTCAGTCAGACTGACATTTCACATTTGTTCATGCCACTCAGTCTCATTGAGTGTATAAAATTTCACAAGTCTTAAAAAACAAGGAAAGCGTGGAGGGCAAACTTGTTCTTTTAAACCACAATCAAGCTAATCCAATCCTTCGCATTTAGGATTAGTCCGTGGTAATGCTTCATCACGGGGGTCATGCGAATTGTAATCCTTCCTGCTTCAAGGAATGGGGAAGACGAACGGGCCAAGTTATCACCCTTTACTACCCTGACCTACGACTAACATGGGTGGCTTCGCAAAATTCAGACAACCACAACGTCACATAGTATAGCACAAAACACATGTGCGCTGTACAAGTCTACGGGCAATTCGTGGTAACCGTGGTTCTACCTTGATCTGATCTGACGGAGCTGAATGTGTTATTTCATGAAACCTGGCTTGGTTAGTAGTGGTGTGGACACTGCTCACGCGTAGCTTGCCCAAGGCTCTTCCGGTTATGAAACGAGAGCCTGTCACCAAAGCGATCATTTCGCACCAGAGGAAACCAGGCAACCATCCATGGCTTGAAAACCAAAAAAGTCTCAACATGAATCTTCACAACTATCACATTTCCATTCGAGACCCCCTTGACACGATGCACGATGGCTAGTCTCCCATGGTCACTTTTGTGAGAAGGGCAAAAATCATGGCGAAAACCTTGACCACATTTAGAAATGAGAACTGCTTTACTTCAAAGACAATACAACATGGTTGTTAGAGCTTGGCAAAATAAAACATTGAATTGGGTAATGTGTGGAGTTCAAAAACATTACTTTATCATTCCTTGTAGCGGTAGTATAAATCCGCAATCCAAAAAAATCTATCTACGTGGGGTATCCAGACTAGAGGTAGACTGGGCCTGTAACTCGTTAACAAGTGCGATTTTTAGATGCTTGATGAAAAATCAAAATATATCTCTTTTTAGGAAATGATATTACACATGATTTGTTGTCAGGTAATCCAGTTCATAGAGATGATTTATTTAGAAAAGGTATGTTGGGCGACCCCTGCACGTTTTTGAACATCGATGTCAAGAGCAAGAAACACGTTAAAATGCATTATGCTGGAAAGTTAAGATGTTGTTCAACCACCCATACCAATATTTGATGAATATTTGAGGTAAAAGAGTGTTAACTTTTGATGTGAAACGTCTTGGCTTTACAGTGTACTTGATTTTTGACTTGTTGCTCGCTATTGAGGCTTATTTTCTATGTATACAGGGGTCGCTCAACATACCTTGTCTAATTAAATCATAAGTTCGAACATGATTGCCTTACAACAAATCATGTAAAATAACATCTGCTCATAAGAGATAAATCTTGATTTCGATTCTATATCAAGCATCCAAAAATCGCACTTCCTGACGAGTTATAGGCCCAGTCTACCTCTAGTATGGATACTCCTCGTACAAGCACTTCGGATTTGAAACCATGATCCTAGTTTCAAACAAATACGCCATATATTACCGCAATGTTGAATGATTTTATCATCAAAACCTGTTTTAAGTAGGATTATCATAAAATGAGTTATATGAACAAACGAGACGTGAAAATTTTAAGATGTTCTGTTTGTTTTCTTTCAACTCTAAATCTAAAGCTTTGCTTCTCGAAATTGGATTTGCGTGCATTCAAAAACACTAGGGTATCATCAGAATTGAATCCTCTGAAGTCCAAGATAATTTGTTCAGAAATAGTGTTTTGAAGGATGAACTACACCTCAACTAACTTTCTCTTGAACTACTTAATTACTCAATCAAGGGTGTTACACTCTCTTCCAATAGCAATTCATTAGAGATAATCCTCTACCAGTTTTTTAAACAAATTAAGACGAATTACGACATAGCTCGTGGTACATCAACTATTCTTTTCCTTGAACTATTATGAGGGACAACATGCTATGATTTGTATTGTAACAGGTAAATAAGCACTACCAGAAAAATACACTCATCCAAAAGATAATGAAAGATGTTTTTTACCCTTTGGCAAGCAGACTTCTAAAACATTAGGTTTTAAGTAACTAAGGTTGGAAGTGAATAATTTAATCATTTCCTTTCAGATCATAAACTATGTAAAGCCTTTGTAACATCTACTGCCGACGTCAAGAAAACTCGATTAATGAACTAATCAAATCCTTACGAAACGAAGGTGATTTGTTCAAAATAATCTCCGAAAGCTCGTGTGAGCAAAAACCCACCGAATCTAAATACTGGCTGGTTTTAAGTGAAGTGATAAATACACGGGTCAAATTGATTTTTCAAGCATATCGGTGGTTATTTTTCCACAATTGAAACTGCCCTTGTTTCCATCGAATCTTCCGATATATTTGCTTCCAGGCATGCCAGAAAATTGAGAGCTTCATGATCAATCTTCATTACGAATCAGGCCTCCAGCAAAAGGCAACAAAGGATAGGCTTTTACGGAAGAAGTGTCAAACCAAACATATTCATGAAAATCGAGTCGAACAGCTATATTTTAAGGCAACTTTTGCATTGAAAATGAAAGTTTTTTTCATTTGGCAAACTTTTTGGGAGGTGAGGTAACCCTAATTGCATGTAACCTTCAAAAAGGTTTTTGTGGTAATATTCAGGGCACTTATCTCGATCAAAATAGGCAAAAAACCATCTTGCCACTACCTAACGTTTAAGTGCCTTTCAAAGTATAGTCAACGTTGATTCCTGTTCCGATTCAATATTATTTGAAATGAATGACAACGTTATTAACAGGACCTTTCAGACACCTTTTCCCATGAGTCATCAACTCTCGTATTGTTAAGTTCATACAAGGTGCATGGGCTAACTGTAAAATAAACTATCGGTGTCAAACTCGTACAATCTTTCTCTTTCACGTGTAATGTACTTTAGTAGCGTCATCCTTCCGCATTCCACAACTTTCTTTTGCTTGACAGCTAAAATAGTACCAGCCACTTTTTAAATGAAAGAGTTATCCTGCAGATGTTCGTCCTTAAAATAAAATAGTCAAGTTCCAAACAGCACTTGACATTTTTGGCAATTGTTAAGCCAGTTCTAGGGAACCTTGCCGAACTACATTAATGGTAATACATTTTGACCAAACTGACCTAAACTCTTAAAAACCAGTTTTGAAATCCCAAGAAAAAAGTAACAAAAAAGAACACAATTCCAAATGAAGTCAGGATATCTTTAGGAATACTATTTTTTAGAGATATAGCCCTAGGGACTGTGCAAAAAACTAGGGAAGCAACGGCAAGTAATAATTAGCCAGTAGGGTTATCAATAGGGACAGGAAGTTATGACGAATAAAACTGACAAATTAAACGAAAAAAAGACGAATAGAATTGCCTGATTAGACGAAAAAGACGAATAAGATTGACCGATTAAACGAAAAACACGAATAAGAGTTCCCAACCGACTGAAAAGAAGAAAAAAACACTTTCAAAATGGAAAAAATCGAATTAATTTACCAAAAAGGTGAATGAACCTATTTTATAAGAAAGAAGAAAAATTAAATGCCCGTCCAGACGAAAAAATACGTTTAAAGCTGCTCCCACAAAATAAACGTTATGTATGTCCCTATTAATAAGGACCAATCTGTCTGAACTGATATGACTGACAAAAACGGCGAAATCTAGAAAACTTAAAAAAGGAAGTACCTAACGAGTAAGAATTAGCCAGTAGTACATATGTCAAAAAAAAAACCAAGAGTTAAAAATGCCTTTGTAAATGAACGTTTTTTAAAATCAGATTTGCAAATCCAAGCAAACCCAAGTGTTCTGATGGCCATTTCAACCCAATAGTGATCTTTTCTTTCTGTGTCTGTCGAGCAACTGTGTGAGTACAAGTTAATTTATAAGTGTGGATTGTAAATTTGTTTGTGCAAAACCGCAACTGACAATCAAATTATTACATTACCCTGTGATTTGTGGGGTTGAACTTTCTTTGAAGTTTTTATTTGCTTGGAAAATTGAAAAAAAACCGCTGCAAGCGCATAAAATCTAAGAAAATCCAAATTTTTGGTCAATTAGACGAAAAAAGACGAATAAAATCCAAATTAGACGAAAAAAAATTCGCGACGAATAAAGGCCAAAACGAAGAACAAAAGACGAAAAAGGACGAATAAGTTTATTCGTCTTAAGTTCCTGTCCCTAGTTATCAACATCAACTAAGCAATGATGCCTACGTTTTTCACAAATTCGTGTCCAGTCTCTCATATTTGGATTAAGTCAGTCATGCACTTGCAAAGTGCATTTCAGAAATACTTCACGGTCTCTTCTAGTCCAATCAAAGCCCAATTTTCCAACGTAATAATGACCTCGGAATGTGGGATAGTGAGCAATGTTCCAGGGTTTTGAATGTTTGTTCAGTTAATGAGTTACAGTGACAGGCAATTGTCAAAGAAAAAAAAGACTGACTTGCACCGTCATCGACCTCAAATCTGATTTATGGGAAAAGCTTTCGCTTTTTGCGTCTCCTCGGACTGAAAGCACTAATTCGACATTGGAATCCCTCAAAGAAATGAAAGATCGCTTATCACTGCGATTACAAATGAA
This sequence comes from Tigriopus japonicus, assembly GCA_010645155.1. Classification (NCBI taxonomy): domain Eukaryota; kingdom Metazoa; phylum Arthropoda; class Copepoda; order Harpacticoida; family Harpacticidae; genus Tigriopus; species Tigriopus japonicus. The sequence continues at coordinate 322,132 of JAAGOF010000291.1, read as the reverse complement.
AACTTCAACACCTTCACACAACGAAATCACTGTCCACAAATGAGACATTCATGTCACAGTTCGTAAATCCCAACATCAACTGGATCGAACGGACATTATAAAGGTATACGTATGTTTTCTAGAGTGGTCCTTAGGAATCATTTCATCTTCTATCTGAATCTATTAGACACATATTCAGTGTCACATTTGGTAGGATCATGTATCTCCGAGGCCTACCATTTTGTTGGCAGATAAAGATAAAAGTGGACAACATTTCGTAACATCTTGTTCCGTGTTTCATAAACGTACGTTAGGATTCAAGTAGTGATGCAGCTTGGCAAGCTTTGATTCTCACCTCGGCACTGATCAAGAAGGGTTTTGTTTCCCTGGTTGTCAATGTGCACGCAATAAAGGATCAGCGATGATGACCTTCATTTGGCTCCCTTTAAAGGCTTCTTTTTTTGTTGTTGACTCTGGACCTAATCCAAGGAAAAAGCCATGGCCTTCGAAATGAATCAACAAATTTAGAAGAAATTCTTTCATCACATGTGGCATCCATGTGGGGAGGTAATCTTGTTTATCTCCTTTGAGTAAACGCAAGGTTAAAAGTGAATTTCTTTGGGGAATCATTCTCATCTCATAGAAAGAATAGAATAGGTGACACTGAACAGAAAAAAAAGAATCCATCCTTGCCTTCCTCTCGTTTCAGCTTTTGGGGCGAAGCACGTAGTCGAATGGGCATAAAAATTCAAGTCGGCTCATGCAATGGGTTTGATCAATTTCAGTTCGAAAGCAAAAGGCCACCAAGCAAGAAATGGTTCGGTTTCCTTCATGCATCACAGAAGTTCGAAGGTCGAAATTCATTATCGAGAACTTGGATTCAACATCTGTTCCAAGAAAATGCAAGAGCTCGAATGCTCTTTGAAGGAGAGTCGGGCTAAATTCAAGACTAGGACGACTGAACAGGCTTGGCCTTGGTTTCTTAAAGCGTTTGACGTGAAAGGCCGAATGTTTTTGCTTATCTGGAGAGAAATGCATTGTGATTACCAGCTCATGCATTGAAAATGCAACGGGCCCGATCTAAATACGACCCGATTCTATTGGAGAGCTTTTTGGAGTGTTTCAACGCCAGTGAGAGCTGGGAGATAATCTCGATTCTGGCCAATGAAACATGATCAACCCGATCAATTGTCAGCGCTTAGCCAAGATACATACACACACATGAATACACACGCCTGCCTGAATGGATGGCCAATGAAGGTAAAAGAAGGCGATGTCGTCTTACCGTTTCGTGATACATCCAATTCAACCAGGTTTTCGAAGTTCTGGATCTCTGGCGGTAGACGTTGGATCTCATTGTCACTCAGACCCAACTTTCGTAAGCGATTTAACCGGAAAAAGTTCTGAAAGTCAAACAAATCTCGTTTTCAATATAGTTCCAGCCGGAGCATTTTGGTTCATCTTCAATGTTTAATAGACAAAATGACGAGTCTCTTTCAATAAAATGTATAGGCCTTCTACTAACATGTATCATACCTTGGGGAGATGGTTGAGATGGTTGGCATCGAGCAACAGTTCCTCCAAGGATCGGGCATATCGCATGATATCCTCGGGAACCGTGCTGAGTGAACAATGACGTTTATCCACATATTCCACCTGTCGGTTACACCCTTTGAAGATGGGAATACACTTGAACATGATGGGCGGAGGGTGGGTGTGACTCTGGCTTTTTTCACCCCAACAATTTCGCCGGGAAGAAAAACTCACACGGCGATTTCACTTCACTCAATCACAACCAAACGGCTGAAAACAACACCATTGCCAGCCACACGCCCGCCTTAGAAGAGGCGTGGCTCACGGCTAATCCACGATAGCACGGACACAACTTTAGTCGAGGATGTTTTGGCCAAAGGATTCCGCGATTCCAGCGAGGTTGGGAACACTCGGATGAGGCTTGTGCTCATGGACTTGAGGACTGACTTGGAGGGAGGGCGACGAGGTCGTTGGCGAGGCTCTCAATTGGCCTGTTGATCCTGTAGGAGCACAGCAAGCAGGAGGAGGAGGAGGACCCGTCAACCTCGGAGTTTGTTTCTAGCGGACGTCGTCGTCGCCGTCGTTTTCTTGGAGCACTCGCTGTCTCTTTCTCTCTCTCTCTCTCTTGATCGCTCAGATACAGAGTTCCAAATCCAATCAGCAGCAACGTTCTCGCTGCCTTTTGCTCACTAACTAAGTGAGTCACTGAAGGCGAAATCCAGGGAGACTAGTCTGCGGTGAAGAGCCAGGTTTTGGAAACAAGGATGGGTTGAGAGTAAAAGATATTGGATAGAAGGTTGGGATCAAGTTTGGGAAAAACAAAAAAGAGGCATTTATTCGTACATTTGTGTGCAATCTATGCCGGAGAGGTTTCACAAGGGGTTGAGTAATGTACAGTGTAATTTTACAGAGAGCATCATCTTTTTAGTCACGCTGACTGAAATTCCTCAGTTCACGGAGGGGCCGTTCTGTCATTGGCACCCGATGGCCGGAAAAAAGGAATGACTGGATTGGCCCTAGCCTTACGCCTCTGCCGGAACAGCCTACACTCCTGAACCCGCGTTCTCAAATCTCAATCTCAAGTCGAAACCTCGTCCGTGCTCTGATGCTCGATCGCACGCCAGAGGATCTTTTGATGGGCCGAGAGACAGGTCAGATGTACACACACATACACGGGCCCGGTACTGGCTTTTGACATTGAGCGGCACACCTCATTTCTAACCTGGCGTGTGGGTATCGGCAGCAGTAGGCGGCAGTCAAGTCTATGGACAGAGAGGCAAGGTGAGGACGCTTGCTCGTATTTCCTGCGGCGCCTGTTCGCTTAATACAATCTCTGGAACTGGAACAGGCGTTGCCAGCGACATGCTTGTTCCTCGATGTAGGAAGTCTGTTTCCTGTTTCACGGGATTTGAAGGAGACGAAGAAATGAACGAAACACGCTGGAATTACGGCTCTAGACCTCTAGTTGAAACGGGTTGAAATAGCCAAGTTGAAACGGTTGAACATAGACGTTGGTATAAAGATTAGGGACTAAAGGCGTCACGCGGAAAAAATGATGTTTTCCTAAATGTGCCTACTTGCTATTTGTTCCTTTATCAGTTTAGTAATGTATCTTTTCGTCAAGCCCTGGGTTATCTGAAATATAAATATTAATGTTGTGATATTCGATAATTTCAGACCTTCTCAGAAATTATCGATTTTTGTGACGACTTACAATCAGAATATTTTGGTGGAGAAAAAGACAATTACATCCAGCAATACACTAATTTGCGATGTAACTGTGCAAAAAATGTCAGCTTATACGCCCTAATCAGCGCCTATTGTGGTCAAATTGACACATAGTTGCCGGTAAGTGGATGAATGTACTGTGTATTAATACCACCCTTGTGGAAAAATTCAGGATTCTTCCTTCATGTATTTATTTCTTTGTAGTGGCATTATGTTATCATTACGGTATATTTTGGAGAAATCTTGATGTGACCACAATATAAACGTTTTCTCAAAGAGTGGCATTACAAATAACCATCTGGCAACTTTTTTCTATGGACGACAGTTGGAGTCAATAGCATGCTACATAGACGCTAACACGATAGCTGACTCAGGCCAGCCAAGCCATCCCTCTACTTGCACTCACTGTCTTGACTATCAGGGTTGTTGGAGGGGTCGTTGTGATACAAATGTATGTACAACCAAGAAGCACGGAAATCATGGAGTGTGAGGCTAGCAATGAGAATCATGATTTTCAGCAGAAACGAACCATTTGCGTTTTTCTGCAAATGAGACCTGGCTTGCATTGAGAAGAACACGTATTTCAAATTTCAGCCCAATCGAATACCGGAGTGAAAAGTTATGCCTTCTCAAACTTATGTACTGAAGAGAGCATAGAATGAATGAACTTGCCCTTTTGTGGTAAAACGATTACCATAAAAGGGCTAGTTCATTCACTCCTGGTAGGATTTGCACTGAACTTTGAGTGAGCATAACTTTTGTCTCCAACGTTTGATTGAGCTGAAAATTGAGATACGTATTCTTGTCAACATATGCAAGGTCTCATTTGCAGAAGAACGTAATTGAATTGTTCTTACTGGAAATCATTATTCTCATTGCTAGCCTCCCACTCCATGATTCCAGTGCTTCTTGGTACAACCCAGTTGAACTGATGGATACAAGTTCGAGATGAACCAATGACTGCAGGAAGGAGCTGTCTATCCAGAGTGATTTGAAGGCATGAACTTAATTTCACGTAGTTGTGGCTCTGTTTTTTATTTGGATTAGGGAGGCAACGAAATTTGTGTTCAATTTTGGGTCCAGACCACCTTTGGCAGTCCTCTTTAGATTTAAGTTTCTGACCTGTCTGAAGCCTTTTCTCAGACTTGATATTCTCATAACCTCCAACAAGGGTGATTGAACATGCTCAAAATGACATGGCCTATATCTAATGTATTAACAGATCACATATATTTGATTACTTCACGTCTACAACACACATATTTTGACCCAATGGCATGGCTTTACGTCCACTATTTCTGGCAAACCTGAAGTCAGCTGTCGTGTTGGCGTCTATGTAGCATGCTAGTGACTCCGACTAACGTCCATAACTTTTTTCAAACTTGTTTCACAAGAGGTGCTGATCAGGCATTGAGATCTATACTAGACTAGAGGGAGTGTAATCGTAAAAACGTGTCGCCCGTCGCCAATTATTGAGAGGACAAAAGTACGGGAACATTTGAAATGTGTGACCAGGCAAATGGTAACCGTCCAATTAATGAATCAAAGGTGGAATTGAGTCAAGTTTTTGGGTCATTTTTTGCAATTGCTATTGCTAGTGGCCGCATTCTTTAAAGAAAGGAAGACGTCACAAGATGACCATTCCTTGGAAAATTTTCTGCCAATGCAATGAATAAGTCATTGACAAGAAGGACACACATTTAATTTTTTGCGTTACATTTGGTTAATCCAATACATTTATGGACAAAAACTAACGTGTTGCTTCAAGAAAGAGCTTTAAAAGGTTGGTCTTGATTTGCATATTTGGTCACACTAATTGTCCGCTCAACAGATGTGGTGGTGACATTCTCAACCCGAGCAAAACATCAACGCCCCCCCCCCCCTGCCAAATGAGCCTGATCAAAACTTGCACGCGACCTGGCTGACATTTTATGCAGGATTCCTCTGGAGATTAAATATGAAAAAGTTATGGCATGTAAAATATATTCATTGATCATTCACCAAATATCATTTTCTTCCTTGCTTTCGGTTCCAGGGTAGTCGGCAATCATCTGTCCCTAAACTTAAGTGGTAAAGTCGAATCTCGATAGAAGCAATCTCAGTTTAAGCAATTTTCGCGATATAAACAACTTTTCCGCGGTGATCAAAATTTTACTACAAAAGAATTCTCGATATAAGAAATTTTCCATTTTTCCTTAATCTTGATATAAGAAACATTCTCAAAGATTTGGCCTACTTCTCTTGCTTTAATTGGTCACAGCACAAAACGACAAAAAAAACGAAGCATTTCCAAAAAGATCGATGCAATGCTTTTATATCTTGCGCTTTTTCGCAAATTTTGCCCTTTATGGGGTGTCACGCCTTGCACTTTTTTGACATAAGCCTTGCACTTTTCAAAATCGTGTCAAAAGAATGAAAAATTACATTTGAACCCTAAAATCATTAAAAATTGTCCAAAATGTCACTCAACAAAAACTATTTTAAACACTATTTTAAGTTTAAAAACATATTTATCGACAATTATGAAAAATAGTCTAAGCACATATTAGTTTCACCAACAAATCTGCAATGTTTGAGAGTGAATTTCTGTCTGGCAAAGCAAAACCTAATAGAAAATAAGCAAACCAAGGAAGTGTCTTGTCAACCCAAGAAAGTCTCTCAAAGTTGAGGTTATTTAGGGTCAAACTGAGAATAGAAGATTTGCAGTTGAGATATTCTTAAAAAATAGCAAAAAACTTCATCAGTATGAAAGTGTAGAAGGCACATTTTTTTAAAACGTTGTGTGTCCCTGTTGAAGTTCGATAATTTACCAATCATGACGTCAAAATTGTGCTTCTTTCTTTCATTTCTTCTGTCAAACTGAGATTGAAACAAGTTCTAAAGCTTTGTAATGGAGATATAAATGCACGCACTTGTAATGTCAGTTTGTGTGTTTTGATGACTACTTTTAAAAGCCAATTTTTTTAGTCATTGTCAGATTTTTTTGTAGTAAAAGTAAGCTTATAAGGTTATCTAAAGGTGATATAAACTCCTCTAGTAGTTTCGTTTTTTTAGAAAATTAGTTAATTTAGAAAAGTTGCCTAAAACGAGATTCGTCTGTACTTAATGACAAAAGAAATATTGCAGTTCACAAAACAAACCGAGTTGATATAGTTATTTGTGGTCTACGTAATATCGAAACAATATAAGAAAGCTAGTATTCTTTTAACTTTATATTTTTTTAGAATCAGTGCATTCGTTTTCTTGGGTTTTATCATAAAAGACAATTCTTCAACTGGAATCGTGGTTTTCCACATAATAAGCCTTTTGGATAAAAAGTGGAGGACAAAACTTAGGGGAAAATGATATTGTTGAGCTTCCAAGTAATATTTATTCAAGTTTCATGAATCAACTCATCATAAGCCGATTCCGGCTCCAGATCAGTAACAAGGGTTTTACTGAGCCGGCTCGTTGGCCATCCGGATCCATTCTTGCATGCAAGAAAAATGCAAGTACAACTTCAACGCAACCCGTATTTTATTCGTCATTATGGTTAAAATTGGCCAAAAATGCAAATAAGACCAAAAAATGCGAGTATGAATGCAATGGGAGGAGAATTGAACCAACAACCTGTTCCACGCCAGGAAGGTGCCTTATCCACTTGACCACTTCTCCTCCCCCTATTGACTTCCATGGTTGGTAACATTATTAACAATACCTTTCCAAAAATGCTGTTATTGTAACGATGGCAAAGTCAAAAATTGTTCGTCCCTTTTTCCATTGTACTATTTGCTTATAGTGGACTTAAGTGAGCATTTTGTGTCGATGAATTTCAAAGTCATTGACAAAAACTTTCATTTGGCTCTACGTACAAGCAAACGTCTCAGGAGTTTTCACCAAATTGTTGTCCGCTTTTTATCTTGGCTTTTCCTCCAAAACAAAGTAGTTTTGTATTGTGATTCCCATAATTATTCCAAAAATGTCATTCGTTCATCGTTGTGTGAGCCAATATTTTGCAATAGCTACTTTCTTTGTCATTGGAATTTTTAGAACCTTTACTTTTCCTACCATTAACGATAAACGAACAAATACCTAAGTAACTAAACAATTTATAGCCAAAGTTGTAGTGAACCATGATATTTTGATATATCTGATATTTTGATATTTCTTAAAGCAAACCTGTTAGAACATTATTACTTTGTACCGGAAAACTTTTTCATTTCTAAAATATTGTGAAAGTAAATAACTAAGATTTAGTCATGAATTTACAAAAACAATGTCACAATTTCAATTCGAAATTCCGTCTTATCATAACCTAAATTATGGTTATATAAGTATAATTAAATAAATAAAAAATAATAGTATAATAATAATAATATAATAAGTTATAAAGTATAAATGTAAATATTTAATCGACGAAGTGTCACATATCACACACTTGACTTGGATTTTATTTTCCTTGCCAAAGTTTGGCTAAAATAAAAAAAAAATAGGCGAGATTAAGGAACTAAACAACACATGTATCTTAAGAATTGTTATCCGCTGTGTCTTTTTGAGCTTTAATATGGGATCAACCGTTTCCGAGTGACGGACATGATTTGCTGTTCTGTTTCTTTAGGATCACCCAATATTCCAAAAATATGCAATGAATTCTTTAGAAAATTAGTGGAGTTCCATCGTTCCTTTCTTCTCTTGCCTTCCGATGAGAATAAAAATACAAGTTAAAAGATTATTAATCCTGTTATAAACTCTAATTTGTAAAGCATTCCGTACCTCAGGAAACGTTCAACATCATTCACATTATGAAGTCAAATGAAAATTGACATTAAAAGAAATTCTGTAGAGCGATACGGCGCCTTATCAAGTCAGGTTATCAGTGTCCACCACTTGTTTAAAAAAGGAGCTTGGAGCAAGTAAATATGCAAATGAGATGCCAGACTTTCGTGCATCTCCAGTGTAGTTTTGTCCAGATGAGCTAAAACATGACCCTGAGCAACGGACTCGACCTTGCAGAAAAAAGTTCATTTCAAAGCAGGACTGTGACCCCATGAATGGGCATTAAGGAGCTTCTTCTTGTTCTTCTTCATCGCCCTCACATACAGGAAGAGATTCATAATTCCACTCTCATCATTATGGGTCGAGCACGAAATGTGATATGAGAGGAAATTAAGATTCTGGGCGTGAAAAATGTGCTCATCCTCAGAACTCATAGAGGGATGCAAAAATTTCAATGGTCGGTCAGGTCAAAGTTTAGTTGGCTTGAGCCCGTGTTCTTAACGGATCCAAAAATGATTTCAAGGGTATTTAAAATTTGAAATTAAAAGTTCAATAGAAAATATCTAGAACATGCAGTTATATTTGATCAAACGCAACGATGATAACAACAACGAAAATTTAGAAAGTAAAGTACGTTTCGAACATTTTATTTGTAAATTCCTCTGAGATAAATACAACAAGACCCTCAAAATGAATCACAAATAAAACGAGTGGCAAATTGACACAGATACTCAATTCTTGCATTCGAAAACGCTGTCCATCAAGGACTTCGTCGGGGATGGTGGGGTGATTATTTTGGAGATGGGTCCTATTGCCTTTTGTTCACAATGGGAAACCGTTTTTGATGGTAAGAGATCACTTGGTTTGATTGATGAAAGTCCGAACAGCATTTTTTGATTAGAGGTTGAATGAGTTCTCATCCGGTGGGAGTTGACTTAGTAATCTGGCTCGACCTTTCCGAACTCGACAATGTTGTAGAGAGACTCAGCTTGGTCACAAGGGACGGAGTCTTGCTCGTAGTTGCAGGTCAAAGTTTGCTGATCAAACATGGTTCCGTTACCACAGATGAAGGTCCATTGAGCAGTCTCAATAACGGATCCGGCATCATCCTCAATTGGGAGACAGATGTGGAAGAGTTGGCAGTTGTTGCTCACATCAGCGTAATATCCATATTCACGGCTCTCGCAAGAGAAACCCAAGGACAAAGGTTGAGCCAAAAGGGTCTCGGCATCAGCGGGAAGGTTGAATGCCTGGTTGTTGGGGCTCTCACCATCAGGATAGTTCTGGGGAATGGCCAGATATCCGGCAATGCAAGCACTGAACACGATGACAACACTCTTGGCGAACATGGTGAAGTTGGAGTTTCAACTGGAGTTGAGGATGAGCAAAGGAGATGTGATTGAAAAGTCAGCAAACGATGAACTGATGCCTTGACCCTTGCTCCGTCGACTTTTTATACCTTGAAGTTTTCATCCGACGATTGGTTGGATTTTACTTTTCTTAGAACGGGGCTACTGGATTCTTGCCCAAAGGGGGCAGCATACCTTCGTAACGTAAATTCATGTACACACGCACAATGCGAAACACGTAACCAACATTGGTCAAGTCGCTTGCTCTAGGGGTGATGATCATCTTCTTTCCCTCCACTCTCTGTTTGGCGTCCCACTCTGCGTCATTATACTTGTGACGCTTTTTTGAAGGGGGGGGGGCTATCATGCGCATTGTGTTGCCCCATTAGCTTGGGTCGTTGTTGTTGTTGCGGTATCATCTTCTTTCCCTGTGCATCGTCTTCGCTCGTGGCGAGACCCGGGGAACTTCTTCAAATCCAGTTCGGCACCCATCGCTGAAGCGAATGTCGTCGTAGCTGCTAGTGTTGCGATGTTATACCAAGAGTTCAAAAACCACTATCAAGAAACCGACGGGAATGAGACGCTTGGCTCACGGGTCAAATTCGAGGAAAAATGAACCTGTTGGACGCCTAAACTGAATAATAAAAGGGTTGCCAACCGCACATCAAGGGTCGAATCAGGAATGTTCACGTTTCCTTCAAGTGGTCTCAAGATGGTTTTTGCAAAATGTTGATTGCGGTCAAAAGATTCTTCCGCAAACATCAGATGAGAAGGAGTGCGTACTGTAGCACTATTTAACAGTATGTGTTCCGACGAACTTTAAGAATTTTAGGGATTTAATGCTACATTGACGGATTGCACTGTTATCCGTCCTCGAAAAAACTATGTTTTGGAACATGTCTTTTTGAACCAGGTGTTCCAATGGAATCAATCTGCTTTCAAAAAGTTCAGACGGATTTCCTTATATGAAACGTTAATATTGTAAGCGTAACAAATTTAGCAAGTAAGATCAGATTACAAGAAAAGTGAAAAAATGGCAAGATATTTTTTTAAAATTATACAATAAATGTTGCTTTACTATACTATGCAATTCAATTCACGGAAAAAGTACCATAGCATTGAACATCTGGAAACATGGATGAAGATGTGATTGCTTGCCGTTTAAAGCAATGTTAAGATTTCGAGAGGGTATCAATTTCGATTCAGGTGTTCTAGGTTGTAAAGAACTGTCAAGATCATCTTTGGCCCGAGGCGGTTCAAAAAAGTTGACCAACTTCTTTTTCTGAACTCGAACTGCACAAACGGTTCCGTTATTCGGACAAGGAAACGGGTACATTGGGCTTAGAGGTGACCATAGGTTTTGAATGGGTTTTAGGGTAAGCATTAAAATGGTCTTAATTGTGAAGGTAAGAACAACACTAATCGTGCGTGACAAGTTCCTGTGAGTAAACAAAGTGTTAATGGCCTAATATTTGGTTTCATCGGTCGAAAAAGCTTTGCATCCATATTACAATTCGCACCTTGGCCAAGATTCCATCCAGGGCAAAATTGATGCTCGTATAACTGTGTGAGCCGATTTTTATATGAGGACCGACACTACAGAAAAGATGCCATGAAGCCCAAATGAAAGGCTCTTCCTGAAATATTCTATGTTTGATTGATTGCTTGCCGCTTGATGACACTAAAGTTTTACAACCGGACAGGCATTACCAAAAGCCAAGCTAAGCAAATACACGCCGTGACTTAATAGGCTTTTGGATACATTACATAATGACTGAACTCGCTGGACAAGACAGCCGATTTTACTTGCCCACCATTAAATGACCTCAAGTATGGACCGAGAAGGACACAATGAAATTTACTATTGAAATCTTATCTTGACAGCATCCACCAGTTTTCCGCATTGGTTGGCTACGCAACAGGAAATTCCCTTCTCCTGATCGAGCCAACTCATGTACAATTGAATATTTAAGAAGTTAACCGATCCTTTAGTCCTGAACAACTGTATGTAGTTAATTTACGGATTCGCAACAAAGTCCCAGTAACACAATTTGGAGTCGATGCAAATACTGTGGCCCATTATCCCTCTATCGGTTACACACGAGCAGAATGCGTATAACTTGAGCCCCATGATGTCTACATATCTAATCCAAACCGAAACATCCTGTCCCATAAGCTCCTAATACTACAGATGAGAATGCTACATGTTCGTACTGTACAGATCGTTTTCATGGATCCCCATTGGATTGTGTTCATGCACATTTCAAGTGTAACCAACATAACTCATAAATAATCAATGTCTCGGCGACTGCAGGTTTTGCACGGAGATTATCATAGCCCATTAAGTTTTCTAAGCCAGACAAGATAATTCGTGGTGTTGCCAAGGACATCCTCAGATTTGGACGCGCTTCCAATCATTTTCGATCCTCTTGGACAGCCATTCATTGGAGCAAAACCTGATTTTCCAAGTCGCAAGGATGAGCTTGTCTGGAATTCCATATGAAAAATGACCATGTCCATGTCAAATGTATGCTTTACTGAAGTTCTTTAGAGGTCTTGTACCCATTTCAGTGGGATCTATGACCCGTTGGAAATTGGTTGGAAGCAACCTCAAATCTCAGCGACGCACGAGAAATGTAAACATCCCCACCACCAAGGACAATGTAAATTACAATTGGCATCCTCAAACTATTTGACCCACTTCTTTGTCATCCCTCGTTCTTGTTTGCCCTCGAGAGGCCGCTTTTATCTAGCATGAAAGTGGAACATTGTCAGCTGACACAATGTTTCTACTTCAAGAGAGGGTAATTGATCTAGTAACTGGACACAATGAGGGTTTTGAGGAAGTTTTACACGACGGCTCAAATTTCATCCTTAAGATACTCTCGTGGAAAATTGGAAAAGTTTGTGAACCTGTGCAACAATCACGAGTTAATCTATCAACATAGAAGCTCAAGCGAGTTGGTCCGTTGGTACTTCCTTTTGTGGATTTGTGGTCAGAGACTATTTGCAAGGAATGCATTTCAGGTCGGTTCTTCATATTCGAGATGGACATGGATTGAATAGTTCAACGTCTTCATATCTGTATTAGATTTTCGATGGTGCACGAAAGATCCTTGGACCATCATTTTTCTCAATCGTTTTCAAACCCTTTGTGTACAATTTGTTTATCGCTGGCAACGATCGAGAATCGATTCTCAAATCGATGAGGAAGATGCACGACCTTGGATTGATTCCATTCTTATCGCCAATGCTGGAGGATTCACCAGACTCTTTAGAGGAGTAAGGTTACGACAAGAATTTTTTGCTACAGTATTATGGTTTATGAAAACTTGATCACAAACGGCCCTTTTAGAACATTTAGGCCAATATGATTTCAAATTACCTAGCAACAAATTTGCCAGAACCGGATTAGTAGGCCTGTTGAAGCTTCCTCAAGCTTCAAGCTTCAAGTCTCATGAATTGTGAACACGTGATTAATCGGTTAGGTCATTCAAATAAGTTTGTTTTGTCCAGGTTGTACTAGAAGCCCTAAAGAATGCATTTTCATTCTATTTTTTCTTTAATGATAAACCGAATATCACGGGGATATACTAAAAGTTCACTCCTAGATACAAATTGAATTGAAAATCGCTTAGCGTATCTCAAGGTCGTTCGAGTTTGTTTGCTTCATTTTTACCAATTTTGCTATTTTTCACTAATTGCTAGGGACGTCCAAAAAGCGCAAATAAGCAAAGGCTTTTAGTCACCAAAAGTTGCACAAAAATCCGCCAAAAATCGCAATATAGAGCGCAGAAAAAGGTGTAAATAGCAAATAACCTCAAAAAATTGCAAAAAAGATTCATGCCTGCTTTAGATACTTTCTTCTATCCCCTCGATTTTCTGGACCCCAACCGAGAGCTGGATATACAAATAGCAGATACGAAAATAACTAAAATCATTTTTTTATCTTTCAAATCTGAAAAACTCTTCCAAAAATTGACGATCTTTAAAAATAAATAGGATAGTTTCAGCAATTTGAAATTTTAGGCCAAATTTGCTAATAAAAAAGGGCAAATAAATGCAGAGAGTGCAAAAAAGCAAAAAAAAATAGTTTGTTACCAAAAGTCAATATTGCACTTTTTGCCCGTCCCTAAAATAACCTACTGAAAAAAACCGTACTCCCAAGTATTTTGTATTTTGTTTGTAATGGTCTAATTATGATCTTCAGTACCCTTCCAAATTTCACAAAATCTTATCTGATCACATGGCAAAACGTATTCACAGCTCAGTATTGTTTTTGCCCCTTTTGCTTCACGAGTGTTTTAAACCCAGGATGTGCCTCTTAAAATCGGACAAACAAAATGTTTATCAATGAGATTATTATTTGAATTTGTCATTGCATTTTAATCTGACAACATCATCAACTATTGCATTTATTTCAATATACCAAGTTTATGACATTAAACCAATTTTGAAGGTTGGATGATGCTTAGGAAATCAGGTTAGCAGATTTCCTCTTTATTTGTGGGTGTTCAATAACTCAGTAAAAATAGAGCCACATCGTAAAATTGATTATGAAACAATGAATAAAAGTTTTAGATAAATATACGATAAAACATATTCGCAAGAATTAGTTTCATAATTTGTGATCTTGGAAAATGTTTTGGCACGAGATATTTTTTTCTTATGACACTATTAATTTTGACTTTTTAGTGTGAGCCATTTTGTCAATATTTTTTTCGGGTTGCGGATTTTGTATTACTGCTACCAAGAATGGGATTCCCTGTAAAGAAAGTTAATCATTAACATCAATTATCATTGTCTATTTGGAAATGATCCTACATTAGTCTGGGTAGGTTCAAGTCAAAGACCTTAATGGATTATCACTCAAAAGAGACACAAACTCGAATTTAAATATTTGGTGCTTTATGATATTGTCTGATGGAGTAATTCACCCAAACTTTAAAAGAGTCTGTCTAGATCAAATCCACTTCCAACATCTGATTGCGCTCACCTTCCGTAGGAATAAAGGGGGAAATATTTGGCAGAGAAAAGCGGATATATTTTATGTGAGAACATAAATGGTAGTTGATTAGTGCATACAAATTAACGTTTCACGTGACCAAATATGGCTGTTTCCTCAATTCCCGAGTTGAGAAGAATGATTCTACTAGTCGTTAAGGAAAGTTCATATCTTCGTAAGTCAACGTTACACAATCCCTCTTGAACCATAAGTCATTTATCATACTTGGGGCTGAATAGAACCAAAAATATCTTGGCCTCTTCATATTGATTTGAACCTTGGCGCAAAAAGGCAAAAATAAATAAAATCGATGTAGCTAAATCAAATAACCAATGCCTGTCTTTTCTGGGAGTTAATCTAAACATCCAACTAATGGTTGCTACCTTTGTTCCAACTAGCTGCTTTTTTTTTATTTAATGTTTTTTGCGAGACAATATTAACAATCTCATTGGATATATACAGTATGGATGATTAATATACTGATAGTCATGGGGCCCATTCTGGGATTGGGAGGCGCCATTCGAGGCCAAATATCCACTAAACAAAGGGTGGGTGGGGTGGGGGGAGACCTGGGATCGAACCCATGAACCCGAGCATAGCTCGGTCGGGCGTTAACTAACTACGCTAAACCATCTTCCCTCATTTTAAAATGACCTTCATTTTTGTCACTTCAAGGGACCTTGTCAAGCAGGCTCAAAATGTTACCACAATCATGGATTGCATATCCATGTGCTCAGAGTTGTCTTCCCAAACATCCTTGCCAATCAACCCTCTGGCCATAAAATTGACCGCCTTCATTGGAACTCCTATTTTGGTACGTGGTGAAGTAGGTGATTTGAGTACAACAGAGCGGTGCTTGGCATATCATTTTGCAAAACCGGTAGGGACTTGAATGTTAAGAAATGTGGCGTATTTTAATGGCTTAGGGCAGTTTCCAAACTGAACTTTGTTGTATTTAGTAATCACATGCACTACCTTGACGTCCATTTTTGGAATGCAATATAACTCTTTAAATTATCTCAAATAGGAATTATTTGGCACTTAGCTGCCTTAACAAGAAGCGTCTTGGGGCATTGATCTTGGTTCTGTTGGTTCTGAGAAATTGGTTAACCCGTGAAAGGAGAATGCTTAAACTTTAAAGAGATGAACCGCCCACGTTAATGTTCTTTTGTTCCAGGAAGAATTAGCCAAAAAATGCGACCAACCATTTGATTCAATGTTGGTTCAAAAACTGAAGACCTTCAACTCGGGCACCAATAACTCGTTGAGTCTGGATCCTGTCCATTATGAGCGATATTTAAAAGGGTTCTCTATTCTAGAAAATATTTGTAAGTGGTTTTCTTAAATCCTTAAAAACGAAAGACTTCAGTTTTTGATTCGTTTTTTTTTTAACCAGGTAAAAATGCCCGAGAAAATAATGTGGTGTTGTTCATTGATGCGGAGTATTCACATCTTCAGCCAGCGGTTCGACTGATCACGTTGACCTTGATGATGGAATTCAACAAGGGGGATAACATTTGTATTGCCAACACATATCAGTGCTACTTGAAGGCTGGCTTGACTCATTTGGAAGAAGACATACGAATCTCCAACGAAATGTCATTCCCTCTTGGAATCAAATTGGTCAGAGGTGCCTACATGGAAGTTGAACGACGCCAGAGTTTCAAAAAAGGACTACCTGACCCGATATGCAAGACCTATGCTCTTACTAATGAGGCCTATGACAAGTGAGTAGAAGAAGTGCAAATAAGAGTACACAAGTGTCCTCAGTAAATCACGTCTTTGATCTCCGTTAGGGCCGCTCACCGTCTTCTACACCTTCCTAACGATGCAAGTAACTTGGTTGTGTTTGCCACACACAATCTAGAATCAGTAAAGAAGGTAACAATCTAACAATCCTTTCTGATGTGCCAAAATCAATCTATTTTGGGCAAATCAATGGAATGGCCGACCCAATTTCTTTTGGTCTAACACACAGCGGTCACAAAAGCTTGAAATTGATTCCCTGCGGAAGCGTTGTCGATGTCTTGCCATGGTTGGCAAGGAGGGTGCAAGAAAATTCTGTGGCACTCCATCGGGTCTCTTGGGATAGACTTCTAATACGAAAAGAATTGTACCGTCGGTTTCAAAGTGTCTTCCACGGAAAGTAATTCTTTGATGAACATTTTATTATGTTGCCTAAACTCATCGCCGTCGAACTAAAGATGCGACATAAATCCAAACAGACATCACGGTTTGAGGAAAAGGCTCTACATGAACTGCAACTGCAAATTCAACCCCTGGCTCTCGATTCAAATGGACCCCCGTAGATTCCAAAGCCTCCACAATTTGATCCATACTTGAAAATCCGAAATGAAGAGGAAAGCCACAAATCTGAAAAAACAATATATCAATTCGGCACTTTTATTTTTATAGAAAAATGAGCTGATGCATGTAACCACGTGAAAACCTGCCAAGAGAAATTCATTTCGAATGAATCAATAATACCTCAGACTAAAGGGTAATGCTGCTAAACGAAATCAAAGCAAGTAAAGAACAATTCGTCAATTTTAGGAAAAAGAAAACGCCACTAATGCCAGAACTCGGGCTTGGGAAAAGTTGCTATTTTTTGCCTATAAGTTGCAGTTTTTAGTTTTAAAGTTAGTTTTTTAGCTTTACGTTACAGTACTATTTGTTAAATGTTGCACTCAATTGGACGAAAATTGCTAAAAAGTTGTTACTACCTGGCCCAGAAATTTCAAAACTCGATTTTTTAAAATAAAAATGTAAAATTTTGCCAAATCTTTGTCTGAATTCTGGGTGAAAGTTTGTAGTCTTAAGTTTGTTTTTTCTTTAACATTTGGCTTCCTAAAGAACACAGTTTACTTTGCACAAATTATTCCAGAATTAAAAAAACTATTAATACATTGAAGAGGTCTTTGAAAAGTACGGGTAAAATAGATATTTCGAGCAAAATCCCGCAGAATTTCAGTGATCGAGCCAAAAAATATCAAACGTTGTTTCTTTTTTGACAAGAAAATAACGAAAAGTTCTTGATATTGATCAAAATGGCCGAAAGTCGCAATTTTTGGTGTAAGTTGCAACTTTATATGAGCCCTATCCGTCACATTTGAAATGTTATTCATAACGATAAAAGTCACACACTTCATTACCTATCTCATTTCAGTTTTGAAAGCTTTTGAGAATCTTTTGATGTCTATTTTTTTGGTAAAAGAATTCAGGAATAAAGAATTCCTCATAATTTAAAATGTATTTCCTCTTTCACTGAATGGCCGTAGACCAGATCATTATTGCTGTAAATGATGCAAATTCATCGTATAAACAATAATGCTACTTGATTTTTATATGCTGGCATAAAAGACATATTCTCTGTAGCAATCCTGAAATCCAAAACTCTGATTGGATCGCGTTAACCGGTTGAAAACGCTTGAGAATCAAAATTGTGTAACGTTTTATACAATTGTTTCGTCTTGATCTCCCTATTAAGTTAAACTCAAAAGTGAAAAGTACAATTGGAATATGAACTACTCACTTTATAAGCAGCAGAAGCTGTTTTCAATTCAGCCAAGTGTTCTGCCGCTAAAATACGCCCTTCAGCTATTCCGCCATGATTGGATTCCAAAGCAGGTAAGAGGCGTTTTAAGGAGGCAGCAACAGTGAAGTTTAAAGGTGTTCCCAATTTCAACCTCTTTCTGAGGCTAGAGATATGTGACCTAGGATAGAAAAAAATGTAACTGGAAAAGGTTTTCTTGAAACAGACTAAGTTCAATCCTACTCACTTGATTTTCTTCTCTATCTTGTCTTTTAATGTGGTCGCTGCTCGTTGATCGGGTTGAGAAGTTGATAATTGGGTGGGCTGGACACTTGATAGATTGGGCAAGCTCAGATGAGACCCAAATAAAGGTGCCCAGTCGGAACCGTTGGTAAGATCCCATTTCATTCGATTGGGAGCGTCTGAGGATTGAACATTGCCCCAAACATTGCACTCGTCCACAACGGCCGTGACGCCCACGAGGGGACAAAACGTTTCCGACGTGTTGAAATGTTCCCCTGTTACAACATTCCATAACCAATGTTGCCCACTCTCTTCAGCGGTGAGAACATAGGCTGTTTGGCCTTCTGGAATCCCTTGGCCCAATACTAAGTAGGCCTTTTTGCCCAGGGAAGTGAAGTAATTTGTCATTAAAACGGCATGTTCCACCTCCGAGCCGACCATCATTTTGATAAATTGCTCACAAGTTGGCCAGATCGCCTGGAAGAGTGAGGAAGTAGGTCGTTATTTAAGCACGTGCATTCTCTTAATGTTAATGCAAAATGCCACCTGAATACCAGGGAACAGGGCATTCCTTGGCAAGTATGGGATGAGGGACACAAACCAAGCCACCTTTTCAGCATTCTTGTCATTGTTCTCGAGAACGTCGTGAGGTGGCCGAATCGCTCGAAAATATCTCGTGACCAAAACGGATCTTCCCGTGAGATCTGCCACCATGGGGTTGAACTTAAAACAAAGAACCCGAGGATTAGATTTGTGTGTTTTTTCACATAACAACTTAAACAACATCAAATACTCACCACCCTGTTCGGAAATTTCCCCATGAGGTCGCGGTGCCATTTTTCGCAATGCTTGACCAAATTTTCATCCTCTTCGCACTCGAGCTTTTCTTTGATTGGTTCGGGATTACTGAGGGGAGGGTTTATAGTTAGGTAAATGCTCAAATAAGTTGCATCTTTAGGTGGTTGGTCCATGTCAGTATTTTCCCGCCAAAATCCAGATGCCATTGACGTCTGACCTGTTCTTTCATATCCCAGAAGAACTGGGGGCGAATGAAGCTTGAAAGTTCCCTCAATCCTAGTATTTCTGTACATGGTGACAAAGGGAATAGATAAAGATCCCAACCATTTCCGCTCGAATCTTTGATGCACTTCACGAGGTCTTTCTTCTTCATCTTCTAGCATATCTACTGCTACCTCGTCAAACAGATGCAAATGCAAGTTATCTTTGATTCGATTCAAAGTGTCGGAAGAAAAATCATTGTTTGGGGAGTTGAAAGTGAATTCAATTTCCTCGTTCCAAGCCGGATTTGGCCCCGGAGCGACCTGAGTTTTTCGACATTGGCCTTGGAACCGAACCTCCACAAAACTTCGAACCACGTTTTCTTTCATACTATGATGTTGCTCCTCTTTGAGATTTTTCCCTTGGAGACTTGGGTTGCTTTGTAAAGGGTCCATATCATTTCTCACCGGAACATCAAATGCACGAACCACTGAAATCAATATCTTTAAGTCCTGCCCATCAAGAAGGATTATCTTGGGCCGTGGAAATCGGTAGGGCTTCAAGGGTCTTTGAGCTGGAACTATTTCCCCAAAGAGAATTGCCATGGTCCCTGACGTGGGAAGTGGAACCTCATTGATGACGTCACAATGTCGCTTTTTATGTCTGGCAATGGCGAAGTTGTGGTTGACCTCCTCGCGTAGTTGCTCTAAGTAAGCTTTAAACTTTTGTCGCAGTGGTTCCGTGTCCAATACACCCTGTTTACTTCCCATAGAAGGCCTGAAAAAAACCTTGTGAAGTTGAAAGTCTAGCCAAGAAATAATTGTAGTCTTAAAGAAGTGATTACTTTTTCAACGTTTCAAATATTCCTCGTGGAATCTCCTTGTCATTGATGGGAATCATCCGATAGTTCTTAAACTCCGCCACTTTATTGCTTCTCAGCTTTAGCATTTGAAACCGAGGGTTGTTTTCGATCTCAGAGTTAGTCCCTAATAGAAATTGATCGTGATAATTGTCCAATCTAAAATGTCCTCCTCCTGGCAAAGTCGGGGCAAAACCGGAGCCAGAGTTCAAAGATCCATTCCTGTCATTCGAATCTCGCCGATCCAAGTTAGATTTGGCTGCCTCGACCACTCTGTCCATGAGATCCTGATTCTTGGGATCCATCGGGTCAATCTCGTTCTTGGTCATCCAGATATCCAATTTGCCCGATTCAATTCTCCCATTGACATCCGTGATATCTTCCAAAGGATCTTGCCTAAATTTGGACAACAATTTTTAGTCTTTTCATCATCCTGTTGATATACAAAAATGTGTTGCCTTTTTTTTTCGTACATTCGAGATTTTGGTGGCGACCACTTCTCAGCGGGTGGAGATAATATCGTTCCATCTGATGCTCGTCCCCACCCAACCCGAACAAAGACTTTCCCGTGTGTTGGTTGATTAGTGATGGAACTCCCATCGCCATTGGCTGAGAAGTCTACACATGATCCCACGGCTACAAACGAATGTTAGATATTAATGTAATTACACATATCCAGTGAGAACTTCTCCCGTCATTTACCGCTGCTGTCATGCTTGACTCTAGATGTACTTTGAAATGGGATACTGTTAACGTCAGCCTTGTCGAGGACGACCTCTGACTCGCATATTGGCAAGGATAATTCAGACAAAAATGTTGTTTTCAGTGTTGTTCCCTCAAAGATCTAGAGTTTGTGATTGAGTGAGTAATTTGAACAGTGTAAATGAATAATTAGTGTCCTAATTGGTACCTGAATTTTGAGGGTTTCTGGCCACTGAGTGATCTGTAGAGGGAAAATTTGAGCGATTGGTACTGTGAAGTCCTCGCTGATGTGTTTGGCTTTTGACTGGCAAACTTCTTTCCCATTGAAAAAGAGTTTGACGAAGATTTTGATTTTTCCCAAGGAATTTCTTCGACTTGTTTCTCTATTGTCTTGAACATCTTTATCTATTGCGAGGGATTGAGACAATTCCAACGTCAGAATGGTTTCACCTGGGGGTCGTCGAATTTCACGAGCTTTTTCTTCAAGCTACGGAACAATTCTGATCTATTGAGGCCACGATAAATCACTTCCAATAGGTTCGTTTTTGCGCTTACCATCTTACGGACTTGCCGTTCATCAAATTGTCCTGGGGGTTGGGGCTTCTCTGGCTCAGGGGAGGCCAAAAGCTCCTCGTCTTTAGTAATTTCATCCACTTCAGCACTGCCAATTCCTTTTTCGCTATCTTTTTTCATCTTTTTGTTCCGCTTGTATGCCGCCTTTCTCATGTCTGAAGTAAAAAATGTAAACGTTCTCCGGAGGGCTAGTGTAGTTGTGAATTATTAACGATAGATGGTGCCAGTGTAGAGAAAAGACTTTTAGTCCATTTTTCGACGATTAGCTTGAAATACACGCAAATTTTTTATCAAACACAAAACCAAATGTAATTAAACAAAAGAAAAAAAATTACGTTTTGTGATTGTCACCACATCTTATCGGCATGACCTTAGTTCAATTAGTCAAGGGTCACCAAATCTTCACAAGTCCGTATATTTTTATACATAAATAAGTATAGAAGCATTACGATCCTTCTGAACATTGTTCAAACAGGACTTGATGAATTGGGTTACATCTCTATAGATGAGGCTTGAGCCAATACTTGTTACGCTCATCAAGCTATACCTATCTGATCCTGGAAGGCTCGTCAACGAGAATATATAAGGCATCAAACACACATCATCTTCCAATGTGATGTTGTGGCTCAGCTGCGTAACTAACAGGTGAAGATCCTTAAGAGTTACCCAGGGTATTGGATGGGGGGAATTTCGGGGGTAAAGGAACTAACTATACTTGGGGGAAATAGTTGAATCCTAAAACGCCATCAACACTAAAATTTCATGTTCATCTATGGTTGACAGGGCCTTCTAGACTTGGTCTAAAATGGTTTTAACGCTTTTCTCTTAATTTCTGATTAAAAAACGGCTAAGATAATAAGGTTGGTTGCATTGAACACCATATTTTCAGTAATTTTAAGTAAGATTCAGATCCGTTGGATTTTCCATTGAATTGCAAACTTTTACATATTATCATGATCCTTTTTTTTTTGATAAAAGTCGTCGACACAATTGGACAAATGGTCGAAAAATGATTATGATAAAGCGCGAAAGTGATGAAATTTTGCTTCTTGGGTCTCAACACCTGAACTCTGAATTTTTCGAGTTGGTTAGGCTGTCTAGAATGGTTATGGCCATATACAGCCTGACCAAATTTAGCTCTTTAGAGAATTTTTTTTCTCCCGACAGCTTCAATGGGACAAGCAAAGTGAGAAAAAGGTTGTTGATTTTGTGCTCCGTAGTGTTGCGCCGCCCTTTTCTGGTGATTCTGTTCTTTCCTGTTCTGCGCTCGATCAAATATTTCAAACGGTCAGTTGCTCCGCAACAAACGGTCGAGAATGAGATGCGATCGTAGAATTTTAGTGAAGCAATGAGACACCAGAGGCTACGACGGTGCTACGGAGTAAAAAACAGGCCCAGCTGATGTTTACTGAGCTTGCCGTATTCTAGCCCCAACAGGATTCGAACCTCGGCCGTCGGGGGAAGGACTTATGCAACCTACACGCGAGTACGCCAGGCCATACTGGCTTCCTTGATTTTTTTTGCTCTTCTTGATATTTTGGAAATTTAGCTCCAAATTGGAAGCATTTAGCTCTTTCTTTTTGTTCCATTTGAACTATCTGGTCATTTTTCAGCTCTTTTTTTTTTGAAGAGTTTCAAGTTTTAAGTGCTGTGAGTTTTGACTCGACGTTTATGTCACTTGCCTTGCAATGAGTATGTTTTTGGTATGCTTTCTGACCCAAAAACCTAAACAAGAACCAAGGTCGCAACATTGCCAAAATTCGAACTCGAAGGTGCGTGAAGAAAATGCGTATTTTCAGTTCTGGAAAATGACTGAAATGCTATTAGAGGCTTATTTATGCCTTATATGGACTTGAGCCTACTAATATGGCCCTCTCAATTTCCACAATTGGTTACAAGACAGTCATTGGACTTCTCTTCCAATTTGAGAATTAAAGTTAGAATATTTAGATGGACCGTGTTCATTTGTTTTGACATATGGCGCAAGATTGGTTGAACAAGTGCACTAATAAATATTAAAGCGCACGAGGTTAAACCAAAGCGTCAACTAGTTCAAGGGTGCACATTCAGGTATAAATAGCATGTTACCGTGTATTAATTTCCAGTTTTTCAAATCTTCTTCGTACTCTTTGGTCAAGTTTTCAAGATTGTCATTGAAATCATCTCTTGCTTCTTCAACCTCACGGCTTAATTCTTGCTCCCATTGGTTCTGGTCATCAATGAGATTTGCATTTTCCTGAAAATTGAGTACTTCTCCGTTAATCAAGAAATCGATACATGATTTTATGGAACATGCACAAATGTTGATGAAGTGAGCGTTTTGAATCGTGTCACTAGCGGTAAAACATTGTTGTTGACTGTGTTGAGTTGCTAGGCCCATTTTTGCGAATTCAGGCTTTTTCACATTAGGACATCCTATCAATGATTCTAGAACCCTTGAAACAATCTATATTTAACGTTCAGATGCCAGAGCTAACACCCTGAAAATGAATTTTGCGTATTATTGACCCAATTCAAGACTAGGGATTCTTATTTGAAGTATTGATCGCTTCCACAAGCCTAGACTCTCTGAATGGGAGTGATTACCGTATCATTTTACGGACCTGCTGCCGTTAGCAGTGTAGGCTTGCCAAAACAAATCTCAGTTTTCAAGGGTCAGATTTTCGAAAAATGTTGCATTTATGGGCAATGGCATGGTTTAGAAGTATTGTAAAGTAATTTGAAAACAAATGGAGAAAATGGAAGCCTTCAATTAAACAAATTATTTGTTTTTAGGTTTAGTTGCCATTGGAACGGATCTCCTCTGGCCATCTTGTTATTCAAAGTCGGGCATTCCTAATTTCAAAGTTCGGAAGAACCCTCTTAACTTAAATAGCGAAATTTTAGATAAAAGCAACAAAACATACTTTTTGCTTAAACAATGTCAAGAACTGCTATTTCAACTTCAAGTTGTGCAGATAAGAAAGGCATTGTTTCAATTACCAGGCCTAAACCTTTGTTTTAGTTACCTCGCACGCTCATCAGAAACACAGGTCTTCCGAACTTTTTTTCCCGCCAAAAATGATGACGTCGCTAGTAATTGCTGCAACAGACGGCAAATAGAAATGACTTGGATTTGCCAAAGTGTGCTGAGTAACTCAGCCCGTTTTACTGCTAGTGGTATGATTTAAAACGCTCACTTGAGCAACTCTCTCTGTGCATGTCCCATTCCAAGGTGGAAATTTATTATTTATAAGAGGTTAGTGTCATCCAAAGGGAGACTGGGATATTTGCTCTCTAAAACAGGTGTTTGCAGAATTTGAGGTGGTTGCAATTCAATAAAATTTTGACTACTTTTGAAAGCTCTATGAGCCAGTTGACCCAAAATTTGACTTTTCCTTAACCTATCTGAATTCACCCCCTTCAATTCGCAATAAAAAAAAATACGTATCATAAAAGGTCTTAAAACCTCAGCGCTCCGAAACGAAACATCAAAGATTGTAAGCGCTACACACTCCAAACTTTGCATTGCGTTTCTTCTGAAGTAAGAAAAATACGATCTGGCGAGGAAATCGCCCATGCAAAATTTCTTAAGATGACTTTTTTTTTAATCAAGTGAGTCACCCTTTAATTGATACACTGTCGTACCTTGTGGATTATAAGCTTCAAATTGGTGCTCTGATAGCCTTGCCTTCGACGGATATCTCTCATGGTTCTCCATAGCGTCAAGATCTCTTTAATGGCCGCTCGTTCTCGTCCAGTCTCTTCATCTCTTTGTTCACGGATGACTTTGACTTCCTTCCTGTATGACTCAAATCGTCTAGTCTGTTACGGAATGAATGTGTCAACTTGATTCGTATTTTTTCATCAGAATATTTAAAAAGCTTATCTCACCTGAAATTCTCGCTCCTTCTGTTGTACCGCGATCTCGAGTTTCTCCTTTAATTCCGTCATGGAGTCATAAAGTACTCTGATCCTTCGACTTAAATCCAGTTTGGCTTTCCTTGATAGAATCTCTTGATACTCAGCGAAGCGTTCTCGTAACTTACTTGCCAAGTAATGCTCCAGTGAAAATAGGTGGTGATGATGGAAAATGATGGTGATAACATCAACCTGGAATAAGGCAGTTAAAACCAAAATTGAACTATTTAAATTAGTCCACTGACCTCTAAGAAACAATGGACCAATCCCGACATGGCTTGATTTTGTCCAGATCCGGGTATATTGGTGCCCGCAGGTTCACCATTTGGACCCGGTTTGTGCGGAGGACAATAGACTGTTTCCAAGGCTGGATCAAGATCGTCTGATTCCGCAGGTCGGGTTGAATGTTTGAGGATTGGGTTTGGAAGAGCCAGCAATTTACCGTTTTGTCCAAACCAACGTTTTGATTCCCCTTGCCTCCAACCTTCCAAGTATTCATGTAGTATGCGGTTTTCCATTTTGTTTTGAATTCTTGATGGGACAAAGGGAGGATCCCCCAAGTAGATCCCTTCCTCTTCCAAGAATCTGACTTTTTCGTTCGGATTGAATTTTAATTTGATGTCTGTTGTGGCAGTGGAAGGGATAAAGAGCAGATCTTTATCCACATTCTTAGCTCGTTTAGTTTTGATCTCCTTTTCCGTGATGGTCCATTCATATCCATATTGGCCGATCACATCCTTCACCAACTTTCTTTTATCGTCAGTTCCAATAGTGTCTTCAAGACCTTCCTCTTCATCTCCATCTTCTTCGTCTTCTGGATCGTCTGGGGAAACTGGGTCTGGATTGTCCCAGTTTTTAGTGAAGAAGTCGTAAGCTTCATCTTCATTGGCATGATGTTTAGTATTAACGAGGATATCATTCATGCGGTTCCGAGTGTTCTTTCTCAGTTGGTGCTCGTGAAAAGCTGCACTAGCTTGAGCGGATTCGTCTCGAAGGTGATCAACATATCGAGAAGAAAGTTGCCGAGAAAGACTTCGGGAACCTCCTAAGCTCTTCAGAGAATCGATCCGTGACGTTCTTCTATTGAACTGGTCTGGTATTGGAGTAGATACATCTGCCACAAAAGTGTCTTGCACTTCGGAATTATGCTCATCGCCACTAGAGAGGGACTCATTGGATGAAGATGACGATGAGGAAATCACTACCGGAGTTTTCTTCGAAGTTTTTATTTCGGCCTGAACTTCAATTGCCTCCACTTCTTCTTCAATGCTGCTCTTTTGTCTTTGGAAGAACTTTGGTGCCCCTTCGGTGAATTTTTCTTTAGGAGACCAAGAAACGGATTTTTTGGCCTTGGTTTTCAATGGAGGAAGGCCACTTGATTCTACCATTTCCAGTTTTTCCAGATTTTTAGCGGCTTTTGGCATTTTGGATTATGTTGTCAGTTGAAGTCTTCAAAAAATTGTGGCACTGTTTTACTTTGGAATTGAGCAATATCCAATTTAGCGAGGAACTGTTTTGACTTAAAATATCCGGCTTGGATTACAAACCACCATGAAATGATGACGAGAGCAAAAAGTATGGTATTTCCCGTTCTTTTTAATCGCGAGCGAGCACTTAAAACCATCTTCACATTTTCACATGCTCTAATTCACGGAAACAAGAAGCAATTGAAGAATAGAGGTATTTATACCTGCATCATTTACGAGATAGAAAGCCCAGGTCATTAACATTCACCTAATAACAAAGGTGTTTGGTAATTTAGCAATAAAAGCAAATTAATGTTTTGCTTTGCTTTTAAACGATTATTATAATTTGAGGAGTCAAACTACCAAGCTTGTAGTTCTTTTTCTTTTCTAAGTTTCAAGCCAATCAGTGTTTTAACAGGTTTCGTGATTACAAATACACATTCCGAGCTCTGCCACTTGAAAAATAAAGCATCTCTATTCGCGTTTGATTCACTGTCGATGTCCTAAGATCCACTATACAAGTGGTTTCCTTATATGACAAAAACTTTTTTACTTTTTTTGACATTTTTATTAATGTGCTCACGTGGTTTGTTTTGTTCTCTATGTACAGTACATGGTTGCAAGTTAGAGAGTCGTTCTTGTCCATAACATCTCGTAATGATCCATAATATTTGCATTACGTCTTACATTTAAAAGCAAATGTTTTTTAAAGTTTGTGGGAGTTGTAAAATTTTCAGTCATAGTAAGCGACGAATGTTTTTTTCTGAACGAAATCGAGTTTAGAGAACGGGGTTTCGATTTGTGACTATTGTTTTCCTAGAAAGGAGTCGTCAACATTTCCTGGATAAGTAGAGGACGAAGTTAGTTTTCCAGATAGCTGTAGTTTTCTTTAAGGAAACGTTCAAAGTAGACAGATTTTGTGACTACTCGTTCCGAAGATTCATCCACCATTGTCATGCAAATCCCAAAGGTTCTCTTCGTTTTGTTTGGCACCGCCCTCTTAGAGGTGGTTAGTCAAAGGAATCCTTGCTCTACTCCATTTTGGGAGTGCCGCTCAGGTGTGGCCCATTTTAAAGGATCTGTAAGTTGAGAAGAGTATGCTATAAAGGTAGCGTTTAAGTATTTGGGATGACTTATTATTTTAGCCGGCATTGTCCATTTTCGGATTTCCACAAGCCATATTAGTGGAGTTTGATAACACCATCAACGAAGTGAAAATTCGTGTTACCGATTACAAGGTATCTATTGAAGAAATAAAAGGAGCTTCGATAAAAAAAATCGACGTGGAATGTCCAAAAGAACTGGTTATCGACCAATTGTGTCAATCACTAATTCAACCAAACCCAAACATAGTTGCAGTCGAAATTGTGAACACAAATCTTACCTTTAATCAATTTCAAGATTGTTCTCAGATGGTCCAAAGCGAAAGCCCTAAATTGGTCTTTAAGCGTTCAACCATTTACATGGAACCAAAAAGCCTGGACAAAAGTCGGTACATGTCATTCAAGTTAGGAAGCAGAAAGTCTTCTCTTTATATGACTACGACTCGAATCTTTGACGTGGCGGGCATCGAATTCAAGAATTACTACGACAATGTGTTCCTAACCGATGTAATTATGGAGGATCGGGCCAGTTATACTTGCATTCAGGCCCAGTTCGAGGAAGGAAAAGTCTGCGTGCCCGTCAACATGGGTTTTGGAGATGATCCAACCATTCTTCACTATCCTGATCAACCTGTTTCAGAGTCCACAACGGAGTCCAGCATCCCTGTATCAAAAGCGACTCATGCAGAAAATGTCCAAATGGGAATTGGGTTTTTGATTATGTGTTTTGCTCGTTTACATTTGTGTTGAAAGATTTTTGGAATACAAAAATAGAGGTATAACGGAACAGTTTTGGACTATTATTGGATCGAACACGTCGTACTGTTTGGTGCCGTATTTTTTTCCTTTCTTGTGAGATTTTCATTTTGACGTTGTCTTTGTCGTTCTAATTCATCTCGAAGGGCCACAACTTTTTCATTCCAGGCTTTTTCCCTTAATTGTACCGCGTTTTGGGCTTCCATTCGCATCTCTTCTTGTTTTCTACGGTATTCCACATCCAGTTTGCGTTTATATTCGTCTAAAGATGCGTTATGATGTTCCATTGTGACGCTTGGCCTTTTGAGCCCTGGTGGCGTTCGCGGTGGAACTTTTTTACGGGTTGAAGGTGGTCGTCTGACATCTTCAGCCTCGTCAATTTCATTTTTGAGCCAATCGGGCACATGAGTGGCCGCGTTGTTGTCGTACTCTTCTTCATAGTCCTTCATATCCAAAATAACAGGTTGGTTCAACTCTCGCGATGATTCTTGTCCCGAAGAAGGCGGAGGCTCGACTCTGGCTAAAGGACACGTGGTTTCAATTGTCAGAAATATGTTTTGGTTTTGGCTTTGAATATCCCCGAGAAGGACGGTTTCTCCTTTCTCGAGTTGTGTCTGTGAAGCGTACAAAGCTAGAATCTCTTGGGGCTCTGCGACCACATCTTTCATTGTGATCTCTCCCTGATAGGTGAGTAGATCTGAGCTACTTAAGGTCTCTAAGGTTTTATCATCCCTATAATCGGCATGACTGGCAGCGAGCGAATCCCCCTCTTTTCCACTTCGTCTCATTTCTTTGCGAATCATCTCTCTGACTTCAGCGTCGGATAATGATCCTTCATAAGGAGTGGAAATTCTGGCTCCGAAACTTTGACTGAAAGCATCGCGAGTGTTAGGTCGAGTAATGGGACTGATAAATCGTGTGCCCCAGAAATAAACGACATTTTCATTGGTTCCAACCACTGTAAAAGTTGCTCCACATGACACCATGGTCACCTCTTTGTCTATGAGAGCCTTGACAAAGTCTGGCTGAAAAGAGTTGCGAGAGTGACCTCTTCCTAATTGAGCCTCGCTATTCCGACCAAAAGTGATGACTTTCCCCGAATCAGTAAGACAGACACTGTGGTTAACGCTCATGGCAATTTCCACAATAGGAACTTTGATGGACTTGACTTTGGTGGGCACGAGCAATTGATCAACGTGTTTGGTCATGATCAAGCCTCTGGTCTCATCGACACCCAATCGATTGTACCTAAAAGTAGAAAAAAAATGTTTAAAGAAGGCTTACACTATTTCTTTCCTTTGCGGTTACCTATTGCCTCCACAGGCATATATTGAACCATTATCTGCCAACAACATGGTTGCATTTCCTCCACATTTGGCATTTACGATGAATACTTCCTCTGTATTGATTTTAACTTCTTGAGGAGTGCAGCAGTCTTCTTCGTGTCCCAATCCCAATCTTCCATTCTTTCCTCGTCCCCATGCATAGACATCGCCTTTTCCGCCAACAACCACCACGTGTTCAGGACCACATGCTACTGCGGCGACATCTATTGTTAGCAAAGTTTCAACCAGTTTAGGCATGGCACTGCTTTGCCAATCCCCATGTCCAAGAGCTCCAAAGGAACCATCTCCACAAGTCATGAGAATTCCACTGTCACTTGAGAACACCGAGAATCCATCGCCTGCTCCAACTCTAGTGATTGATTTTGCCTTGAGACTTTCCACAGGAAAAGGTTTTGATCGCCAGCTTTCAATCTCTCCGTGGCCAAGTTGACCCTTGCGTCCCTCTCCCCAAGTGAAAACCACCAAATCCGAAGTTAAGGCCACAATATGAGTGTTACTAACCGCCACCTGTAGAGACAAGACATGGAAATAAAGGGTGATGATCTCGTTAAGAGATTGATTGACATTACCTGCAGAACCCGACATCGAGGTGGAAGGGAAATAGGAGTGAGGGAAATACTTGACTCGTAGCCCTTGAGGTAGTATAGCACGGATCTGGGTGGTCTGCTTTGTCGCGTTTTATTTATTGAGTTGTCGGCCATAACCTCCTCGAGATCTTCGGGATCATCATAATACCGACTGAAATAATTTAAAATAAAACTACGTTAACAAATTTGCGCTTTTTCGGTCTTTCGTCAAAACTTCGACGCCAAATTACCTCTCCTCAAATTGGGCCTGCAACTCTGGAAGTTTAGAGAAAAGTACCTCGGAGGCCGAAGGTCGGAATTCTGGATCACGTTGCAATAAATCTCTCACGAGCTGCTTGAACAGATAAGAGTAATTTCCTCGGATGGGAGCAAATTGGCCTCGCATAATTTTGTTGACCAGTGCAGGCAAGTTAGAACCCTCAAAAGTCTTTTGAAGGCAAGCCATTTCGTAGAGGATGCAGCCTAAGGCCCAAATGTCTGATTTTTCATCATAGACCTTTCCTTCGCACATTTCCGGGCTAATATAGTAAGGCGTGCCCAGAACTGTGTGGGCCCCGCCTTTAGTACTTGTCAATAATTTTGAAATCCCGAAGTCCCCTATTTTTACAATGCCTTCTTTGGTTAGGAATATATTGGCCGTTTTGAGATCCCGATGCAAAACATTCTTGGCGTGCATATATCGAATGGCAGAGACCATCTGTTCGAAGACATCCAAAATGTCACGTTCATCAATCGGTCTATCAACGAAATCGAAAAAATGAACGGGTGAGAAAGAGACACTCGACTTTGAACAAGGTCATTTTTAATGGTTGAGGTCTTAAAGTCAATTGAAGTTAATCCCAACATTGAAAGCTCATCAACGAGCCTTTGCTTCAGAGACTTGACAAACTTTTGTTCCGCTCTGATTTCTTAAGGTTCTGTGGAATCTAAGAAGTACTTAAAAGTTTTCAATTGAAAGACAACAGAGTTAAATGGAACAATTCACATGGAAAGGAAAAGAATCGTTGCGTTGCATTTAATTAAACAAATCTAAGAAAGACGAGTTAAGAAGAGCTTTTGTGTAGCTGAAATTTTGCCAATAAAAGGCCACTTACGACTTCCGTTTGATAAGAAAGTCTGCTAGATTTCCTCCGTCAGCAAATTCCATCTCAATCATGAGCACGCCATCCTTTTCGAAACTATCGTGATAAGCAATGATACTGGGATGATCCATTGTCGCGAGGACTTTGACTTCGTTGAGGGCCATTTGCCTGTCCGATGCCGCTAGATCCAACATATTGATCTCTTTAATGATGACTAGAAGACCATCAGTCTTTCGACGATAAAGCACAGCATGACCAAAGGCTCCTTTTCCCACGATTCGAAGTTTCTCATAGCTGGAACAAGAAGAATTGGCATGAGCTCGTTATTCGAAACGTTCCTTCTGCTCCATTAAAGACAATAGGATGAAGAGAGCGAAAGAGATCAGTGAGATGCTTACTTTTCTAATTTCCGTTCTCCATCCTTTGTAACCCTGCCAACTTGACTCATTTTGTTTTGGAGAGTGGGTAAGTCAAAGTACATGTCCCCAACCGTAGCGAATCCCCCACCAGGAGCTCGTTTGATCATTTGAATATCCGAGCCTTCCAAATTCTTGGACATTCCCACCTGACAACCGAGCAATGTTTCCAACTCTTTGGCAAGCAGACCGCCATTAATTTGCTCAGCCATGTATGTGGCCAGAAAATCGAGCCTGGAGCTCCAATTCTCGAGATCAATGAAGTCCGTTGCTATTCGTACCATGAATTGACGAACATTTTCGTCACTGATAATTGTTCGTAAGCTCAATCTGGCTTCGGCCGCCGCACAAAGGAACAATTCTTTTTCAGAGCTGTGAAGCACCATGGCCATTGAGGCCACCTTCTGACCTCCCAAGAACTTGGAAATAATACCATAGATATCGTCCAATGAATGGGAATCAAAGTTGTATTCCACAGTCTTGATGTGAGGTTTTAGAGAGCCGTAGATTACCGGCTTATTCCTCGCTCGACTGGACACCAAAAGCAATCTGGAGGCAAAGTCCGACATCTTTAATTGTGTCACTGGCTTGCTCATTTTGAAACGGTTAAGTACAGTTCATGGCAGACCTTTAGGACTAGAAATGAAATGAAGAACGGTCCGGGACATGTAACGTTGTATTTATTGATTGGTACAACACACTCTTGTCCTCTCTTGCATGTCTAAGGGATTCATAAACTTTGGCGTGCCCTACTGAATGTGTGTAAGGGTTCGCCAACTTTTAATACCTCACCATGAGAGTGGGTCCGGCGAGAAAGCCATTCTTTCCCTAAATAGGATTTGGAAGTGAGTCAATCAAATAGGCAGCCGAAAGCTACCCTCCATCAAAATCATGACCTTGAACAAAATGAAGATACAGTGATAATTGGCGTCGCTGTATTTGCGTCGAAAATAACCTCCTTGTCATTTTTCGTTTAATGCAAAGTGTGTACTGATTGAAAAAAGTAGGTTTATAGTGAGTGAGTGGTCCTTTAAAAGACTTTCCAATATTTCCCGTGGTCGGCGCTACATTTTTTATCGACATGAGTATTTTTTAAGAACTTTATTTCGTGGCGTAAACAATTTCAATTATTCGTCATTCTCTGTTGGTATCACTCATTACATTCAACAACGTTTATAGCAACGGCTTTGAAAAGTGTTTGTTTGATATATAATAATAGCACCAAGACTCCATCGGGAAGATGAGGTCTGTTCAGACACGCCCATAATGAGATGACCCGCCAAATCACGGCATTGACACACCTCTGCATCCTCGTTTAAGGGTTTGAAGGATCTCTCGAGAGAATTGCGGATTCGAGGTCCAAGGGGAAACTTGAAACTTTGTTTTTTTGCGAACCTGACTTTTAATATTTAAGCCCTTGTGGTGATCGAATACCACCTCGAGTCCACGAATGAGAGACAAACTGGAGCCTTCCAGAGGTGAGGAGGTGTGGCTTCCCTCAAATTTGGCAGGCATTTGTTGGGCAGGCACAATTGAGAGGGATGTTGGCCTTTTAACTTGGCATGGGTAGCCATGATTAAGAAAGTGTGTGGTGATGAGCAGTTGTGTTGTGGGAGTTTCAACGAGGATTTTTTTGATTGCACACACAGGATGGCGAGTGTGGAGATTTAAATTGAGATCTTCTCACAAAATGAGTGGAACGAGGAAGATATTTGCCTCATGAATCCAGGGAGACCAATTGACCTCGTGAAGTATGTCAAATCAAGCATGGATGAAATTTAGTTCCGACAACCTGAGTGTTGTTGTGGCTGTTGATCGAGAATGTTTTGTTTTGTTTGTGTGTGTGTGCACGTGCTTGAGTGAGAGAGCAGTTGGTGTAGTAAACCTAAATTGGTCCCCAAGGTCGAGGATGGTTTGTCGGTATCTTGAGTATGTCTAAAATCCAGGGTCGATGACTTTGTAGGCCTCAAGGGCGGACACCAACACGTAGAAGAGCCATAGACAAACAAAGATACTGGAAGTCACAGTCTTGACAGACTTAGGTCCTCCGAGCTCGCCACCCACCGCAGGATTGCGTCGAATTAACAAGATGATGATGGCAATAAGAGCCTCACTACAGAACACAGCCACTGAGAATCCCAAACTGTAATGATAATGAGTAGAAGTAGTAGTGGGTATCACTTGTGTGAAACCATTGGAACCCTCAATTTTTTTGCCATCACCTTCCCGGTTTGACATAGAAGACTGCACCATTCGCCCACCAATACACGGCAGCCATGGACCAGGCAATACCGATACCAAGGAACACATTGACAGCGTTGGATCCAGTCACATTTCCGACGGAAGCGTCGGCTGTGTCGTCTTGAATAGCAGCCACTTTACTAGCGAAGGTATCTGCGTACGTATGAAAAAAATCAAGGTTAATTCAATCGGTTCAGGGGCCTATATGGTTGGTTAGAGCAACCACCCTCAGCCGTTAGTCAATCAGTTCAAACCCACCTGGAACACTCGTGCCAAGAGCAACAACAGTTATGGCAGTTATTTGCTCTTTCACTCGAGACACGCAGCCAAAATGAGAGGCCACGTCTCCGATCAGAGCGGTGAGCAAACCAATAAAAAATATGGATGTGCAAAAGGCGGCCCATCCTTTGAACTTATCTGCAGATCCAGTGTTAGAAGCATGGTAAGAGTAGAACAAACGGATTCGTTAGCGTAAGGGATAGAGAAGGAGAGTGTTACAAGGACGTTGGGAAAGAAGCTCTTATGAGTAGAGATCATTTTGTCTCGCTGTGGTTTTGTTTGATGGTTTTCTCTCAAGATTTGGAATGGTAAAAGGTTGAACGAACAAAATAACGCATCGTCTTTGGTCATGTGCCAAGATTAAGAGTTGTTGAATGTGGAAAATTTGGTGAAAACGTTTACCAGGTACGGACGTTCCCAAAGCCACAAAAGCAATAGCATTAACTTGATCCTTCAAGTAGATGAAGCAACCCAAATGGCCGGCAACATCTCCGATAACGGCTGTACAAACACCAATCATCGTAATGGAAACAACGAAGCAAGGGTATCCGTTGGCAATTCCTGTTGATTGAGGAAGTGCGGATCAAACTCAATTTTTGTGTCTGAATGACCTTTGTTTCTGATTATGTACCAACAACGTCTGATTGCTGTTGTTGTGATCCTTCAATGGAATCTGAGAAACCTTTTATGGACTCTTTTTCAATTAGTAATATTTACATCTTGATAGTTGGTTTTACATATTATCCTGAAAACCGAAACAGTATGCTTCTGTAGACTTCAGAATTTAGTTTGTTACTTCTTTCCATTTTCAAGTAAAATTTTATCGTCATAACATTAAGCTTAAAATGCATGATACATATAAAAAGTCTACCGAAGAGAACATTCAGCGTGCAAGTTAGTGCTCCCAACCAAGTTCATTCTCGACCAAGTCTAAACCAACCGGGTACACTGGTTCCCAGGGCCACAAAGGCTATTGCATTGACTTGATCCTTAAGATAGATGAAACAGCCCAAGTGGCCGGCAACATCACCAATGACTGCGGTGCAAACACCGATCATCATAATGGACACCACAAAGCAAGGATAACCCTTCATCAGTCCTAATAATCGAGGAAGTGAAAGATGAAATGGAAGACATACATATTTCAGGAAGAAGAAAATGGTCCATATTTCTAGTCAGCGCCTTGATTGGCTTCCCTGTTTGTTTAAGTTGCGCAAAGGATTGTGTGCAAAATCGGAAAAGGCATTTCTTCTTGAAGGTCGCAGATTTGTACGTATGAAAGACTTTCACCTGGACAGTGCCACCACTTAGAAATCATCCACCAAATACTACATAGATGTCTACAAGCGTGTGCCACGACGTTCCCGCCAATTTACCTGGGACACTCGTTCCCAATGCCAAAATTGTCACTGCTGTGACAGAGTCTTTGAGGTAGATAGCACAACCCAGATGGCTTGCCAAATCGGCTATAATGGTTATGAGGAGCCCTGTTCCAATTAGGGAACAGATAAACGTGGGCCATCCACCCTTGTACGCTGTATGTAAGTGAACGAAGATACAAAATAGCCTCAAATTAACGGACTACTTTCGCATAGAGAACGGAACTGTCACTACAAAGTCACGATTGACCTTTGATGAAAGTGAAAGCACGGCATAATGTCAACCTTATGTTGTGTTTCTCACCTGCAGGTGGAATAATAGCGAAGATAATTTTCCAGAACAAAGTCAAGAAGTGCATGATGTAATCGCCACAAGTGGGCATCTTCTCCTCAGCTTCTTCGCCGTCCTCGCCTTCTTCTTCATCGTCGTCATCGCCTGTAAATAATAATGGAACATTTGGAGCTCAACAAATGTTTCCGATTGGAACAGGATCGAGCCGTCATATCGGCGAATCTCTTTCAATTGAAGTAAATCAAAAAATGAGGCTAATCGTCAATTGGTCCATTTTTTGCTCATGCATATGTACATGGTGTGAGTGTGTGTATCGATATGAGTGATGTTAGCACGCTTAATTTGAAACTTTTGGTGCGTTCAGAACATCGTTGACAAAACTCGTTTCCAAGTTTATTTGTTACTTCCCTAAAGAAAGGGGTCAACCATGAAGGTAACTAGTTCAAGTTTCCCTGGTCTCTAAAACAGCGTCCTTGCAATAATTTTAAATGGCTAGGGAAATAAAGGAACACATTGGAGCAAAACCATATCAAAGAGTTGTTTTTTCAGAAAAATGAATTGCTAGGTACGAGCTTGCTTTTCTAGTTGAAGCACCGAGTCAATTTGATGATTTCAAGTTACTTCCGGTCAGTTGCACAACAAACGTTTCTCAGTTTTTGTAGATAGCCTTTAGTATATATTGGGCATAGTCGACTAGTTGAGAAGTATGTTTTCTTGTGTGATTTGAAGGCACTCGTGGCTCTGATTTTTAGCAATAGTCTCTGATGTATAACTGGGTCCTTTTATGTGATGAACTGTTCTTACTGTCCAGTCGCTCTTATATCACTCAACAAACAAGCTAATGATTTTTGTGTTAAGAAGATACTTCCTGACCAAAAAAACGGTGTCAATTGTACCTTCCCCTGTGAAAGAAGATGGGCTTCTGTGTGATATTTCTAACTACTCTTTGACGCTGAAATTGTGTCGTTCTCACTCACCAGCCTGAACAGTGAAAGCCTCCATGAATTGATCTCTCCATGAAGAGGCTCCCATAACCATCGAAGCATTTCCTCTTTGCATCATTCGATCCACAGAACTCTATGGAATCAGATGGTTATTTTCTAATAACCAATTGCCAACGTTGAGATATGAATGAATCACCTTGAATTCCTTGCTCTCCTTGATCCTGATCTGAACCTTGGTGATGTCGCCCAATCTTGGTCGACCCAAAACGGCAATCTTTTCCACTTCAGTAAGTTCCTCGGGATCTTTGGCATCAATATCATCGTAGTTGACTCCCTCTGAAATTTAAGTTGATGTTTTAGAAATCTCATTTTGTATTTCTCTTGTGTGAGTTGAGCTCTGTCGAGAGGGCTCTTGAGGACAAGGTGCAAATACTTTTTATGAGAAGTGCTTCTTAGATCCATGAAAGTGATGATAGTGTGAGGAGTTGTCATTGTGGGTTAACACGAAGTTAGTACGTAATGGTAAAAATTACATTGAAGTTATATGTATTTAACAAATGCCCTCGTGTGAATGATGAAACATATTTGTAGGAGGTTACGTGATCATTTGCAAGTCCAGTGATGTTCCTGTATCCTTATGATGACAGGGAAGTCCCTGTAATTAGTGAGTTGAATCGCATTTGACTGTCTAGAAAGCCTGTGTTGGCCTAATGAAGGCGTATTTATTAAAAAAGAAAAACAAACTGATTTGTGATTGAACCTCCAAAAATATTTATAAAAAATGAAAGTTTCGAACCTACTTGTGAGAAATGATAATTTCAGTGACATCAATCGAAAGAACAGCGAGATTGAATGATGATGATGCCTCTGTATTGTCCTTTTTTTGCCAAACAAGCTGTTTATTTTTCAACATTACTTGTCCTCCCCCCTCCCAAAAAAGTGATTGATGGTGGTGATTGTGCTATTTTGCAAAAATTTAGTGCAGTTTCAGACAAAGTTTTGAAGTAAAATAAAAGACATCACGACGAAAAAGACGATTAGTGTTCACCAAATAAGTGAAACGATGGATTTTCAGCCTTGGATAATCAAATGAACGTTTTCCCCTTTATCATATCCAATATTATTCTTATTTTGAATCAGGCAAATCGGATGCTTAAAAGACTCCCTCATTCACACTCAAGGCAAAAAAAATTGGGGTCAAACTTATACTGTACCTCCTTCACCAGGTGGTCCTGAAATTTAAACCTCAGATTAATATGATTATATTCGAACTTCAAATCCTACCACAATTTAGACGAAAACTACATTTTTTGTCTTTTCTATTCTAGATAAGTGGAGTGCATGAGCAATATTTTAAAAGTGTTGTAAATCCCTAAAAGATCGTTCATGGTCACAAACAAGATGTTGGCAAACTTCCAATGACCGCTCTGGATTGGACGAACAAACGACCTTTCTGTGATCATGTGTTCGAGAATGATCTGAAGAGAAAGCTAGTCAGTGCTCTTTATGTGACTTGTACTACTTCTAATTTACAGGTGGTCACCTGATTGACAATCCTCGCTACATATCAACGAGCTTTTTCGATCCGTTTTCAAGTAAAACGAGCTTTGAGCTGTTCGCTGTCGCCAACGTTCCCATTGACGATCTGACCAGCATGCTGCGTAGGACAAGGGCATGCTTATCAAAGGAAATGGTCGCATGATATTGAGCACTACACTATTCGTTCATGGTTAAATCTGCTCCTAGCTATAGCTTCTTAGTCATTGATTTGCTTTTCGTTCATAAATGTGTACCTGCGATATGCCTGGGTTCTCCAATCACGACATACATCACGACGTTCTTTTCATACGAGTCCTCTTCAATGATAGGAATCTCAATGACTTTCCTGAAAATTGGAAGAAACGATGACGTATAGGAGAGTTTTGATTCGAAAAAATCATGCATGAAGGGACAATAGTCGGTACTTTAGAATGTCCTATGAAGCCTTAGTAATGATGTCTCCAGATAATCTTTTGCTTTCGTTCGTCCCCCTCGTCTTTTTCTGCTCCCTGTCCTTCGGTCTTGTTGGCCTCTTAGGCTTCTGGCCTTTCATGGAGTATGTTGAGTACAGTCGCCTTCACTTGAGGCAATTCTAAATTCTCACACTGTACTTTGCAAGGTCTGGCCGCCATTTTTTTCCATTGGGCTTAGAATGTCAAAACGCCACAACGCTTTCTTCGACTGTAGAGAAGCGGATCAATCTACCTTTTGAGACACTGGCCTTGATGTGCATAAATGGGATTTGGAGACGATATTCCCGCAATAAGGTAAATCGAAGGCTTTGTCAAATCTACTGTGAATGTCAATTAGTGGAATTGTCAAGGCCAGCAGGTGTGTACATTGAAGATTGATATTAGCCCTTGCCATTATGTCCCCTCCCCCATTTTCCCCCTTGGTGCTTCCTTCTCCTTCGTTCAACGAATCTGAGTTGTGAAGCGAGGAAATCTTGTCCTTATGATTTTATGACTTTTCAAATCCTTCGTCTACAGTGCTTCTCTTCTGTCAGGCGGGCTCAATTTATTTTGCTCACATCTTGAGTTTCTTTGCTTTTTCTTCATTACGGATGGACATCATTGGCCCTGCCTGTCACTTTCACTGTCCTAATGTTTATCAAAAGTTGGCTCTTTACATTGGCCTATGAAATTTCAATAGAAGGGAAGAAAGGTGTACAAACGCTCTCTGGTCGTTGTTTTGATATTGTGGTCTTGCTCAATATCTAAGCACTTGTGTCCATCAATCTCACCAGGTCAGATGGCATCCTTAATCTAATTGAAAAGCAATCAAACCACGGAAATATCGATGGCTACAGTTCGTGCAAACGAAAAATCATTCCTTTTTAAACTTACTGGTTTTCTTCATTTGCAAAGATCAGTTCACCCTCCACGTGAGTGTAATCCTTGCCGGCCTTAGCAGTTCCTTCTTCGGTGGTATATGGAATGCCCACCTTTCCACGGGCGCCAGAAATACGGTCCACTTTGAGCTCCAGGGTGCCAACAGCCTCATTGATGTCCAGTTCATGGTTCTCAAATTGGAACACACCACCGTGATCGTCGTCCAAAACCATGATGGTGGCCAAAGCAGGGGTGCCCAATTGGATGGCAGGAACCATCTTGTGGCTACCGTTTTCGTCTTCAATCTCCACATTGTGAATCTCGATGCCGTCTTTGCGTCTAAGGTTGGTGATTCGGCAATAGAAGTGCTCGTCCTCTTCAAACACGTCGTCGTCCAGGACTTCCAAAGTGATCTTTTGCTCAGTCACTCCGGGTGCGAAGTACAGGGTACCGACCTTCTCGATGTAATCAGGCCCAGCCAGGGCAGTGCCGTCTTCGGTCTTGAAGTCAACTTGAACGGCGACGTTGAGGTCACCACCCTCCCTGACAACGGTAGCTTCGAAGGTGCCAATGTTTTCCATGACGGTGTAGTGAGGGGGGTCGAAGAACAACCTCATCACGCCATCGTCTTTCTTCTCGTCTTCCTCTTCCTTGCCTTCATCTTCTTGCTTCTTGTCGGCCTCTTCGTGCAACTTCTCTCTGAGCTTCTTGTCCAAGTTCTGCTTGCCGGCCAATTTTCGGGTAGCTTGGATACGGTAATAGGCTCGAGATTTTGGTCCCTTGCTCATAACCTCCTCTCGGGCCCTCAATTCGAGCTCAGCCATGTCGATGTTGGGATTTTCCAAGCGGATACGCTTCATGGCATTGATGTACTCGCGGCGATGTCGCTCGAATTCGGCCAAAGCGGGGTCCATGTCTTCGTCCAGATCCTTGAACTTCTCCTTGCCTCGATTCTCAATATCATCCTTCTCACTTTGAATGATGACTCCTCGATCGCCCATGCGGTAAGACTTAGCCATGTACTTGTAGCAAAAGAGTCGACGGTCTGCCACGTAGGCGGTCCACACGGTCGCGGGGAAGAACAAGAAGGTCAAGAGACCCTCCCAAACCTCGACCACACCGTAAGAAATGGGACCGAGAATGCAGTAAAGCCAAACGTAAGCAAAGACGGACCACGTGGCGGTGATGAGGAACACCCGCAAGTGCTTGATCTTTCGTACTTCGTCATCGGGGATCACGTACATGCAGAGACCGATGATCATGAACAAGTTGAAAGCGGCAGACCCAACAATTGTACCAGGTCCAAGCTCTCCAGCCACGAAACCCTTGGCGTAGATCTCAACCACTGAGAGCAGAATCTCGGGAGCCGAAGATCCCAAAGCCATGAGAGTCAAGTTGGCAACGGTTTCGTTCCAGACCTTCACCACAATGACCTGGTTCTTACCAGTGGTGGGATCTTTGAGAGTGAGTTCTTTCTCTTGAGCAGTGATCATTTCAATTGATTCCATGAATCTGTCTGATACGATGGAGACACCGATGAAAAGGTAGACCATGAGCAAGGCGTATAACAATCCACGGCCAAAGCGGTCACCCGCGCTCAGATTATTGTACGGTCGCCAAATGGGCACCACCAGACCATCCCCACAATTCACACCCTCCATGCCACCTGCACCCTCTTCTTCCACTTCGGTGGAGTTGTCGGCACTGGCCAATGTCATAGTCACAGCCAAACAAAGGACTCCAAAGAGGAGTCCCCCTCGGCGAAGACTAGGTAGTCTCGCCATTATTCTTCCGCCTTTCCAGTCGGAGTTGGATCTTCAGGAGTTCCTCTACCAGTCGTGGGGAGTGTTATTCTTTTGGTAGATCAATAGATTGGATCGGGACCCTTTCGGCAAGAGGGTTCGAACAGATATTGACGGCACTCGCTGTCACGCCAATAAGATCTTTGGATGATCGTAAGTCTTTGCGGATGATGTCTTCTCCAGCTACCCTAAGACCATGGCCGATCGCTGTTCGAAAAGCGAGTGACATGGACAATTCTGATCCTCGCTCTCACGTTCACATTATTTGCACAAATACTTTCTCGAGGAGGCAAAGACACGGCCACAACGGGTAACAATCGGCCTCGGGTGCCCGCCACCGACGCCGGCGAAGAGCAATGAAAAGCCTAGAAATGGGCACTGTGCCAGTACATAGGTTAAACGTGAAAGGTTGGCTACTGGAACAAGGAGGATAGTAGTGGTGGAACTCTCGTCTGGAAAGAACACTGCACGCCTACACGTAACGATACACATGCACAGTCGTCGGTATTGATGCCGGAGCTTCAGGAGGCATAGTAGAAATACCCCCCAAAAGCAGAATAGTTAGTAGTTGTGAAACTCCTGGCTGATAAGAACACTGCACGCCTCCACACACGCACACATTAATATCATCGAGAGTAGAGATGGGATGACGAGCGCCCAGGAGACTTGTAGTTGGCATATGTCGATAGTTGGGCATCCAGGATGAGGAGGCATGAGCTTTTTACTCAGGGCTGTCCGATGACGTTGACCACCATTTCTTTAGCACAAATATATCACAAGCGAGGATGAGTAAAGACAGAGATGACTGAGTGACTGGACGAAATGCTGGCAGGGAAGGTGAGACACTCGATGTTTGGGAAGGGTGCAATTGTTTGGATTCAAAGTTTCATCAGGTGTAATATTTTTACATTTCGCAAGTTGTCAACACTGGAGTAAATTCCCACTTTTATCTTAGGCAATTATGGTCCCATCGAAGTACAATGCGCCTTTTTGACTGTATCTAAGGCGCGACAAAAACAGCGAAGTTGATACTTGCAAAAAAGGTCAATGCTAGGATTTGTCTTCGGTTATCCCTTGGTCGGCCTCTTGCCCTGAACCGGTGGCGCATCATGAGGAGACAAGCAGTATGTGTCCTTTAAGTCCGAAGCAATTCTCTCATCTACTCCCTCTCAGCAAAGGCCATCTTTCCCATTTTTTCACATAGGTACCGACTATTGAAGAAAATGAAGAGAGACAGACGAAGTGGATGAGTGTAGTTCGAGGTAGGTAAAAGCGAAGGGGCGAGAAAATTCTAGGACATCGAGAATTTCTTGGGGGTGACCACTTTGCAATGCCGTCTTGGACTCTTTCTCGCTTTCCCCATCCAAGGTGAAGTGTTTTGCTGGCCCAGCTCCTACTATTGGCTCTTGTGCTTCAAGAGCAAGTAGTCTTTTCCGAGGCAAAGGCTGTACCTTATTTTCATGACCTCAAGTACAGGAATGTTGAGTGTCCTCACTCGGGAATAGACGCCACTTTGAACGGACAATCGTCGTAAACTACACAGGAGTAGAACAACACAGGCGTCTTGCATGCGATTTTTTGGCCTTGATTACCTGAAAGAAATCATGGAGATTTGGATTATTACTCCCTTTATTTCAAGAACTGGCAAAAAAGCTCATTTATTGTCAAGATGTATGAAGTCAACTCCGCCAATTTCGCTTCTGGAGGAAGAACTCTATCTTCCTTCCATATCTTCAGCTTGCTTCATTCACTTTTTTCACAAAGCAATTCCAAAATATCAGTTTTCTCCACTCACGATTAACCCCCAATATCATTAGCACCCTCTGACACAAGGTTCACGCTTCCTGTTTCTGATGTCGATCATTACAAAGACAAATAGAATAGCAAGCAAGATAAAACTACCGTCTCGAAAATGGTCCGAATGAGAACGAGTTTGGATGGATAAATGAGTATTTTAATGCCGGATCAAGCCAGAACATAGGTCGGCTAGTAGTTGAGACAAGGTTGTTTGGCTTACAAATTAGGAAGCATGCTTATTTACTTCCATGAAAGAAGATCTCTTCAATTCGCTCTTATATTCGCCGCAATTGACGGTCGACATGATTACAATATTAATTGAAGGCTTTCAAGTAGAACGTGTCAAAAGGCTTTTGAATGGAGACGTAAGAATATTCCTTTGAGCCAAAGTGATGGCAAAGCCAATGGCTCATCGAACAAAGGGCTTAAGTCTCAATCGCCGACATGATAAGAACGAAAGAAAATGAAATGGCCAGATTGCTATACCTCGTAAAATTGTCTATAGATCTATGGACATCACAATCTCAGGCTACTTCATTGCACTCATATCAAAAGAAATTGCCAAGCGAAGCAATTGCATGCAAAAGAAGTGATTGCCGGACCAAGCAAGTACCTCGAAAAGGTCAGAACGACCAAGCTCAAGTTCTAGTCATGATTCTGAGGTTTGGCCAACATTTTAGATGAACCCAAGGAAATTGAGCTCTTGAGAAACTAAAGATTCAGTTGATAGTGGTTTGGGCATCAAAATTGGAGCAAATCCTTCACATGATACAATTCACGCACAAGTCTCCATTCGTAAAAGTAGGCTTCCTATGATTTTTTCGAGAAGAGAGTAAAATGATTATTGCTTAAGTACACCTTCCTTGATTGTTAATTTTGTAGGTAATGCGGAATGATTCGCTCAACTAATTTTCTTGACACTTTTTGTCTCTTTTAAGGCGGTGCATTTTTTTCGTTTTTCTCAGAATATCGACAATATTGTTTGCTTCCCGCAGATTGAATATTCTAATTTAAATATTGGAAACTTTCAAGGAGCAAACATCATGACGGAACGACAGAAATCTCGAATGATTTAAATATTATCTTTGTCTACAGCCATTATTATTTTTGAAATGACGAGAATCAGGTTGATTCTCAAGTGAAAAACCCATTGGGATCCGTAAATTGGAATCTATTTTCAAACCAGATTTATCTTTCTTGTCTTGTTGTATTACCACCTAGGCATCTCCTACGATCCAATCACTCAGTTGTGATACTTCATTCGAGCTCACAATCTGCTCTGAACATGATTTTACCTTGAAATTATGGCACTGCATGCATTACTTAGGACATCCAGATGTTGGCTAGGTGATAACTCACCCAAAATGGATTCGTAAAACCATCTCATAAAGTCAGTCACGTGTTCATTGTAGTA
Organism: Tigriopus japonicus; assembly: GCA_010645155.1. Lineage (NCBI taxonomy): Eukaryota > Metazoa > Arthropoda > Copepoda > Harpacticoida > Harpacticidae > Tigriopus > Tigriopus japonicus. Next base: position 277,201 of record JAAGOF010000291.1, on the reverse strand, counting down.
AGTTAATAATGGACCTCACTCACTCCACTCTATTATTAGTTCGAATCCGACGAACCACTGGAAACCCCTCCTTGAATGGTTGCTCCAACCGAACTGATTCCAACAAACGACGGACACCTTCCTTCCCTCCCTTTACGTATGAACTCTCGTATCTACCGGGTGCGTGAGAAATAACTCAACATTTCTTTTTTTTTAAGTCAATTAAAATTTGAAGCTTGTTGAGAGATGGTTCTATTTTTCAACTATGGTTATCCTTCACATAGCAATAGAAAAGTGGGAAATGATGAATGTTTTTTGAATGGGTAAAAAGCAAAGAAGAAGGAATTGGAAGGTTAACTCTACTTAAAAATCATATCCATCCAGTTTGTATAAAAACTATTATACACAATGCGGCATTTGTAGGTATATTCGAACTCTGATAACCAAGAGCAACAACCTTTATTTTCTTGAGATTAATAGCTAGCAACCTAGTCATTACATTTTACGAGCACATTTAAATATGTCGACTCTATATATGTCGACAACTACTTCACGAAAAATATATTAATTTTTTTCAGCGGATGAGTTTTGTTGTAAGAGACCAAAATAATTCATATGATTACCTAAGATACACTCAAAATATGTAATTTGAATACCACAAAAGACTACCCAAGGGTTTGGAAGAGTGTCATCCATTTGTATGATAAAGTTTTACTTCAGTTTCGGCTAATGCTCTGAATGTTTTTCATTGAATGTGGGTTGATTTTTCTTTTATAAAAAATATCATTGTCTGGAAACATCTCTTGCTAAACGTAATAAATCTAATTTATCGAAATATCATTAAAGAATCATACTTTAGAAATAGTAACTTCTTTGATCTTTTTTTTCTTTTATTATCAGGGCGCAATATAAAGATTGTCATGATAGTATATGTTTTGATAACAAACCAGCTTCATTCTAACAAGCGTTGCACGGTTGGAAAAGCTGGCGTTACTTGCATCAACTTTGGTTTAAAAATAGTTTTTTTGCTTCAGCGCACCCGGTATCTTTCTCTCGATGCAGCGAGCGATAGAAGTCTGGTTCGTACAGCCGTTTTCTTGGTTGATGCGATGTGTAGTGTGTCGTGGTTGCGTACGTGTATCTTTTGTACATAGAAAGAGCGAATTAGGATTTCCAGGGGTTTCCATTCGGGATTTTAGCTAGTCAATTTTCAGTCCGGCAACTTGACTCAATACCAAATACATACAGGAAGGGGCCCAACTTCATCACCTTCAGTGACAGAGCTGGAAATGTGATGTGATCGAATCAAGATAAAGTCAAAGTTGGATGTGAGGATCAAGTGTATACTTTTATCGAGGTTTTTTTCTTATATCAATAGACAATATGTACTGAGCGCGTGTTTCGGTCACTAGCAAAACATTCTTAAATTAAGACCTATTCCTCAAAATTGAATATTTTTATTTCCAGATTTGGATTTTATCAAGAAAATAACCAAAAAGAAATCAGTCTTTAATCGATTGGGGAGCGGGGGAGAGGTCTTTAAGGGTCAAAGAGGTGGGAAGAAATGCATAATGTTGAATAGTGTGTTTGGCTCGAACACCAACTCTATGTTCATCATTTTATTATTAAAATATTTGACAACTGATAAAAAAGCTTTCCCTGAGAATACCTAATATTGCAGCTTCTAAATTCAATTTCTTGGTGCGTTTATGATCCTTTTGGCCACACCGAATACCGTCATTTGAAGAATGTATGTAGTCAATACTCATCAGGATGTTCGCTTGACAATATGGACACGAACATCCCCACCAAGTGAACGTATTTCATAGTACATACGGATGCATACACACTTGTACGGTATACCTCGTTATGTGCAGTAGCAGTGTCAGGATTACCGATCTTGACTTGCCAACGCGAATGAATTTTGACGGAGTCCATCCGCTGGAATGAGATGGAGTTGAGTGGCAATCTTCTTCATCTTGAGGTCAAACACACAATTGAAGACGATGAGGAAGGATGATCAAAATCAATCATAAGAAATAAGCGAGACTTCGGAGGCCGAGAACCTAACTCTTTTCGATGCACTTCACACGCTTGAGATCTTTTGACGGAGGGACGACAATCTCACGTTCGCTTTGCTTTGCGTTCAAAAAGTGTAAAAGAGTAGGTGGTCAATTGTCGTTCATCAATTGACTTTTCAGTACGCGTTTACAACCATAACCTTGCTTTGGCAATTCAAACTCTAAATAGAGACATTTTGGGTTTGTGTAACATGAGGAAGCGGATATTTTCTTAAATCTCATAGTGACACAAGGTCAGTGCCATCCGAGTTGACCTTGACCCCAAAACTGATTTGCTCGACAAATAATTCTTGTGATTTATTATCTCACAATTTAATGGGCTCATTCAGAGCACTTGTCAATAGTCGCATAGTAGCCCAAATGGTTTTTGAAAATTCTGCCCAATCTCCACATTCTTGGCCAAGGTTAACTGAAAACGTCGCCACGATTAGACTTGCAGTATTGGTGCTTCCATGTTTCGAAGAAAACTTGGCTTATCAAAGGCAAAATTGCCCTTGTTTCCATTTCTCTTGTGAAACCTTGCAAGTGCCTAAGTTTTAGTTCTGGATGAAGTCATAAGCGAACAAAGTGTACGAGTATGACATGAAAAATTCTAATGACTTGGGTGAAAACCATGTTTGTACCATGTATGGTGAGTGGATCCAACGTCATTTAGATTTTGAGTGACAAGGTAATGGTCACATTTCCAGTTCTAGTGCGATCTTCAAAAGCCATCGGAAATTGAATCTTACACCTCGACACCTCATGAAAGGCTCATCATAAAGCAGGAGACAGTGGACAACATTAGTGGAAGCTGTCCACTTCAATTCAGTACCAGACCATCCAAGAGCATGTCCTGATCATTTAGCCCACATATGTTCTTGACGTTACACGAAGATAATTCTTCTGAGCTGCATTATCTTCTTCATTGTCATCGCATTTGGACTTTAAGGGAAAGTACAGAAAATCAATGAACACCTTATGAATGTCATTGTTAGGAGATCTGACCATTTCTCAAGTTTAAATCGGATTGGTGGTGCTCGTCTAAGCCATGATGTTACTTGAGTTTGTTAGAAAGATGTAAAATGGGCAGCGCAACTGCCCATTTCACTTTTCGTTTCTCAGGAAAATGTCCCATTATTCTGGATGACTGAGTAGAAATCGAGTTGGCACTCTTCTTGGCCCGTGAGACGGAAGGAAATTTCCGTTAGGAAGGAATCTTTCTTATGGTGTTTTCCGGACATAAACTTCGCACTCAATGAGGAGGCATGTCGTGTGTGCTCAAACCAGGAATTTTGTAAGTGTGCGTGATGATAAGGACAGAAATAATTGTAATAGGCCTCCCTCAAGCTTTTGTATCCAATGTGGCTTTTCATCTCGAGAGCAACCGCTGATGAGATGATGAACTCAGGCCTCACTCAATAGGTAGTGTCGAATTCCTTTCAGCATGGATAATCGCTTCCACCACATTCACTAGCACTGCTTCTACCACTTCGCCAACGGTAGATCACTACGTACGTCATGGATTCATTGTCTTCACTCGAGACTTGTTTGAAGACAAGACAAGCTAAAATACAAAATACAAACTTTTGGTTGTCCCTGTCATCCATCTTCCATTCGACGAAATGGCTAGCTTGCTATCACTAGTTGAGGAAATGAAGATAAAAAATACCCTATGTATGTTTGTGTTTGTGTATTTATTTGCTTATCGATTGGTTGTTTATAAGCCCGATAACAAGTTTGGCTTGCAAAAGATGAGGAACTTGTCGACAGGAGAGGCAAATTATGTAATCGTTGACCAATCTCATGTTGATATGCCATCAGTGCCCTTGTAGGAGAGGACTTGGGAGTTTTTACATGTATTTGGTTCAATCAGGAAATAATTGGGAAAATTTGGTCCGACTCTTGTTGCAAATCTAATCGCTTTTGGGATGGATGGAATTTGAGGGAGTGACTCAACCAACGATTGGCCTTCTTATATGCTTTTTTTTATCTTGCAGTATGTTGAAATCGACTCATTCGCACGAAGGTGGAAGCAATCCACGCTTGTAAGAAAGTCTTAAACCCGTCATTTACCCAACAAAATAGAGAATATTAGAGCTCTTATTGCGCTTGTTTACTTGACCAATATCATTGAAATTCAGAGCACCTGGCGCCCACATTTTTATTGCTTGAATTGCAAATATTAATGCTAATTTTTATGGCTGTGGTGTGGTTTTCAAATCAGGAATTGATTCATAAATATCAAACGCATTGAGATTCATTTAAGACCTTTTCATTGTCCAGCAATGAATATGATGTTCGTCAACTCTCAAGTAACAAATCTCCAGATTTGCACGATCCGTGCAACGTTCTTCGTCTTAGCCGCTAATAATTTGATGGTCCATAAAGAAAATTTGCAGTGCTACAAATCAGGTCAGGATGAACATCTTAGGGCTAGATTTAACTGATCGCCATCCATCGGTCGAACCAGATTCTTTTAATACACGACACCGTTCAGGTTTATGATGACCCCTAAAACCAGCCCTTTTGACCAAACCAACGTCTTGTGACGTAACAGAATGGACCACGTCCAAAAATCACTGTCTGAACTGAGTCGCTTTCGTCTAATTTCTTCTGGACGTTTTGAAGCGAAGGCAATGCATATTTTGGAAGCCCGACTGGACCAGAAATATTTCTAGGTGGGTCCTTCGACGAGACAAGTTGATGACCTCATTTGTGTGGGGCAGAAACCGACGTCACGGTATACAATGTACTCATGTACTACATCTTCGTCTCCTATTTTGATGCAAGACCACGAGGGTAACCAAATTCGAGATGCAGTAAGCGGTTCAAACATCTTCTAAACAAACCTGTGGAAATCCATGACGTCAGCATTAACCTTGAAGACGTTTGAAACCAGTGCATGGATGAAATTGGTTGGCGAAGTCTCAGCCAATTGTTCTTTGGACGAGTTTTCATGCACGGAGAGCACCAATGGCCAAATTGAGTTTTGTAAACCTCCACTTTGTAATGACGTTTAGACAGTTCGAACGAAACGGGTTGTCAGACTTTTTTCGTGTTTGCTTTTCATCTTTTTATTGTTTTTCAATATCTTAGAGTAATGGACCTTGAAACACGAGTCATCTGACAAATCCTAGCAGCTCTCAAGTAGGATTATTCAGTTTTAAAGCAAGCTTCAAATGAATAAAGGCGATCTTGTAATGTTCTAAAATTTGAGGCAGAATCAACAACCAGTTAAAAATTATCTTTTGTTAAAACTTCTGCGAAAACTTAATCTTTATTTGAAATTAGTTGTAATCCTTTGGAACTCCTTTTGGCAACTTTTGTGTCAGCTGATTCACTTCTTCTCAGGTTCATTGGTAAAAATAAAGCAGATTCCCAAACCATGACGTAGAATGAAGACAGGTGGGTAATCAGAGAAATAAGGATTTGTGAAGAACAGAAAAACAAGTTTGGCTTGAATTGAGGAAACCACTTATGACGACAAAGGAGATTTTTGAGAGAGCGAGAGAATCTTCAACAAAACAAGGCCAGTTTTTGTTTCGAAATAGTTTTAGTAGCTCGAAAGATTTTTAGCAAATGAAATGTTTGTAAAAAGGTTATTTGAAATATACATTTGTCTTGCTCTTGACTAATTATCAGAAACTTATAGCATGATAGAAGAGAAACGTTTTTATTTTAATAATCCATTGCGAAATTCTTGGATTGTTTCCAAACCTGCGAGGGGTACTTTATTGTGACTTTAAAGTGTGAAGTTATCAAACATTTCCGTTGTTTCAATTCCCAATTTAGCGAACAGAATTATTTGAATATAGATGTAATTTTCTTTTCCTTCCTTTTTGATAGATATACCTTCCAACAAATTGCTGATTGAAGCTTTATTCGACATATATTCGTTATTTGACGTCCTCGTTTTGAGGAATGTCGGGGTTTGTCAGATTTCAAACTTTTTGAGCTATAGGCAGGAAAAGTAACCTCGGATCAGAAGCTGTCCTGAGAAACTTCTTACTGTGCTCAATAATTTGTAGGAGAAAAATAGCTTCGAAAAGACTAGATCGACATTTATATTTTGAATTGGAATCTAGTTTCATTTCGTCTGAAACATGGCATAGCTACTAAAACCAGGCAGCCTCTTTGGACATGTATATACAGAGGTTTATCATCAAAGTACCGTAGGACTTTGGTTCAGTAGCATGAGGCAAGGAATCGTAAGACATGGAAGCCTCCGTTCAGGCGTTCAGCTGTGGATTTTTTGTAAATCGAATTCCATTCAAGTAAATGATTTTGTTTTGATAAGACTGATTAAGCAATCATTTAAAGATGTCGTTTGCTGAATTTCAGCATTATACATTCCTCCATTCGCGAGATACAACGTTTCGAAATTTGTAACAGTCGCAGTAGGTACGCGCGGAAACGAGAAAAATTGACCCTACAATCGTCCTTTAGGACAATTGTAGGTGCAAATGTTCAGTCAGAAGAGCGCGCATTGCTCTATGCTTCAAAATACTCTACAGTAAATGCAACACATTTCAGTCGATCAAGTTGCAATTAAGCATGTGAGCTTTGTATTACCAGCCGGACAACTGGTTTAACTAGATTTTTCTCTGTCTGGCACAGAATTCGAAAAATGGCTTTTGCCAGTAGCCGATGCATCCAGGTATTTTAGTGATCCTTGCATGAGGTCAATTGCCGCTCCTCTTCATTGAGAAATCCAAGTGTGGCTTGAACGTGACATTCCTCAAGAGGCGCATTAGTCTCTTTCCATCTTTGGATTTGCAAATACGACTTGTACAAAGCTGATTATTGTCCTCCTCCCTTCTTCGAGCTGAAACTGGGTGCTATTCGGTTGTTGGATGGATTTATGTGCAATTAGATCAATGAAAGGTCATTACTAGAGACAGGCACCCCGAGGACACCATCATTCTCTCGTGTACGTACGACAGACAAGGACTTGTTCTTTCATCAGTGCTCCTCAAGAGTGGCTCGCTCACCTGAACTACCTTGGGTTGTTGAGCAATGGGGGCAGGACAGAGGTGATTTCAGAACATGAATTACATTCAGGAACGCTTTCGAGTGCTCGCTGGTGAGAAAATGCTAAAAACAAAATAAATTCTTCAATTCAAGTTTAGCCCAGGGGAAATTATCCTCACATCTCGAGCTGTCTTAGGCTCGAGGATAGCTGAAACTTGGGGAGGGATGTCCCCCGTGAAAGAAGATCGAGTTTAATTACTCGGTATTCGACGGAACTTGAAAGAACTTTCTGATGTTGTCTTGGGTCTGTTGTTGATGTTGTTGCTGGTAAGCACGTGACAATGTACAAGTGAGAATTGTTAAGTAGATTGTAAGGTAGTGAACAATATGATTGTTCTTTCTAAAGGGAAGTAGAGCATTTTCACTGATTTACTAAAGCTCATTTCGTGTGGTAAAGTACTGTGATATATGCTTTTAACAATGTTTCATTCATAGTTATTGCAGATGCGCGAGGAGACACCAAGGTTTGTGGCACGATATATTTTGAGTGCAGGCTTCTGAAAGATTAAAACAATTTACCCAGCAATTTATCTATCAAGTGTTCAACTAGTGTGTTTGCACTCTAGAATCAATCATCAAGAAAGAGGCGTGGTGTTGTAATTATTGAAATTTCACTAAAAAAAACAGGTTTGATTCTTTTCCCCGACCTCTCACAAGGTAACTTTTAGACGCTTATTTCAAAACCTAAGATGTGTAATCAACTGAAAAGGTGAGCTTTGACCTTGTAACCATGGCACCCACAAAAAAAATCGTAAAATGATCATTCTTTTAATTTCTCTCCGAAAATTTGAGAAAAGGAAAATCTGATGGGTTCACGAGTTCTATTTTTTGCAAATATGTTGCAGTTCTCTTTCAAGAGCTCTATGTAGGATTATCTTAATTTACTCTGTTGCAAGAAATGCAAAGGAACACTTTGTTTGCAGAAGGTGTTCGAATTGCTTATTTGCATTATTTACGATCCATTTTCAGTGAAAAAAATGTCACTAAATCAAGTGATGTTAATGCCTCATTGTGTTACTTAACGTCCATCTTGTCCCTTTTAAAACCCCAATCGAAAAAATACGTATTTTTGAGCTTTTTTACGACTAACAAGTTAAACCCAATTGCATTTTTTGTTTACTACACGGACATTAATGCATCCCTGGATCAAGCACCTCTGTTTGAGATCAATATCGTTTTGATTGTTATTAAGAACCAAACCTCCATTTATTTATGGGTTTTTCTCTGCCCAATCCTCAATGTTAACAAACTCTTCTTTGCACCTTCGGGTTTGTAGTGCTCATTTTCACAATACGAGCTAGTAGGATAAGAGCAATCAAGATTGTTGTAAACGAAGCTCTTTTCTTCGAACCAGTTATCAAGCTGTAAAACCTGTCATTCCCCAGTCATTTCCAGCAAAATGACAATTTCAACCCTCAAGAGATGCACATTTTGCACAAAAATGCATTCTTCACTCACAGAGGCTCGATCAAACTTGGGATGCAGACTACAAAAGCTAAAGGAAAGAGGCGGATAGAATTTGGCTTTCGGGTTTTAAACTAACAGAAGTCTTCTGAAGATAAAGCTAGATAAAAAGCCGCCACCTCATGTAAGTTGTTTGCCTAAGCAAGAAACGTTAGTGAAGGACATGTTCGATAGGATAAAAGTAATCTACTTTTAGTCAACACGCGGTTCTCTACTCACTTCGTTAGTAAGCCACTTTGTGACGAACTGAGGATCATATTGAAAGACGGAACATTTTGGATTCTTGTTAAGGACAGATGCTTAACGTGTTTCTTAGGTGTATCTTAATGAAAACCTGTTGAAATTATCTGCTATATTGATGCCCTCATCCGTATGTTCTTTCTTCCAAAATGGCCAAGTTTTAGCGATAATCTGTATTTGGTCCAGATCCTTCGATGTTTTCTAATTCAAAACACGAATCAAATTGTCGATTACATTCTGCATATTCTCGTACTTTTGAAAAGCATCAGGGTACTTTTCATACCAATAGCAAAGGATTTAGGTTGCTGAAGTGCTGAAAGTTCACTAAATGAATTTGGATATGTTTAAATGTCACTTAAATTTGCTATTCTGATTGTGGACATTCAAAAGAGTGGAGGATTTTTTGCATTCTCTCCCGAAATCGAACCAGCCCAAAAAATAGACTCACACGCTTACCAAAGCTTTGCTTTCCGTTACCTTGTCCAAGAACTACTGAATTTCTCTGGACTGGGAGGCTAACGAGAGGAATCACAATTTCCAGTAGGAAAAATTCAATTACGTTTTTAAAAAATACGTTAACTTACGTTCTCAAATAAGCCCTTGCATGTGTTGAGTAAAATACGTATTCCAATTTTCAGCTCAATCGAACGTCGGAGTCAAAAGTTATGCTCACTCAAAGCTCAGTGCAAATCCTACCAAGAATGGATGAACTAGCCCTATCCTGGTACTTGTTTTTTCACAAAAGGCCGAACGCTTTCATTCTATGCTATCTTCACTACATAAGTTTCAGAAGGTATAACTTTTCACTCCGGCATTCGATTGGGCTGAAATTTGGAATACGTTGTCTACTGAATACAAGCCAGGTCTCGTTTGTAGAAGAACGTAATTGAATTAACCCTACTGGAATTCATAATTTTAATCGTTAGCCTCCCGCTCCAGAAAATTGGTGTTTCTTGCCCTGATGAAGTTCAATCTGATTTCCAATCTGCTCAATCATTTTTGCGCGCGCTACTTCGTTGTGACTGCCAATTCACGTAACCAGTACCTTTTTTACTTCAGTGAAAAATGCTTTCGTTCATAGAGAATTTCCAAAAGGTGACCCTATTTTTGAGGCCTTCGGATCAGGGTTGCCATCAAGATCGAACAGTTTTATCACACTATTTTTGCACTGGACCAATATCATTGATGGCAGTCTTAAAAGATTGAACAGATTGAAATCAGATTGAATCCCATCACTAGTTTCTTGCCTATTCAAACTTTGAATTTTCCTTGATGCTTAATTACATTGCGTTTAAAAAGTAGGACTGGAAGGCAGAAGTTTGAAGCCCGAGGTGACATGTTGCGGTCACACAATATCCCTTAAGCTTCAATGCAAAGTGTGACTATAATCCTTCTTGTACCCTCCTGTAATTCAAGAGTCAACTTCGGTGATCAGATTTAGTGTGGCCAAGACTCACCCCCAAAAAAACACCGAGGTATGCACGCACCTAGCCAGATAAATGTGAGTTTGTCTTTCTCTTTTTGTCCCCTCCGTCAAGGTCTCTGAATGGAATCAGGTCACTTGGAACATGAAACATACACATGGTCAACTTTCGTTTACGAAATGGCCTAGATATTGATTATTCTTAGTACTTGGAATCCTTTTTGGGTAATATGCTTTTGTTTTTCATCTACCCTTGGCAGAATCTGAGCATCGCAACAAATAGTTCTTGACTACGTAACGAACATCATTTTCTCGACATGTGCCCATATATTCGTAATCCACCTGAAATCTGTCGAGAAGGGACATCTGAGTAAGTGCGAAGAGTTCAAGAGAGGCAGGAGCTATGCAGTCATTTGTGTGGAACAGCATGAGAAGAACAGGAGAACTATATTGGAAGTGAAGCATCACGGACTTTTTTCTCTTCTCCCGTAGACTTCCCTTTCAAGTCGCTTGGGTCTTAGCTCAAGGAGACGAGATATTTTTATGAACACTTTGTTGTAACGTCAACACTGAAAGCATACAGCAGTACCTTTCTCTTTTAACGACAAACGTGAGAGCAAATAATGATTGGATTCGTCAATGGATAAGCAAAGCGAGGATCGAAATTCCGAGGCTCAAAAGAGACCGTTCTTGGGTGACACTGAGGATTGGGCAAGATGGCCATGATTCATCAGGAGGAATGTTCTCCCATGGATCCAAATGCATACACACATGATGGTGTTCTTGTTCTTCCCAAAACAAAGTAATTGGCCGTTATGCTTTCCATTGAAGTTAAATTGATCCCCACATGAAACAAACCAATGTCAAGGTGTGTCAAATGACAATTTCTAGAAGATGGCATGAATGGCATCATACGCAACTTTCCAGATAGTTATCATTTCGAAACGGCACTCACCTGGGTTCCCAATTTGGAATGCAAGCATGGAATACTTAAGTAAGTCAGTGTTCTCTCATAAGTGAAGATTAAGCTTGGCATCCCACTGGGAACACTTCTCATTCGTCTGAGTACTCAATCGCCATGGGCTTCGAAACCTTCTATCAATAAAGAACATGTAATTCAAAACGGCGTGCTCTGCTCTCGTAACAGTTCTCTTAATAGTAGTTGTACCATAATCAAAGCGGCACTATCGTACACAGCTGGATGATGCTTCTCTAATTCGAGAACTCTAGCTCAGTCAAGGACAAAATTGTCTAGCTCGCAGCGATCCTCCAATCGGGATAACAGCCAGCCGATTCCTGGGATTTGGGCCGGTTCCAACAATGCTGATGTGTGCAACAACCCTCGTTGCTTCCCATTGTGGTACTCGCTTCTTGTCACTACGCACGCGTGACAAGCAAATAGTAGGTAGTCCTACCTACTTGTTTGAGCTAGACGATTGGCCTTCAGCAGGAAATGAGTAGTCTTGGACTTGCCAGATCCACTGAGCGATGAGGGCCAAGGGATGGATACCTAGGGATACTGTCGTGTCCTAAAGCAAGTAGTCTCGAGTCTATCTACGAATAGCGGGTAGTCCCACATGTTGTGAACATCTGAGAGTGCATGACTTTAAAACAACGTTGTTATGACCGACGCGTTCCCCACGTTTTCTTGCGGCTCAATTTTCACCTCAACTCCGATTCAATTACAAATCCTATGACGCCGAAGACGATGCCTGTCCAAAAAAACGTGAATTGCCAAATCAGACTGCCAAACAGACCCACAGTAGCTAATAATGATGATGAAAATGATCTTCTTTTAAGATCATCAGGCCGCATTTTCTAAAAGCTTGTGTCTCGTATTTGAATATGTTCTTGTCGTTTCTTCGTCTGCTTGACCTTTGAATCAAGTCTTTAAAACGCTTCGGGGAACAACAAACCGCAATCTCTTTTAGGCGGAAATATTAGCTTTCCTCCAAAGTACATCGATTTGTGAATTGAGCACCGAAGAATCGGTCATTACAATAATCATAATAATGATTAATTACTTAAAAACATTTATTTCTTGTCGTGAACAGTGTACTTGTCATAAGTTTTGGTTGGATCGTAAGGTTCCCATCGAGACGCTGGGAAAATATGCTTGTTCCTTTCGTACCACGATCGAAGAACGACTTTGCCTGAAAGTGAGGAAAACACTCCGTGTAAGATTTGTTTCTTTGACTAATGGATCGCTCCCTAAGGTCATTTAACGCTTGCAAAGGCTATCTGTTCCGAATTTGGCTCGGTTAGTACACAAGTCCGTCCGTTTGTCGTACGGAGAACAATCGGCTTTTATACCTACTGTTATCACTGAAGATGAATGCGAAACCGTCAGATTCAGAATCTCGATCTGGGAACGCCTTTCATCGAAATGTGCATGGATCCATTTCAATTCGGCTGCCTCCAGTGACATCAATTACGATCGTTTCGTTGGCTCACTGGGACTTGGGCTCATTAGGGAATGAATCGGTCCACACTCTTTGTGCGGAGTACAAGCTTCTAAACAACAGGGTTGGTGAAGAGGTTTGACACTACTTTCTCAGATTTAACTACAATAATAAAGTTCTTGTCCCCATCCGCGTACCAATTACTCAAAAAGTAGCAAAGTAACATCTAATTTTATCTTTTACAACTCGTGATGGAAACTCAATATCAATCCTTGCTCATCGGCTTGTGTTTCGCCCAATACTTGGACTGAAAATCAGAAAAAACATTTTCTTGTCCGTCAAATACTAATGAGAAAAATGTTTCCCCTTGAAATGAAGGGTTCATCTAGAAACAGTCAGTTACCTTTCCCTAGAATTTGGTTTATGATTGAAACCAGGAGAAATTGAAGATTTAATTTGCTAGTTGGCATATCTTTTTTAGGGCGATTCACTTTTTGTGAGTCCAACTATTTTAATTTGCATGGTTTACCGTTACTTTATTTAAGAATCACCCTGTAAATCTAGCCTAGAAAAATGCTGAAATAAGGAATCTACCGACTCATGCAATGTCCGTTCAAAGGTAGTTTTTCAAGAGCCAACCCTGCACAAACGGAGTCGGCCAAGTTTCCTTGGTGACATTTGTTCTCCTAAACTAAACTGACCTGCATGCGATTCGTCCTTCTCCACGGTAGCATCATTCACGAGACGAATGTCGTCGTGGACATCGAAGCTAAATAATGGACCACTTTTCCCTCGGGCCTATGGAACAGAAATCAGGGAGAATCAAGCGTTACGTTGCGGCACAAAGATGCTTTCAAGAGTCCGAACTAGTAGAAATTTGGGCGCTCCCTAATTTCGTCTTGGCGCTCATTTTTTGGGCTCACCTTTGTAACGATGAAGTCGTAGAATGTGTTGGTTTGAGGGATGATCAAATCTTCCTTGACGTACATCAATTGATCGGCCGTTACGGTGCGAAGGTCGGTGAAGTCCGGTCGAAGGGTTTCGAGTGATTTTTGCAAGAAACTGTAGATCGTGTGGCCTTTCTTCATGGTCAAACTCCGACGATGACCGGATCCATCCCAATAAGAGAACACAATATGAATAGACTCCTCCTTTAGACGCCGTTGCCGAGTTTCCCATTCCTGATTAAGTAAGAAGAAGCTGTGCATTTAGAGCAGACACTAATAGCTCGCCTCAAATATGGGGGATAATCTAATTAAGAGAATAATGCATGAGGAATGCATCCATGACGAACCTGTCGGAGTTGTTCGCGCAATTGATTCTCTTCCTCGTCACGATCCACATCCGGCAAAAAACTCGTGTCTACATCGGGATTTTTCCCCAATCGTTTTCGCTTCGGAAAATGCCCACTGCTGCTCTCCTGGGTTTCTCGTTCATCTGAATCGACATGAATCGTTTTCGTTCCGTCCAAGTCCAGATCTTTCTATACATCAAAGAGCAAGTCATGTTCCAAGAGTTTCTCCGACAAGATAGTTAAGCTTTGAGTATCTTAGACTCACATTTGTAGACGGTTCAGTTTTCATTTCCCCCTCCTCATCCTTTACAACCTTGCTCTCTTTAACCCGGTTGTTCTCTTCTTTTTGGTCTTCTTCATCTTCCTCCTCTTCTTCATCGTCATCTGGATTGAAAGATAAGGCCTTGATTTGTTGTTGTTGCTTTCGTCTCTTTTCTTCCTTGGCTTTTTCCTCCTGTTTCAGAATCTGGAGCTCCTCGCGATTCTTTCGAGCTAGTAATTTCTCGCGTTCCTTCACGGCTTCCTCTTGGCGAGATTTCATCTCATCCACTGTCAAGAGACCCACTGTGGCACTCTTCATGGTGGAACAAAAACAAATTTAGCATTCATTCATCGTTGGCTGGGTTTGGTTTTGAGCCCTTGGCTTTACTGTACCTTCAGATTGGTTTCCACGGCATCGTAGTGGGCAGAAAACTTGGATTCCATCTTGTCGAACTTCAAGTCCTCGGCGAGTTTCTTTTTCTTGAGTTCAATTTCCTCTTGCTGTCTTTCCCGTTTCTTTGTGAGGTGCATCACCCGTTGACTCTCACTAGCGGGTCCTTTGTATTGAGCCATTTTGGGGGTTCTTTAAATGACGGATTAAAAAGTTAGTTCCCCCAACCAAGTTCGTGATTTGAATGATTCGTTGTCCATTTTATTGGCAAACTCAGCTGTTGGCTAACTCTGTTACAGGGCTCTTTGGTCATCGATTACGCTGAAGCTTGTTATTTAAGCACTATCCTTTATATTGTGAACATCGTTTTTGATTGTATGTAAGATTGTATCTACTTCATGGTAGAAGTTCAATTTCGTCTAGAACAATTGTCTCTGTAGAGTTGACTTTTTAGTGATAAAACACTGACCATTTCACGACTAGCCTGAATAAGAGGTCAAAGACTTGGAAGAGTGGGACATTTATTTCTGAAGAAATAAAGCAGTTTTGGACACGGGCGATTCTCCGACGGAAAATCGGGAAAAATACAGAAAAAAAACACGACGCCATGGGTATCTGAGTTGAGTGACCCACGTTTTGGTAATACAAGCACGGAAAACGTAATGAACAGACATTCGGGAAAGTGGTTGGCATTTTACTTTGTACGGCTCTTCCACGTGTCCTCAATCATCGTTATCGTCGTCTTGGCTCGACGTGTGCCATGTCAGGCGCTCTTCGTAGAACTTGATGACAGTTTGGGGGCATTTCACGTTGGCATCTCGCGCGGGAACCAAATCAGCCTCGTCACTGCCCTTCCACTTGATCAGGAACATGAGCTCGCCACTGGAGTCGGTGGCACCGATGATTCGCTCAGGATCTAAGCCCCGATCGAAACCCCGTGGTCGGTCGTCATCGCCCTTCTTCTTCTTGGCTTCAGAGGCCGGTCCGGAGGTGGATTTGCGCTTTTCGTCCTTGCGTTTGCCGGCCTTTTCTCGTCGGGCTTTTTCAAAGGTCTCGATCAGATCTTCGCAGTCGAGATTCTCACGGGGCTCCCAGGTGTTGTCCTCCTCGCCGTAGCCTTTCCATTTGAGAAGATACTCGATTTTGCCATTCTTGGCCACACGCTTGTCCACGACCTTTTCGACCTGGTACTCCTCCTCCTCTTCTTCGGCGGTGTCGGGATCACGGGGCATGTTGAATCGGCTGAAATGATGATGAGACGCAATATGATTCACAACTGATGGAAACCAATCCCGAGGAGGAGGAGTCAGACGGGTGTCAAGCCCAAATCAAGCGACAAGCCACCGCCTAGATCAAGGTGATGCGTTCAACAACACGCTATCCATATGCATTGAAAAACGAGAGAGATTCCGAGGTTTATCTCACTTTACACCGACATTTGCACTAATTTTGCATGATTTGCTCAAGGGCCCCAAAGTAAGTTAAAAAACGCCATTTGACCAAGAGAAGAGTCTCATTACTGAGAGTGTTGATTTGGAATTTGGAGGGAATCTTTGGACATTTCAACACGATGCATCTTAAGCTTTTTGAAATTCTAATGCTAGAAAGGTTACTCTTTTCAAGACACTAACAAGGGCCTTTTTCTTTTATACAACTCACTCAGCTTGGTTAACCTTTGATCCACAAATCGGAACCTTCAGCCTACCAACCTTTCATGATTTTAATTGGTTGAGCGGAATGGTTTATAAAAACTGGGGGCAAGTGGTACGTGAGCCGAACAGGTCACTCGGTCTTAAAAAGCTTACGATCCTTTCTCTTCACTCGAACACCCGCAAAAATCAATTTTAAGGATCAAAACATGAACTAGGTCAGATTGGATTTTTGGAACAACTGCGACCTCGAACGCAATCATTTCCAATAACAGAGTCTTTCAACCCCCAAAATCCAGCAATATCTGGCTCATCCGACATTTTTCGGACTTCATCCTACTCTTCAGAATTTCTCGGTTCTTCAATTCAACCATGCTAGACTTTTAATAATTAGAGATCAATTTTTAAAAATCCCATTTTCTCTCCTTCTGTTTGAAGTGATCCCAAATGAATCTCGGTTTGTTTCTCGTTCACCGGTAATTTCTATCCTACGGGCTCAAGTGAGGGAAATCCGGCATTTCAAACGTGTTTGGAGTTGATTCTTACTTGGAATAGGCGTGGATTGAACGGGGAAAACGGGCGATGGGACGCGAATACCGATGATGGCGTCTACGGCTGATTTGATAGCGAGAAATGAACACACGAACTGAGTGAGTGCGTAAGTGAGTTAGTCGTTTGGCCGGGCGGTCTTTGCCAATCCAGAACGAGCCAACGGCGAGAATTCACGCTCAGTGTGACCAAAACCATCCAACACCTAAAGTTGGAGTGACGTAGTTGGCGTGTTTTGATGTGTTAAAATGATATACTTTTTAAGAAAGATCAAATGGATTGTCATTGGAATTGAAAAAACGCTTTAAAATGGTAAAAGAAAGCTTTTGCGTTAAATTGATGAATTATGAAGGTAGAATAGTATCGCTGAGTTTGGTTTTGCTGAGAGCGGTTTTTGGATTATGACAGCCAAGCTGAATATTGGCTGGATAGGCCGAGCGTTGTTATGGATCGTTTGGCGGGAACATGGGACGCGCAGGTTTTGAGAAGGTTGAATGGCAATGGGCTCATTATATTTTATTATAAATTCTTAGACTTATCTTTTCTCAATTTTAAGAACCGTAAGCCATTTACGTTATTTTTGAGGTAATCATCACATATTTAAGTACTTCAACAATTTTAGAACCTTCCAAGTTCCAACGCGCTTCAGGGTGACGGGCGGCGGCGGATTGCCTCTCAAAATTGGACAAAAATGGGTAATACTTGAGCCAAATTCATTAGAAGTTCATGATAAAAAAGTGCCTTTGAGGTGAAAGCAAAGTTTTGGTTAAACGTATGTGGTATCAAAGCTCGAGTCTGACATGCTGTTGATTTTGCTGAACGGTCGACACCTCAAATTCATTTTTTCTCAGTCTCGCTGAAATGGAATCATCATGGCCATTTATTTCTAACGAGAGGAACCATTCTGCGCCTCCTAATAACAGCCGAATTTTACGTTACCGGACTTTTGTAGCTTATACGCCGGCTGAAAAGGAGTGATTGAGGCTGAAGTCACAAACCTCCATTCATAACACATTTCGACGTTTAGTTACATCGATGATTTCGCAATAGTTGCGCTTGCAATTGCATTAGGATATAGTAGTGAGTAATGACATTTTTGAGCCAATGAAGTGCCACAGATTTTTATAGCTAGGTGATTGTCATTGTGAACAATTTTTGGCCATTTCATTGACGGATTTTCAATTACCAACTATCATCAGTACCGGCATACTCAACAATTGGGCCCAAGGTTTCTTTTAGCATTTTTTCGATGTACCAAGAGATAGTAGACTTTGAACCTAGTTCCTTTGAGCCACAGTGATTCGCAAAAAAACTAACTCAAATTTGGCAACAGCTAATGGTGCCCATAAATGTAAGATCAACTCTTGACGTAAGAACGGTAAGAACACTTTCACTGATCGACACTTTGTTAAGTTCCTCGATACAACACTAACTTTCGATGCAGCTACTGGGAGCAAAAGTCAAGCTCACTCAACATTTGACTATTTGTCATACCTTAGATGGCAAGCCTGACTTCGCTTTCCGATTTCTATTTTTTTGACAACATAACACGTTGACAACGTGAACCTCCAAGAAGCCGAACGACGAAATCATCTTTTTTTGATCGGTTCTCGATTGCGAGATCCAGTGAATGGCCATGACTACGGAAGAACTCGTGGAGAGCATACCCAATCTTCAAGTGCAAGAACAAGATTCGCCCAATGATGAAACCAATGCGGATGTGGTCAATCCTTGGACGGTTCAGACCGACAGCGAAAAAGGCATCGATTACGACAAGCTCATCAGTAAGTAAGGACCAATCTTGGAGTGGAGAATCATGACGAAATATCAAAATTGCAATACGATGCATTCAGTGTATTGGAGCAATTTAAATATGAGGGAAATGGAACTTGGATGATGCAATCGATTTAGTTATCAATATTAAAAGTCATTAGCTTTAAATGCGGTAAGGAATCCCTCAAAAGATAAAGGCTTTTTTTTTGGAACTTCTGATTTTTATTGTATGATTTTATTGTCCTTCAGAAAAGTTTGGCAGTCAAAAGATCGATGCGGCCTTATTAGAGCGCATGGAGAAATTAACGGGCGTGCCCGTGCATCATTTGTTACGTCGGGGCGTGTTCTTCTCGCATCGGGATATGGGCGTGATTCTGAATCAAGTAGAAAAGGGCAAACCGTTCTATTTGTACACGGGACGAGGTCCTAGCAACACATTACACATCGGGCATCTTATTCCGTTCATGTTCACCAAGTGAGTTGACAAAAATGTTGAGAGCTCAACAACAAAAGTCACTGCATGCGGTGTTTCGAACCACGATGATAATGACTCACGCGTCTCATTTCAGATGGCTGCAAGACACGTTCGATGTACCGTTGGTGATTCAATTGACCGATGACGAAAAGTTCTTGTGGAAGGATCTCAAAAAAGACGAGGCCAAACGATTGGCCTTTGAAAACGCCCGTGACATCATCGCCATGGGCTTCGATGTGAATAAGACGTTCATTTTCAGCGATTTCCAGCAAATTGGTGGCGCTTTTTACGAGAACATGGTGACGGTCATGAAACACGTCACCTTCAACCAAGTCAAGGGCATCTTCGGCTTCAACGATAGTTCGAATATTGGCAAAATCATGTTTCCGGCCGTTCAGGCCACACCCGCTTTTTCCTCCTCGTTTCCGTACATATTTGGTGGCAAGAAAGATGTGCCCTGTTTGATTCCGTGTGCTATTGATCAGGTAAGCGGGCGGATTTCAATCGAGTGAAAGTACCTCTAATTCCGCTCAAAAAACCTACACATTTCATAGAAAACTGGCCTTCTAGCATAGCAGATAGTGACTATTCTCTTGATATAACTCCGTTGATATACCCAATAATAAATAATTCGATTTCTCGATTTTCTTTGACAGGACCCGTATTTCCGGATGACTCGCGATGTTGCACCTAGTCTGAAATTCCGGAAGCCCGCTTTGCTCCACTCGACCTTTATTCCGGCCTTACAGGGAGCGCAAACCAAGATGTCGGCCAGTGACGAGAACACCTCGATCTACGTGTCGGACACGCCCAAGCAGATCAAGAATAAGATCAACAAATACGCCTATTCAGGCGGAGGCGACACCATTGAAGAGCATCGAGCTAATGGAGGCAATTGTGATGTGGACATCTCCTATCAATACCTCACGTTCTTCCTCGAGGATGACGAACGATTGGAACAGATTCGAAAGGTTTGGGATTCACTTCTTTGCTATCATTGATCTATTTATCAACTAACTTTACGTTCAATTATAGGATTATTCTAGTGGTAAACTGTTAACGGGCGAATTGAAGCAGATCCTCGTGGAAACCGTGACCCCGTTGGTTTTGGCCATCCAGGAGAAACGCAAGACCGTCACCGACGACATGGTTAAAGAGTTCATGCGACCTCGACCCATGTCCACCAAAAACTTCACCACGCCCACCTAATTTCACCAAACTTATGCTCTCAGATACTTCTTTGATACCTAGCCGTTTGTTTTTTACGCTTAGCGCTTCAATCCATTGTTAAATAATGATCAATACACATGCCTTTGTAGACAATGTTCCTAGTCTAATTGGTTCCAAGGCAATGACAGAATGAAAATGTTCCAAGATGGATGCGTGTGAGGGAGGTGGAAATTATTTGTCTTTGGACTGGTTTTCATCTTCTTTCGGTTGATCTAACAAAGCGGATTTGATGCCCACTTTCTCGAGTTCCTCGATGAACTCGCCACTTTGATGCATTTGAAGTAAGATATCGCATCCTCCGATGAATTCGCCTTTCATGTAGATTTGCGGGATCGTGGGCCATTCGGAGAACTCTTTGATACCTAAATCAATCAATGATGTTGAAAATACACATCAATCTTTATCAAATCCATTGTCAAACGTCCATCCATCGTATACCTTGTCTCAACTCTTCGTCTTGAAGCACGTCATGAGCTTTAAATGGAACCTCGTGCATGCGCATGATTTGCACCACGGCATTGGAAAACCCGCATCGAGGTTGTTCAGGCACACCCTTCATGAAAACCACCACCTAAAAGTCAATCATAATTACACACTTGAGAACGAGCGCAGACCCATCTATTCCATGTATGATATGATGTGATCGAACCTTATCCTCGTTGACCATCGACTTGATTTGTTCGTGAATGGGACTAGCAGAAGCAAAAGACCGAGCCCAAATGGGTAGACCCAAGGTGGTCCGACCCATTCGTAGGGCGTGGCCGCTCAAACTGACAAACATGTTCGAATTGAATAACGAGAGAGAACCTTGTGTAAATTCGGGGTTAAAAGAGGTTGAGTGATTTTGTGCTATTGTTGACATTTTGTACAAAACTTGGCAAGCAGCAAAAAGTAGATCTTCGTTCAAAATTTTATTTCTTGTTTTAAAATCAATCCAACCTCTCACCTATTGCCCTAAAATAGGCTCATACTAATCTTAAACGATATTTTATCCTTAGAAATGTGTAAAATTTATTAATTGACTTTTGAAATTATCCAGCGTAGGGAAATTCGAGTAAACTACATTCATCTCGACCAATCCCATGCGAGTACCTACGTCTCTGACATGCAATGTGTAGAAATTTTGGCAGTGAAAGTTCACGGTCGAAACCTTTAAGTTTTGAAAAAGGTGATTCTCTCTTTTGTGTCAGTTATGGGTCGAAAAAAAGCCGCTTCTCCGCCCCAAGGCACGCCTCGAACCCGATCTAAAGCCCAGGCGGCCCCTGACAAGCCCGAGGACTTTCAATCGTTAGCCTCTCGAGAAGCCGAGGTCAAGTTCTACACCACTTTAAGGTCTCGAGAAGGTCGTGGAGCCGATGTGCAAGTGATTTCCAAGCGGAAACTCCGCGATAATCCCGAGAATTATGACAAAATGAAGGCCAAATTTGATGCTGTGGTCCAAAATGCTCGCGCTCGCGCTCAATCGGATTCCGGTTCTGAGGGACAGGGGGTGGATTTGGAAGATTCGGGTTCGCATCCGCATGCTACCCGAATCTTGTGGGTCACGCATTTTAATGTGTTTTTGTACGCCACCTGCTTCTTTATACAAGTGGGCACCATGCCGGTAAAAAAGGACCTTTAAAAGGTTGTTTTAATATTCACTAGTTTATAGCCGTAAGATTTAGTGATAGGCATACTTTGTTAATGGAGAATTTAACCGAGCAATTTTTTTATTGAATTTTGTTTTTGGCTTTCATCTAGGTCTCTCAATGACTCCGATTTTGTAACCTTTTTTGAAACTCGGTCAAAAATGCTCTTATGAAAATGAACCCTCACTCAAAAGTTTGATGTCAAAATAGATAGTGTCTGAATCAAAAGCTACTCAGGGAATAGGGCAAAGAGCCCGGTTATTTGCCATTCATATTGTCAAATGACAAAACAGTACAAGATATTTTGTAGTTGCTGTTTTCAATTAGTTTTTACTCGCATTTGTACTTTTTTGTTTCAATGAAAAAAGCTTGCTTTCCAATCAACATATAAAGACACAAAATTGGTTTTACATTACCACATTTGTAGCTTATTCTTCCGTTCTTTAAGTACTTGTCCAAGTCTTTGGGAGCCGATCCAACCACGTTTGGCCAATTGCAAACCGCATTTGCTATCGCTCAATTACTCGGTGGGCCCATATATGGTCGGTTAGGTGATTTATTCGGTGAGCGATTGGCCTTGATGGTGGCCTTTGCTTCGGCTGGTCTTTCGTACTTCTTGATGGGCATATCCTACACTATTCCTGTTCTGTTCGCGTCTCGTGTTCCATCCGTGTTCATGCACGTCATGCAAGGTGAGCTCCATTTACTGACGGCAACCTTCACCCTACAGTTTATTCTTATATCACCTAAAGGAAAGAGGCTAATCATGTTTCAATAACAGGTTCGCAAATGGTCGTCACATATTTGTCAGACAACAAAAGCCGCGCAACCGCTTTGTCGCGTTTGGGCTTTTCTTACGGCATTGGAATGGTGGTTGGACCCACTTTAGGCGGATATGTATCGAAATTTTTCGGGTAGGTTGACAAACAAACTAGCAGTGATGCTATGATAATGACTAGGGACGGGCAGAAAGTGTAAGTAATCTTACCCTTTTAGTTACCAAAAGTTGCAAAAAAATGTGCCCAAAAGTGCAAAACAAAGTGCAAAAAAATGTTGAAAGTGCAAATAAATGTCAAAAAAGAGCAAATAAATGTCAAAAAAAGAGCAAATAACTTGCATTTGGACTTAAAACGTCATGCATGGAGTACCCACGGCTCCTAATTGAGCAGGAGAAATCATTTACAAGTTGTAAAGACATTTGAGACGAGTTTGAGGTGAAGAGACAATGCCGCACAAGTAATAGAGTTCTATTAATTAGGTCACTAGCAAAAAGGATGTAAAATCATGAAAAATACTCTAGTCAACAATCTTCTGAATTTTTCATTCCTAAGGTGGTCTCATGGATGTATGTACCTAAAATATTGTCGAAATATATTTAGCAATTGTTTTATATGGCTTTACATCACTCCTTTTTTGTCCTTCAAGTTGTTCAAAAATAGACATTGAAAATTGAACAGAAAAATACCCACATGTGCCTAACAATTGCATCAAAGAAAATAGCCATAAATGTGTTATAAGCATGTTTTTAGTGACATTACTTCAATATTTGGCCCATGGCCTAATTACCAGAACTCAATTTCAAATGTGGCATTCATTGTCTCTTCACATCTATATTGTTTGTAGATCCTTCCATTACCATGACATGAGTTTCTTTAGGTTTCCTATATGTTGGTTGCATGCAATGAGATTCTTTTGTCTAATCTTTAGTTTAGTAAACAGGATGTTATAGTTAAAGCCAAGATGGTGAATAAAGTGTGAGGTTTGCGTCTGAAATGCACATATTTCTTCAAGGTGCTAAGGATGGTTGACTGCAAATGCAAGCTTTTTCGACTAGTTCAAAATTTGATCTTGAAACTAAAAATTCTTTCAAAAGCCACTACATTTTCTTAACAATTTGTCAATTTTGGCCAAAAACGTAAATAAAAAGTGCAAATAAAGGTGAAAAGTGCAAAAGTGCAGAAAAATGGGTTTATGTTACCAAAAATCTTTTTACACTATTTGCCCGTCCCTAATAATGACACAGTTTCACATATTTAGGGAACAAACTGCGGCTTTGGTGGCGGCTGGCGGCTCTTTGATCAGTCTGATTTTGGTCTTCGCTTTTGTCCCGTACATTCCTAAACAAAGAGCTAAATCTGCTGAGCGTGGAAATGTATTCAATGTGGCCGAAATCTTGAAACTACTCACTATTCCGCGTGCCAGTTTGGTTTTGCTCATTAAATTGGCTTGCGGAATCCCAATTGGCGTTCTTCAGTCCATGTTTTCAGGTAGATTTTGGCAGTTTAGTGGTTAAAAATGTAACGACTAACGAGCAAATCATCCAACAGTGATTGCCATGGAGCAATTTGGTCTTCCATCGGAGAAAAATGGCATGATGTTGTCTTATATTGGTGTCGTATCTTTGTTCATGCAAGGGATTGGCATCAGTTTTTGTACGAAGCTTTTCACAGATCACACATTATTGGGCGTGGCAAGTTTGGTACTCACCGTGTCCTATTACCTTTTGGTAAGCCTCTCTTTTCGTTTCAATCTTGCGAACTATATCACGTAATTGCTCCCATTTCAGACCATGATTCACACTGCCTACGAGTTTTTGGCCTTACTTCTGCCTTTGGTTTGCGCTTTGTGCCTGGTCAATTCCATTCTTACCGCAGCCTTAACCAAGACCGTGCCCAAAACTCAAGCGGGTACCATGCTAGGCCTGAATATGGCCGTGAACTCAGGAATTCGATCCGTGGCGCCCACTTTTGGCGGTTACATCATGAACAACTATGGCTTTCAGTCCCTTGGGCTTTTGGGTGTGGGATGTAATGTGATTGTTTTAGGTATCCTCAAGTTTGTCCAGTTCGACAAATCTGACTAGTTACAATAGATCCACGTTGCTTATGGTGCCAACAATTTATTATCACCGTGATCTAGCTTTACCTAAATTACTCCTATGTCATTTGTTAAGTTTCGTTATTAGACCTAAAAGGTTCTCTCATGTCGAATTTGATTAAAAATGAATTCTTTCTGAAGCGATGTCTGCTCGTTGTTTTTTCTACCTGCCAATTCATCCGAATAGAGAGCCATCTATCGGGTGGTGAACTCACTAACAAACTCGAGTTGCGTGGGTGGCTTTGTCGGCTCGTCAAATTGATGGGACTCCCTGTCGTTCTGTGGTCTCTGAAGGGCGGGGTTTGTTTGCTCAACCCTTTCTTCTAAATCTCTCCGTGTCGAATCGCTACTGCGCCTGTTTGGCTGGCCGGAAATTCCAAAATCCACCCCCGCGATTTCCACTTTCTGCCCTGAGGGACCTTCTAGTTTACCCTGAGGCGAAAGAAATCGGGAGAGAAGCACCCTCAGGCGAGCAACTTCGGCATTCCATCGTTTCTCCGTGACACTTGACTGACCACGAACAATGGACAAAGGTGTGAAAATGGGCGTAACGCCTAATTAGCCAACAATGGGGGGTCGTTCAGTGGGAATGAGTTGCCAATCTATGGATATTGGTATCCCATTGGGACCTTGGCTTATCAGAGGTGTTAATTAGTGCTCTCCAAGGACTTGATCGCATAGATAAGGTGTGAAAAGGGGTAAGATGAAGTAATGAGATGCAAGCATCTCAGTTGGGGGTGCTCAATCGAATCCTCGGGGGAGGAAATTGGAAACCGAGACGCCTCGAGCGGAATACTGGTACCTGTTGTTGCCAACCGAGTTGGGGGTGGATGAGGGTGGTGAACTGTTGAGGCAGGTAGAAACAGGTAAACGAGCAACCCTAGTGTAAAAGAAATGTGGAGACGCTGGTTTCATGTCACAAATGCATATATTCTACAATCTACTAGTCATGTCGCATGATCTAAACTTGGACACCCGATCGAGGGTCTTCGAGCCAAATCACAATAATTGGAACCTTGGGTTTGCGAAGTCTTTTGTGGGACTTTTTGCGTCGGGTTCGTCTCGATTTCTCTGTCTTCTTGGAAACTTCTTTGTGGTTGACAGTGGTTTCCTTTGCAATTCCCGTTTTTATATCGGGTCCGGCTTTGGCATCCCCCATTTTGGCAACAAAGACCTCAGTGGGTAATCCACTGGTCATGTCTTCTTGTACCTTCAATTCCGGCACGTCCAATCGAGTTTCATCCTCATGGAAGAACCGTGTAGCCATGGGGTTGAAAGTATTGAAAGGTTTGTCTCCAAAGCCTTGGATATTCTGACAAATGGCTTGACGACTCGTTCCCTGATTGAGGGAGTAGAATGTGGCGTTGAATTTGACTAAATACCGATCCACAGTGGTGGTCAAGCCCATTTTATGCAAGATGCGTCGAATGATGCGTCGCATTTGAGGTTTGATGTCCAGGTTGTGATATCCGTACAACCACGGATTAATTGCGCTTTGAAGGAAGATGGGCAGAAAAAAGACCCGTTGCAGCCAAATGAGATCATCGAACACGTCACAAACGATCACACCCAAGGGAAAGAAAAACTTGGAGACAAAAAACGAGATCACCATGACCATTAAAGTGGAATGGAAATTGAACCGTCTCGTAGATATTGACGACGAGGAAGGCTGAGATGAACTTGAGCATGTGGACCTTCGGGTCTGCATAAATTGGGGATTGGGAGGCAACAGAAATTTGGCATCCTCTCCTTTGTTCACAAAGTTGTGGCGATAATCACCCATTTCTTTATTCCGAACCACTTTTGCCACTTCCTGAATGTCTTTGGCATGCCGATTAGCGATTACGTAAACGTAGTAGTACGAGTATCCCAAAATGATCCCACAGGGTAAACTCAATCCAAGTAGAAGTACGCCATGAAATATTATGGTCGTATCCAATTGGAACAGTTCCATCATGGACACATGACAGAATGTGAATAATGTTCCCAACAATAACACCACCAATATCACCCCACCAAAGAAAAACTTCACGGATGCAAAGGTCACGATATCACTATAATGAAGAGGTTTGGCCAAAGAGATGACCTTATCCAAAGCGATCGAAGTCAACAACAACACATTGGCCACTTCCACCACGAATAACATGGACAGGAAACTCTGTCGAATCGTGTGGAAACTGATGTCATCCGAGAAGAGATCCGAGAACGATTGGAAGATCGCCGAAAGTGGAATAATGACACCGATGGCCAAATCAGTCACAGCCAAGGCCAGGATCAGTTGATTGGGAGCACTTCGAATTCGTCGGGATCGACCAAAGGGCAGGATCACCAACAAGTTACTGAGGATCACAATGGGACAGATGAAGAATGCCACTCCAATGGAGGACAAGATGGTCACGTTTCCAATCTTGGATACACTCATGCCGGTTTCATTGTGAAGCATCGATCTGACTTGAGACGAGACACTCTGAAGGGTCTTTGTGGCCTTGTTGAGGAAGCTTGCCTTTTAAAGAGAATCGGAGATCCTGGATTGGCTAATTTTAGCACCTACAATGAATCAGCGAATGCACAAGTTAAAGAACTGAATCGCCGCTTAAGAGGCCATTAAAAACTCATCCTGAATCAAGGATCAGGATGTTCAAATTAGTTTGTGGCCTCTTTGGTGAAAGATGGAAGACTGAAATACTCAAGGCAGAGATATACGTAGAGGTACCATAAGAGGTCTCCTCGTCACAAAAGTCGAAAAAGGTGCCACTTATTTTCATGGTTGGACACACTCCAAAAGGACTCTCCATCATAGCTGTAGCTTACCTAAATAGGATTGAGTTTCAATTGGAAGAGGAGATGATTGTTGGACAATGTATTGGAACCCTAATGAGCAACCTTGCACTTTGAACGTTCGCTAAGAGAATGATGATCCAATTCTCGTTTAGACCACCCACTTACTAGTATGTGTGTGCTCCTCGTTGGAAGCTTACATGAGAGGGATCTAAAGAGATCCAATACCAAGGTGAAATTAATTGACATGCTATCCAGCTACTTTCCACGTTATCTGGTTTTCGTGAATTTGTTTGAAATTCGTTGGATTAATGTGCTGTTTTCCTTATTCACTGAGGAATAGGAAATTTGGATTGGAAAAAGAACATGCTGGACATATCCATAACCTAACCCAAGGATCACTAAATACCTGGATGCCTCGGCTACTGGCAAAATCCATCTTTCGAATTCTGTGTTAGACAGAGAAAAATCTAGTTAAACCAGTTGTCCAGCTGGTAATATAAAGCTCACATGCTCAATTTCAACTTGATCGACTGAAATTTGTTGCGTTTAGAGTAATTTGAATCATAGAGCATAGCGCACTCTTCCGACCGAACATTTGCACCTACAATCGTCCAAAAGGACGATTGTAGGGTCAATTTTTCTCTCGTTTCCGCGCGTATGTATTGCCAATGTAGCAAATTTCGAAACGTTGTTATTCGTGAACGGGGAAACATATCTTGCTGAAATTCAGTAAACGACATCCTTAAATACCTGTCTTATCAATCTTATCACAGCAAAATCGCTTACTTGAATGGAATTTGATTTATAAAACATCCACAGCTGAAGCCAGAGTGGCCGCGCGTACTAATGCGTTTCTAAAAAGAGCCGAGTGTAAGTGCTTCCCCAGACGGCGTCGGTTCGAATCCTGTTGGGGATCGAATTGAAGCTGTTGAGAAAAATCCTTCAATTTACAGGAATCGCATTCCTTGTAGCGGTAGTAAAAAATCCGCAACAAAAAAAATGAACGCCTGAGCGAAGGCTTCCATGTCTTACGATTTCCTTGCCTAACCGTTCAATTCTAATCTAATTCCTAAACCAAAAGTGAATTAATTATTGAAGTTATGAATTTCAGGAACTTAAGCCTCATTTAGGGGAACACAGTGCAAATATACATTAATCAAGTATACGAGTTTTCGAGTTTACGCTCATGATTGTAGGTGAAAAGTACAGTTTTGAACAGTAGGAAGAATGGTGGAACAAACTCCCTTTGAGTACGATGCAACTTTTAAGATATTGTTCTTAATATACATCCATTGAAATAGACCAAATGATACGGATGAAAACTTGGTAAATAGATCCAACATATTTTTACTTATTGTTCCAGTTTCTAATGCTCATTTGTCATGTACTGTACAGTGATCTGTCATTGTGGCATCGCTAAAAGGGCAAAAACAGTAACTCTTGGCATGGGTCCTAACCATTTCAGGTTGATCTCCATTAATCCACTTAAAAATCACTCTTGTCTTATTCGATTGCATTGATATTAATGCCACGATAGCTTATCATTTGCCCTTTCGATGGAGCCCTTCATTCATCATATTCAAACAACCTGATGTACCATACACACCATACATACCATACACATCTATCTTGTTAACCGTTCGAGATGATCATTTGCAGTTTTAGGAGAAAGCGGCCTTTTCACGAAACACGTTTGAAGTAGCTTATTACGGATGAGCGTTTTCTTTAAGGCACAACAATCAAAAGAGTTGTATTAACTAAACCGATCAGAAGTAAAGGTGGTAGTAGTAGGTGATCTCATAAATAAAAAAAAAAGGTTTTCTTATAGCAGAGCAGACATTCAACACGTTTCATGATGTAAGTCAGCTAAACACTAGCGGTATAGGAGAGCTAGCTGAATCAACGCTTTAAAATTCCTGCTCGACAGGAAAGTCGGCAAAGAATGGGCTGGGACCCACATGTGGGCCCAAAGGTGGTCGTTGGTGGACCTATAAGCTATAGGGAAAGCCCTATCCAAACAAGGGCCCAAAATAGTGGGTCCGAGAGCATCCATAGTGAAAATAGATAGAAAGATCTTTCATTTTGGAGGGCTCAGAGCTAAACCAGAGTTCAACTGGCCCATTTTTGACTCCAAGAAGCGAACAACTGTGTAGATGAAAAGTTCTCCATTCTTGTATGTTTTGTCATCCCAGGTCAAAATGATAAATCATATTGCCTAAATCATGCCTAAAATACATATTTTAGAAAAATATTTTCTAATTATCTTGACTTTACTAAGTTAGGCATTCGTTTGAAAATGTAAGGAAATCTACTGAACGGATGTGCCTTTGGATTTAATAAGAATTTCTCGAAGGACCATGCTCAAATTGGACCAAAAGCGATATTTTAAAATCCTTCAGAATTCCAACCAGATTTGCATTAACAAGCTACCAGAATGGTTCAAAAGTCCTTATTCAAGAGATTGTATTTTAAGGGTGATTAAGGTAATAATATATTTATTTATCATTTTGACCTGGTGTGACGAAACAATTTTCAAGAAATAGTTTTCAATTTGTTTAATGGATCGAAATTGTGCATTATTTCCCTAGGAATTTGAATATTCGTATACCCGGAGCGTATTTTCGCTTTTTGGGGTCAAAAATGGGCCAATGAAACTCAAATAACACAACAGGTGATCAACATGTTTAAAGTTATTTTTAATGCAACAGGTACAGACGTTTTAGACAACTTTAAAAATATGTTGATTAGATTTTCAAAAATTCGTTTATTTAATAGGTTTTTAGGTGCCTGACTTTTAATTTAGACCTGACTGAGATAAAAGTGGAAATTGAACGTTGTTCCACTTAGTTTCTTGGGTCTAAAGCATATCTCATAGTGCTAGGGAATTTCTCTGGAAGCTTGAAATGATTTTTTCAGTTTCGTTCTAAAATGAGAAAATGAAAGAATAGGCTTCAAAGACGTCATCAAAGTGTATTTTTAAACCCATTGAAGCAGAATTATGGCACAACCACGTAGCAAAGTAAACGAAATCAATGTTGATCTAAAGGGCCATAAATCACAATTAGTCCGATCATTAGACCAACCTCGATCATGACACCCCAATCAAACACTTTCTCGTCGTAATTACAACCAAAAATGAAAGTGAACGAAATCATTTAAGCCAAAAATAATGAGTATTCTTCAATTCAAAAGCCTTATTTCTTATTGTCACGTTTCTTGCCAGTTCCACTAGCAGTATTTGTGGTGCCATTACTACGGATTTTCAAATTCAGGATCTCGTCCAAGCGGAGTAAGGCTTTGCCTTTCTCTCCTAAGGACAGACTGTCTATCCTAGGATAAATGGATCGGGAATTGGCTTGGGAAATTAGCCAATTCCTCACCACTGTCCTGGCCAGGATCTTAAGTTCCCGAGGTTCCGATCGGACGGTTCGAATTAGACTCAAGTTGTCCTTGTCCTCGAGGATAGAATTTGGCAACGCATCGTCTCCAAGCCACAACCAGGGTTTCACTTTGATGCCAGCCTTCAACAAGAACACGGCAGTTTCTCCACAAGAATGGTAAATAGCCCAATAGAGCGCGTTTCTGAGGGCGTGATCGACAAACTCCAAATTGGCACCATGACTCACGAGATATCGGACGATTTGCTTGCCCTGAAATTATAAGACACGAACTCTTTTCTAATTGTAGGACAGGGACTTTCTTGGCGTTGATGAAACCATTTCTCATTCGATTCATAAAATAAAATACACCAAGCCTTCTTCCCTCGATTCTTACCCTAGCTTTCAACAAGTGTGTTTTGCATGCCAGTTGTAAAGGACATGAGAGATCGCCATTATCGTAATGGATTCGAGCCCCGTTTTCGACCAGTTGCATGACAATACCAAAATGCTCCTCCCTAACAGCATTCCAAATGGCTGTTCGACCTTCGCCATCCTTGGATTCCAAGTCCAAGATGTCCTTATAAAGAAGAAGAAGTTCGACACTCTCGCTTTGTCCAGTTCGAGCGGCTGTGATCAAGGGTGTTTCTCGACGATGTGTGTTATCCACAGAAGTCATGTTTATTGCTCGTGATAATTGTCCCAATCGGTGGAGGTGAGTGAGGAGATCTTTGGTGATGGCTGGTTGTCGAATGAACAACGATAACGACAATGCCGTTACACCTCTCAAAGGCAGCGTGAGATCCAGATCAGCTACAGTTCGAACCATTTGGGCCAAGGAATGACGATCTTTGCTATTGATCACCCGGTGGAGAGATATCAATTGCCTGGTGAGCTGATCTCCAGAGAGTCCATTCATGAGACATTCCACCCCTTTCCACTGAAAGGCCGTGGGTCCACCATCAGGTAGGTCCAAACCAAATTCTGGTAAGTCTCCTTCGTCCCAAAGGAGTGTTGCTTTTTGGTAAGGTTTGGCACTGTTATTATACACATAGCCGGATGAGGCTGGAAGAAACTCATAAATATTTGGGGAAAGGTAGAATAGAAATAATATTTAATCACCTTTGACAAGTTGTTTCCGCTTTGCTGCCCGTTTCATCATTAGTAAGGTCTTTATACTTGGGACTTTGGTGGAGTCCACATTGGTGGGTTTGTCCAAAGTGTCTTCATTTATTGAGGTGTGTCTGGTATCGGGTGGTTCGTCATCCTCGTAGAGATCTTGGGCTTCAGTGGCACAAGGTTCACAAAACATCTGTAAGTCATCGTTGGCTTGATATAATGAAGAGTCAGAGTTGTACCTCGGATCGTTCTTCGATTTAGCAGCAGTACTCAAATTAGATCCTTTGAAGAGCCTTTCAGATGATTTGGATTTGAACTTTTTACGGCTATTCTCTAGGTCTGCCTTTCGTTGTTGTACATTCGCCACGTGAGAGACCAATGAGACCTTTCCAGCTTTGTTTCCCACATCTGGCCAATTGTTTTTTCTCACCACCGATCTAGCCTTGTTCCAGTTCTCTTGTTGATTTTCCGCTGCGTGCACTTCAATTTTTGCCAATATTTTCTGAACCGTCCGCTTCTCAGGCCATGGATCATATTGCAAGGGATCCACTAGGTCTCTATTGGCTTGGCGAATATTCCCTGTCCGAGGTGAGCTTGAACCTGATCCATAGTTTGAAGCACTATCACGTTGTCTCCAAGTTAGTTCCATATCGTCATCACGTGACAAAAACCGTTCCTCTGCCGATAGAAATCTCCTGGTTGTGCCAAGCTCGTTGTGGAACGTAGCCTGATCTCTCAATTCACTGACATTGGGATGAGCACAGAAACTGTGAAGCAGTTGAGAATCGAACCTGCGACCCTCAATCAAATGACCCACATATCCATGACGAAGACCCTCCACGTGAGCCAGCTCTTCGATGGAGATCCGAAAAATGGCACTGTAAAGAGCATCCATTAGGGGATAAGTCATGGTATGGGACCAATAACAGTGCTAGTATTTATTGTGCGTGCAGTTCCGTCAAAAGTGAAGGCATTATTTACTAGAACGTGTGGTCTTGGCTGTTGTTACCTAGCCACTGATCCTCGCTTTTCGTCGTTCTATGACGAGTGCAGACAATGGACGAAGTGGAAAATTGCACCTCTCGAATTGTTGGTTTGTTGGTGTGGTTGGTGAAGGTCGTTGTTCCACTTTACGGGCAAGACAAGAGAACTTTTACTTACTGCTCAACATATTCTCACACTCATGGGGGGACCAGAACCACTTCCAGTCTCGTTGAGGACTTATCTTTGCTCTGGAACCGTCAAGTTTCGGCCAAGTTTTCAAGAGGACTCCAACCTCTGGTCACCGTCAGGAAGTCTGGGGAACTATTGAAACCTTCGTTGCTTCAAAAATGGGAACAGATTAGGGTGAAATGTGGTTGGACCAAGGGGGGTCTTCGTTGTTGGCCGCCTTCGTCCCAGCTTTGGTTATTCCGGAAAGATGACACGCCTCAGTGAAACTAACAAGCTCATGCTGGATCACTGAAGCCTGTTTGGAACACATTCTTAGAAAGGCGATTGTGCCTTTTTCTCTTGGGAAGGTACCAATTTTCTACGAAGACGGAAACTCAATTCCCTCAATAGGTTTCGCCCAATTTCAGAATGCACACATTTTTGTGCATACCAAGGAGTACTTTCGTGGAACATTCTCAACAAAAGCTCTTAAGTAATCCCATCCAATCATCAATCAATGACGAGCTCTCATCAAATAAATATAAATGCATAAAAAACTGCGTGCCTCTACGAAAGCCTCAAGTGGCTTTTCTTCACAAGCCATCCGAAATTATGATAGAGTGTTATGTAGAGTAGTCTGACCTTAAAATACAACAAAGCCATCATTATGTGTAACATCACACGTAACCTGCCTAATGCCTATTACATGAAACTGAAGCAAGCTATTGGTTTATTGGCATAATCCATTTCGTGTCACTTGACCCACGATTAGCCTACGTACTTTCCGTTAGGAGCCACACCTTCATCTTCTCTAAAAGCCTTGGACAACCCACGAGCTATCCCCAAGTTTATTTAGTCGTTCAAGTTTCCCGAGCCAAGGAATGAAGTCGATCTCGCCAAAGCCGGTAGCTAAACAAACTTGGAGTCAGATCGTGTTCTTTGAGTCGAACGTCCCAGAGTCCTCTTTCAATGTTTCTCTATGGAGAGAGAGAGAGAGGTCCCTAAAGGATTCTCTACTCTCTCCCCGCCCAACAAAGTTTGACGAGCGCGCTCTTGGAGCTCTCGAAAGGCACGATATTGACAAAGAAGGCGTGCGCTGGGGCATTTTAATTTCCATCCCAGTCAGCCACATACAGTACAAACAAAGCTCGCGAGTTCCCTCTAATGGGACAAGGGATGAATTGAAAGGAAAGTTGGGACGAAAATGGTGTTTCCGCCAATGAAATCCCTTGAAAGGGTGGCTGCCACAGACTCAGAGGAGCTCGAGTATCGATCGGCTTGATCTGGATCAGTTTCGAGACCGGTGTTTTGAGTAAATGTGCCGAATTGGGAATTGGGGTCCAAAATGGGCAGCAAGCATCCTTTTGTGACTCTCTTGCTGATTTCTTTGTTTGTTTTGGATGTGGCGACGGATATCGCCACTGGAATCGAACTCATCTTGAACGATCACCATGCGTGGGGATATTTGGTGTTGGCTTTGGTAGTTTTCCCCGTGTTTGTGTCGATTGTGGCGGAATTATTGCGAGGATGCATTTACAGTGGATGTTGTGGGGAAGCCACAACAGATTGGATTCCGTTGATATTTTACCATCTTTATACCGTTATTATGTAAGTCTCTGCGGGGAAAGTGTAAGTTAACCCAATAGGAGCTTAGATCGATCTCTTCCTTTTTGTAGGATGATCGGCTCAGATTGCAATTACCAATGGGAGCAAGAGTCACATTATCTTCAAGCAATTCAAGGTTACCTTCAATCAGGTCCTCAAATTGTGCTTCAAATTGTCATCATTTTCCGAGGAGCTCTTATTCATAGCTTTCGAGACACGACCAAAACCCTTTTGGAAGATGGGCTCTCGTTTGAGTTCTTTGCAGGTTTGTTCCTCACACATCCCCATCTAAAAGCAACCAGACTAATGTCCATTTCTTTTGATTGACATTTCCAGACAAATCTTTGGGCTGGTATTGGGGACTCATCCAAGTGTACAGCCTCGTATTCAGCATGCTCTCGCTTTTGCAAACCAGTATTCACTTCAATGAATGGCCCAAACGTCGGCATACCATTCATCGCTTTCTCTTAATCGTGCCGTTCTTCCTGACCACCATGATCTATCGCTCAATGGCCTTGGCCTTACTCCTGACCTTTGCCGGGAAATTAGCCCTTTTACCGATCATTGCCATCATCACTGCCCAAGTTATTACCTACAAAAGCTTGGCCTTAGATCTTCCACGTAGCCTCGTCTACGGCATTTGTTCCCTCATTGTTCCCATGGGATATACACGATGCCGAGATCCGGACAGCCAACCTTTTGGCCTTAGCCTCTTACCGGGATATACCAATCGTTTCGAGGGCACTTGTCCGGGTGAAGGAGATCGGAGTCCTGAGCAAGTGGACATTCTGCGAGAACGCAGTAAATGCTTCTTGGCCATGCATGTCATTTTGGGAGGCGGGATCTTGGGGATCTCGTTGGCTATAATATATTTATTGGTGAATTTCACCGAGGTCTACAATCCGTTATCTGCTTGGATCATCTTCAATCATTACACCTTGAGTGACAGCATTTTTCCATTCATCGCAGCTGACTATTTGGTGGCCTTGGTTCTAACAGGGTTATTCACGTGTTGTATTGGGAGGTGTTTTGAAGAAGAATACATTTATCCAGTGTGAATTGAAAGTGAACTTTGCCATCTCAGATCTTCTATTTTGCCATTTCTAGTCGTGTATTTTCATTTTTGGTATCACTTAATGTAGTCAAAGTACTCGTTGCTCAATAAAAAAAACCTAGTGATCAATACTTGAACTGATTGACCTCATGTTGCAAGTGTATGCGTCATTAACTCATTCTATCCTAAAACGCAGTACATGGAATTTAAGCAAATATCACAATTCAGTATTAGAGCTTAAGAAAGTAGAAAGGCTTGATAACGTTAGGACCTTGTGTGTCTTCCGTAGTTTTGCACGATGGTACGTGCCAATCATATGAGGAAGAGATTTCTGGAAGTTGTCAAAAGCGTGTGAGAAGTTGAGAAATCAAAGCAGTTTTGCAACATAAATTACAACACCTTGTTTCCCTGATTATATAAATCGACTCATGAAGACCCCTCACGAGTACAGTCCCTCCTTTAGTTATGTGAAATTTTCCATTGAAACGAGACTTCCATGCACGTGCAAAGTTTCATAACGATTTTTATTGCATGTTCAATTTTTTTACTTGTGCAAATAATGGATTAGCGCCAGATGGTTCAGTGTGGCTAAAAACTTGAACGTTTTGACAGAAATTGTTCTTTTTTTGTCTTTTACAAACTGAGCCATGCCGTTGTATTTTGGCTGGATTTGTTTCCCTACGTTGATACCACCCTTCAAACGTTTCCCTAAAATGGCAAAATTTATTATATCTATAACCATAGTTTCAAACACTAAAATGAGATAAAAGACAAAATCATCAAGACTTTCACGTTTTATATCAAAGAGCTCGTGTTGTGCGTTAAAGCAAATCATGCTGACAGAATTTTCATATCATGTTAATTATCGTCATTATCATCAATTAATTATCATTAATTATCATCAATTAATTATCATTAATTATCATCAATTAATTATCATTAATTATCATCAATTAATTATCATTAATTATCATCAATTAATTATCATTATTTATCATCAATTAATTTGAAAAAAAAATTGCTGATTTTTAGGGAACATTTCTAAACATTTTGGATCAGTTGGATTTTGTCATTGGTAAATAAAATAATGCTTTGTCATCATTTTTCAGAGCAAGGCGCATCCCTCGCACGGAGTATGGAATTGATTTTCCTAGTCCTGCACGATTAATTAATACCGCTGAACATGGTATTGAAATTTCTGACAAACTTCACTATTTACTGACGTTCACGATTCAAAACGTGGTGTGTACACACAAGAAAGAGACCCGGTCTATGTAGTAACTTCTTTCGCTTTTTATGCAAGTTTTATCAGTATTTGGTGTTTCCTTTTCGTTTCATTCTAGAGCCATTTATTCTAACTTCAAATGCTGTGTACTTGTAATGCACCAAAATTGCATTGGTTTGTCACAACGGTGTTTAAAAGTCCACTAGTCTGAAACCTTCCCCAACTCCTTTTTTAAGGTCTGAAATTGGTCGCTCTGATTTGGTTGACGGCCTCACTTGCCTTCTCCTTTTTCCTTTTTTCTCCTTCCTCATATGTAGAGGGTGACTAATTTTGAAACTGAAGCTGACGTTTTAAACGTGTAATAACTTCAAAACGAGGCAAAAATCTTGATGTCCTTAAAATTTAAGACTGTTTTTTGAAACAATAAGTAACAATTTGCTGTTAACTGCTGCCAATTACAAATCACAGAGGATGTACCAGAGGCATTCAAACTTAGCAGAGTGAAGAGCGTATTTTCGGAATTTCTCTTTTTTACACCACAGGTCATGCCATAAATGCCGCTTGAGGTCGCTTTTTTCGATTGAATCGTGAACGTCGTGAATGTCTTTACCCACACTTGAGCGATACACTGCATGAATACAAAACGTCTTAGCTATGAAGTACAAACAATTTTGATGTTTGTTTGTTGACAATCAAAGATTATTTTCGCTCGTCAAGTCTCTTCCAGCAACAAAAATCTCGCAAGTCATAGATGTTTTTATTAACATTGAGCATAAACAGTTTGGCACAAGGCTTCACTGGCAAGGCCAATGCTCTCGCCCAAAACAGGCACGGCTGCTGGCATCAAAGCATCAACATATTGAGCACAAACCGTGGCATTGGGCGAGGCCGAGGATTTGCAGAAGGCATCACCCTTCAAAAATTCCACCGTGGTCTTGGTTCCATCCTCACTGGCGATTACTTCGCCAACTAAACCCACCAATCGTTTACATTCATCGCAACCCCATTTTCTAACAAATGCAAATCAATAAAGACACTTGAACATAAAAAATTCCTATTGATTTGTTTACCCTTGGTAGACTGGCAGAATGGCCTTGCAAGCTCCAATCTGAGGTGCAGCGCAAATTTCCGTGGCAGTTTTGTCGTCGCCGAAAACAGCAGTGGCCATTTTTCCCCACCATGCGTCCACTCCTTTCTCGCAGCCTTTGGGGTCATCAAGGTCGGGACAAATGACCTCCTTGATGAGTTGGGTCTCTCCTGCAATGGCAGCCTCGCTCATGAGGAACTTGTTCAATTGAGTCACTCCATCCGTGCAATCCTTGCAAGCTTCACCGGCTTTTCCATTAATGGAAAAGGCCAATCCATGGTTGACCAAAGCCAGACACCCAACAATGAAGGCCAATACCGCTGTACTTTTCAAGAAGGTCATATTTGTGTTTATTGGGATTCCTAAACAAGCAGTTTTGTCTTGACTAGAACACGATAAACTGACAAGTCTTCGTCAATTTGTCGAATTGACGGGTTTTTATCTGGGCCAAAACATAATCAACATTCCTGTAGTTGCATTACGTTGTTTCAAGCGATGCATATTGATAAGAGCCTGAATTGTGTATAAAAAACAAATAATAATAGGTAATATTAACAGTTCTATAATCATGAAGTTTCTCTTTGGCCTTGTTGTGGCCCTTGTTTTGGCTCAAATTGGCCCCATTTTTGGGGATCAATGCTCTGATTGTGTCCAAAGAGTGACTCAATTCAACAAATACTTTGGCGGAGAAGCCGGTATTGCTGGAGAGATTATTCTTTTCACTGAAGGCCTTTGTACCATGGAAAAAGATCCGCCAGCATGTGCCAAAGGAGTGGAAGCATGGTGGCCGAAAATGTCGAAGGTGTTATTTGGCAACAAAGATGCTCCAAAAGCAACGTGCGTCGTTATGAACAAATGTGACAGTATGGCAACTCCGGAAACTATGGCTGAGTAAGAAGAAAGAGGTTGAATGATGATTAATGACGTAACACATATGTTGTTAACATTTATTTCTTGGTAGTGATTGGAGCTGTCCAGATTGTACCAAATTTGTCATGGATATTGGAAGCGTCCTCTTGCAACCGGAAAGTGCCCAACATGCACAAAATCTCCTGGATGGCAAAGGCTTTTGTCAAGATCCCTCTATTACTTCTGACCCTGACACATGTAAAACCTATGTAGATGAATTTATTCCAAAAGCATTCCAACAACTGGCATACGGATTCGATCAGGCGTCGATGAATGTGTGCCATGTTGTGTACAACATTTGCCCTAATAAGAAAAACAACCTATTTTAGATCTGTCTCTCTTTTATTTTAAAGAAGGCCAAGGGAACTTGTTGAAATAAGATGAAATACAAGTAGAATGAAATTAAAAAAGAGGGTGGACTAGCTGCGCATCAGGAAGGTCTATTAATTTGAATTTTAGTAGTACTTTAAAGCCTTAAACTTTTAGCATCAATGTCAGCATTTCCTCCCAAAATATGTGCTAGGAATCAAACCACGAAAATCAATCCTCGGTACTAGTCACAGGAGAAAACGCAACCTCCATTTTTCGGAGGTTCTTTCACGGAACGAATTCAGAACTTTTGCCACAAGTTCATCAAAAACATTCCAAAATACTAGGTCGATTGTTGAGGTAGTTGGAAGTACATTATAAACATAGGTGAAGCATATTAAGATGGAGTAGAAATTACCATGCTCGATCTAGTTTTGTTACATAAACTGCGTTTTTCAATCGCAAAAACGCAGACTATTAGTATTTATTCGAGCATACTTATTTCTACTCCATCTTGCTATGCTTCACCTATGATTCTACTTTACTTCAAAACTACCTCAATAACTGACGTATATTGATATCAGGGTGTCACATGTTGTGGTTTTAAAGCTTAATTATGTTATTCCTTTAGATGAAAGTTTTTAAAAATAAATTTGTCCGTTTCCCACTTTGTAATAAAGCCCCAAACTCACGATCATCAGTTTTACCTTTAAAACCGCAGTCCAGTTCAGTCTGATTTTCTTGATATTGAGGGGATGTAAAATACTCAAGAGATAAAGGTAGAATCTGGGTGTTAAATGAGCGGTATAATTTGGTAGCGTTGCTGAGGCGATATTTGCAATACTACATGGTTATTGACAAACAATTTGATTCCAAAACATAAATGGAAAGCCTCATATGTGTAAAATCAAATTGCGAACACGCAAAGACTTTGGCATGGCAACGTTCGGATTAATGTGTTCAAATCCTAGACCTGGATAATACTTGGTCAAGTAATTTTTATCAAGCGGACGTAACGAGCATAACAACAATCCTCGTTAGAAGAAGATTTAGTAGCTCCTTTTTCTCACTTTTCCGTTACGGAAAGTGGAACCCCCTGGTATAAGCAGTACTTTCTTTTGGTTCTGGATTCTTACCCTCCCCTGGGAGAATGTAGCATTTTCTACCGGGAAAATATTAGTGACAACAAGCTTTACGGGGCCCATGTGGGAACAGGGGTTTTTGGGTGGGGAGAAGTAAGCGGGAGAAGTAAGTGGGAGAAGTAAGTGGGAGAAGAAAGTGGGAGAAGTAAGTGGGAGAAGAAAGTGGGAGAAGTAAGTGGGAGAAGTAAGTAGTAGAAGTAAGTGGGAGAAGTAAGTGCGAGAAGGAAGCGGGAGAAGTGAGCATGATAAGTAGGGACAGGAACTTGAAACGAAAAAAAACTATTCGTCTTCTGAGCCTTTATTCGTCGCGAATTTTTTTTCGTCTTATTTGCATATTATTCGTCTTTTTCAAGCTCTTTACGCGTTGTTTTCTAATTTCCACGCAAAAAATAACTTCGAAGAAAGTTCAACGTCAAAGCTTCAGCCAAGGAAATAAATTGATTGATTGTGTGAATCCTTGGAATATGGGAATCAAGAAATCGAGGGGTTAGAAAATCTTGCCCTGCTCGAGAGCTCGGCTGCAGGGTGACAAGTTCGAGGGCTTTAGCCCGAGAACTTGGCACCAGGAAGCCGAGCTCGAGAGCACGGCAAGAGAACGGTGAGCAACGAATTGGGGAATAGCCAAACGAAATTAAAACCTGTTTTGGTCCGATCTTCGATCATATTTGATCCAATTAACACCTTTCACGAGACTAAATCCTAGGCTTTCACTTTGAACGAGCTCAAAGTTCGTTGGAAGGGTTGTGGTGGAAAAGTGGTCGAGCATGCAAAGTGCACAAAGGTTTGGTCTCATTAAAGGTGCTAATTGGAAGAATTCTCGGTTGGTTGTCGAACATTTGCCTTTTTGAGCGGGGCAGGCTTCTAAAATCCGTCATTTTACGTTATGTACTGGGGGGTGAGCCAAACTAACGAGATTGTCAATTCCGGTTTTGCACCAACAAAAAAATCCACACTTAAAAATCAACTTGGACTCGTAGCATTGCCCGCCAGACACGGAAAAGAAAGATTACTGTTGGGTTTAAAAAGCTTTCTGGCCATGAGAACAATTGATGTATCTGTAATTCTCACATTATGTATAACTCTACTGTATACTCTCCTTAAAGGAGGCATTTTCTAACTTTTGTTTTTACTTGACATATGTACCACTGAATAATTCTTGCCCATTAGGTTATTCCTGTTTTAAATTTTCTAGATTTTGCCGTTTTTGCACAAGTAGACAATTTTTTCCGTCAATAAGGAGATACATTTTGTCTGTTCAGTAAAA
The DNA here is from genome assembly GCA_010645155.1 of Tigriopus japonicus. Lineage (NCBI taxonomy): Eukaryota > Metazoa > Arthropoda > Copepoda > Harpacticoida > Harpacticidae > Tigriopus > Tigriopus japonicus. The sequence continues at coordinate 235,448 of JAAGOF010000291.1, read as the reverse complement.
GCAGTTTAAACGTCTTTTTCGGTCTGTACAGGCACTCAATTTGTCTCCTTTTTTATCATAGTTATGAGTAGGGCTAGGGAATTTTTTTTTTACATAAAAAATATTTTTTTACATTTTTTGCCAATTTTACGTGAATATAACATTTTTATTTTATTTGACAGTTTTTTGGAAAATTTCAACATTTTCTTAACATTTTTTTGTACTTTTTGCTCAAAAATGTCATCCCAAAACCGGTTCTGAGGGACCAATTAATCAAAGGAAGGCTTGATTGAAATTTCCCGCCAAAATTTCCCGCTAAAATTGTCATTGTTCAGCTTCACATTTTACGATGCCAATCAATTAAAATCTTTGGAGAGGGGAAAAAGTGCCCTTAAAGTTTCTTTTTGTTATTGTGAAAAAGTTCACATCAGAAACTTTGTGACCCTTGTTTCTGTGATTATTTTACGTGGTCTAAATAGCTATGTGTAGAGTAAATTATGTTTTAAGTTGGCACTGTTGCCATTATTTACTCAGACTTTAATATCTATTGCCTTTCAAAGGGTCTGATGAATGAGCTATCTGACTTATAACATAAACTGTTTTGACGTCTAGTTTATAAAAACACCCCGCTATGTGAAGTGCAACCTCCCGTTTTTTAAGCTAGAGTTTTGACGGCATTATTTCCTTCAGATGTCTGGTCACACTGTCTTAAGTAGTCTTCTCAAGTCCTCCACGCATCTAGTCCCATTTCTCACACATTTCGTTGACTTTTTGCCCTAATTTTAACATTTTTTTGCTCTTTTTGCTCTAAATTTCAAATTTTTTTGCCCTTTTTGCCCTATATTTCAACATTTTTTGCCATTTTTCCTGACATTTTGATGACATTTTTTCCCGGGCTCTATTTATGAGTAAGTAGTTTCATTTGCCTTTTGGGCAAATTGATTCCATTTTTTACGTATTTTTAGTGAGTTTTTCTTCGTTTTTTCGTCTTCTTCGAACTTTTATTCGTTTTCTTTTGTTTAATTGGGCAATCTTATTTGTCTTTTTTCGTCTAATAAGGCAATTATATTTGTCTTTTTTGGTCTAATTTGATAGTTTTATTCGTCTAAACTTCCTGTCCTTAGTGGTATGAGTGGAAAAAGTAGAATGAGGCTAGTCGTTTAACGATCCCTCTTCAGGGAAAATGGCAATATTTAGATTTTTTGGGGAGAAAATAAAGCTGATTGAATTGTCGATTCAAAATTCATTTAAGGTTGACGTGAAAAGCTACTCCATTACTTTCATTGAGTCAAGTTTTTGGCCGCAATACGATGCAAATTTTCTACTGTTTAAAATATTCTACATTGTGTGACAAAATTTGCAAAATTCTAAAGAAAACAGAGAACAAACATTGCTAAAATATTTATCTTTACACTTAATTCTACTCTTCAAAATGTTCCCAAGAACAATCCTGCAAGGCTAATCAAATTGAAAAGAGGACAGACACGGTCAGAGTTGTGTTTGAAGTCCCTGTAAAGCAGCCTTCTAATCTCAATAAAATGTCCACGATTGATGGAAGCTTTACCTACCTCTTCTTTTTTGCGTCCACTTGTGCGTTCGAATGTAGTGTACATTGAATAACATTTCTTTTAAAAATATTTCTCTCGTTTTGTTCCCACTTGCAATTCCCAATGCAACTTACAGAGGACAACGGCAAAGGCCAATTCACTGGTCTTTCCACTTAATTCACGAATCAAACACACACATGCACAAGTCCAATATTTTGTCCTTGTTTATCAACTAGTTGAGGCAAGCCAGGATTGCCATCTCTACCGTGCAACCCTTGAACAGCAAATAGGCCTGTAGTGTAAAAATATTTGGACGATCAGTTGTGGGAATCCTTTCACTTGAATGCGTAACAGAGAAAGAGATCAGCTTGTGGAGAGGAAACTCAATGAAACTTTGACCGTTTCCATGTATTTGTCCAAAATTCCTCTCCCTTTAATGTTCATGTCTGTGATAAGCCAGTAGTTCTTGAAAGGAGGTGCTCCTCTTAGTTCAGTATCAATCAAGTAGAGCTAGGTCAGTTGTACGCTCTGGACGAGCTTCTTGAAGTTAACCGTTCACATGCAAGATCAAGTACAAGATGGCAGAAATAAGAAATCAATTTATTGCAAAAATACTGTTCATGTATATATTTTTGCCTTACGCTAGATTTCTATTGTTAACCTGAAGTGCTCTAGTTTAACCAAGGTATCCTTGGTTTAACCAGTATTGTACCTAGAGTCGCATTCACATACCATGTCAAATGCCTGTTCTATAAGCACACTGATTGTTACTTAAAAGTGGCTACATGACTATTCAGTATGGGTTCGTCAGAACATGAAATACACGGGGGTTTCACTTACCGGAACGGAAAACTGCGTCTTTTACGTGGGTTCTTTCTACTCGGGCCTGAGAAAGAGTTAAATCGTAGAGCAAGTTAATTTCGGGCAACTCTAAACCACCAAGTCAACCAGATTTCTTGCCTCTTGAGCTGTTGCCACCTAGGTCAGGTGGGTAAGTGCCAGAGGCGTCGGTGGAGCGAGGAAGAGGAGCAGGCCGCTCCTACACCTCCACCTCTGACACTTGCACCACCTTCCCGAGGTGGCAACAACTCAATCGGAAGAGAATCTGGTTGACTAAGTGGTTCCGAGTTACCCTCAACCAACTTTCTCTCCTCCTCTCCTCTTACTCAGGCCCTGGTAGAATGTAACCCGGGTAAAAGAAATAGCTATTCCTCAATGGTCTTTTTTAAAGGAATCGTCTGGGACAATATGCATATCTATGACAAGTCTTATGTGTGTGACTGATTGTCTTGATTTCATTTCTCGACCTAATAAGAAAAAAGTTTTGACATTTTGTGTTCACTGAACCCTTTACTCTCCACTGAGAGGTTTTATATTACTTGAAATCGTATTGACGCATTTTTTCTCTCAAAATGCCTTCTTTTGATAAATTGAGAACAATAACCTGGGCTTGAAATTGGATAAAATATTTTACAATACCTTACATTAGAGGCCAAGAGATAGCAAGGAAAACAATGTTCATTGTATTCAACAATAATGATATAGAAGAAATTGTATTGTAAGATTGTTTTAATCTATTTTTAAAAAGTGCTGTTATCTTTTTTCAGCAAACATTAAAAATCCAGGCCGTGTCGATTAAAAGAAATCGCCATTATTTTCTATTACACGACCATCAAAATATATTATTTCAAGACTACGCGCATCGCATAAGATTGAATGGTCCCTCTTAGAATTGTGTCTCCACAGAATTTGCGAAGAAAAATGAAGGCACAAGAAAAAACTCCATGCTTGGAAGAAAATGTTGTTAATTTACAAAACAATTGCAACACATGCAAGTTGAATAATTTTGTTGAAATATTTGGTTTTTTTATATTGGTTAATATTCTGTTAAAATTTGGTTTCCGGATCTAGAGGTAACACAAAACTAGACAGCATTTCTGAACTCAAAAGCATGCCTAATCAAACGAAACTCCATGCCAAGAGACACTAACTATCCCCAAAGTGATTGCATTTGTTTGTCGTTGGCACCTACCTACGGAATGAGAAGGACAGTAGAGTGAGTGAGTGGCGAAAGGTTCCATTCGACGATGGGAACAACTCGGCGCACAAGCGCATCAAAATCTTGTTACACGGCGTTTCCTTTTTCTCAGGTCTCTGAGTGGACCGAACGTGGAGCGTCGTCGTCCCTTTCCACGAGTTGTTCCAAACGCCCGCGTCAGTTGTTGAGCGTTCCTTGTCCCGTGAGTAACCTTTATCCGATCTTGGCTTGGTTCATCCCAAGTGTTCGTCGCTAAATTGTTTCTTGGAGTGACGCCTTATGGACTGAAAAGTTGGGAGTGAAACTTGAGTGTGGGTCATTGTTTCGGTTCTCTTGAGAGGACATTATGACAAGGGTAAGTTGGATGGAAAGTTTGCATCCAATGGTTGAGCATCTAATCAAAGGTGCTTTTGACCTCATCCAAGTTTATGATGGATTGTTGAGCAATTATGCGGCGAATTTGGGAACATTTTTGGAACAGCTGAGGTCTGATTTGAGACAGACAGAATTGCCATCCTCGAACATAAAGAGAAAAAACTTGGAACTTTGGTCCCCTACGCACTTGAGTAACTGTTTGAAGAGGGCAAAATTCTTCCACAAGTGGTTCGTTTTTTGGCACTCTCAAGTATGGAACCAGAGGGAAAGCGAAGTTTGGTCTTGGCTAGATCATGTGAAAAGTGTCTTCCAATTCTTTTTCTCCAGCAAATGTGAGCCTTGAGCTGAGCGAAAAACTGGCAAGAGGAGACTGGAATAGAGGTGAAAGATTAATGATAAGCACGGATGCATTGTCTTTTCGCAGGCACCAATCAAACTTGCAAAAACTTTGAAGGAGTTTTTCCTGTCCTCTGGGCTCGTCTCCTGACTCTCTTGTGAGTTCAGGACTTCAGGTTGGCCAGCAAAAAGAAGCCCCGAGTCTGAACTCTCGATGTCAGTCAGTCAGTTGAACGAAGGCGGTTCGTCTTCAAACTTTTAACTGATGATAATGAGGCCAAACTGCCCGAAGAGAAGACCATCTCCGCTCCTTGGTCCAGGAACCCGGGAACTTTGGAACTTTAGTTGTTAACTTGGTCATGGTCTGTTTTTAGAATCCTGAGAGGCTTGACTCCGGATCCGTTTCCCCTTGAAAAGAGAAAAAAATGAATAATCGAGCCGAGATTCTCTTTTACATGCCAATGAAAAGTTCATTGAAACGTACGTTCCTCAACTGACCACCCATAGGTTTTGGCCGAGTTAGAGTGCTGAAATGACACTCCACGAGAGCCAAAACTGGCTTGGAACAACTCTCTTCGTTTCACCTTGGGCGTTGTAAACATCATCCAGTTCTTATGCAGATTGGAAACACGATCCACTCCAGGTTGGAAGTTGGAACTTTTTGGGGCAACTTTTTCCACTACTCTTTGTCTGCTTATCATTTCCTAGGCGGCTTTTCCGCTCGCAAATACTCTTGTTCTGTTATTTCGTGCCTCCTGGGCTCAGTTTTACTTTGTGTAGGGTAAAGCTTTAGTATAGGGTAGTCGCTCGCTCAGAGAGCACTTTGGCAAATAGCATTTCATGCCTTACAGAGCAGAGAAGAAGAATCAAACCCATCGAGAACTCATCCACTTTGGAGAAATTTCTCAATCTCGGATTGGGTGAGGAAACACATCATATTGGAAAAATTCCTTTCAGACACACGCTCTTAGCCTTGCAATCGAGATACCGTTTTTTCTGATGGAACCACCTCGCATGTAGCCAAAGTGGAAGAGATACATCTCGTTTTTTGCAAGTTTATGTGACATCTCAGAGAGTTCCTGTTCCACTTCAACTGGGGAGTCTCTAAGACACGCCAATTCCGTTAACTTAAACGCACGATTAGAGACAAAGAGCTCCTTCCAATTTTCGACCACATGGTCCAATTGACAGCCTTAGATCCTTATTTGTTGTTCAAGGTCAGAACCTATTGACAACTTGATGAGCTAAAAGAAACCCTGACAGGAATTTTGTGTTACTACTGTCATCCTGGATTCCAACCTAAAGTGAATCTAGTACAACATTCGTGAAGTTGAGAGTTTTGGTTCCCAGATGTACGAAAGATATCGAGGTTGTTGTGACTGAATCTAGTGCATGGCTTAGTCGAATTGAAGGCTTGATCCGCCAAAACTAGGACCCATTATCCCAGCTTTTCCAACTTTAAGGAAATGAAACGGACTTGAATTGACTTCACAAGGGAGGCTCTTAAAATTTCTAGGCCTGGTAGTGGCTTCTTTATGGGTCAGAATTCTTTTTTTTTGGTGCCAGGGACCACTGACTGGGCTACTTCTTTTCAAGACCATTTTGAAACCCATTTGTCAAGTTGGTTGAAACCAATCTGGAGGTGTTTGCTGTCCACACAAATTCTTGTGACCTTATCTGGCAGCTCGAGAAGTGCGACCGTTTATCCAAATGGACCGTGGATCAAGACAAAGAGCTGCTGCCGGTTGCTGGTTGCTCTTGGACAAAGATCCAAAGAGAGTCCAGTAGTTTGGTCGACCAAACCCAGGGCGAGCAGGCAAGTGGAAAGAGGTCTTGATCCATTTCAGATGTAGAAAATTGGGCTCTTTTCGTGGAACAGGCAGATCTCTTCCCACTCGTTTCGGTTCCTTGTTCGGTAGCGACAATTCCGGGGTCTTTTCTCCTTTTCAAAGGAGGAGAGACACATTTCTCTTTCTTTTGGACTTGCCTAAATCCCCCCTTCATAGTCCGCGTTCGCTGTTTTCGGATTGCAACCCCCCATACGCCAGAAATTCGAGCAAAAAATGAGAATTGAAATTGAGTTTGTCAGACTGTATCTCGAAGAAAGGGACGATTGGAACACAATTGGATCACCCTCGTGGATAACCTTTGATTTGCTTGGAAGGGATGTACATCACGGTACATGATGATTTTCTAATGCGGATTACTTTAATGGAGAAATGTCAGACTTCTGGTTTATTGAATCACTCAAGAATGGATGTCAAACAAAAAGATTTAGCTCGAGATGGATAAAATGAAACTTACTCACTTTAAGGAAGTCCTGCTGAGATTGTCTCTTGAATTGCACACTTGGATTGTCACCTACAGATGAAAGTAAACCTTCGGATATTCACGGGTGGAAAAAATTCTTACAATCATACTTGGTCACTATTTCTTGATGTATTCTCATTTCATGAGAAATATCGATGACTCAACGAGAAATTAAGTTATCTTTGATTGATACAACCGCCATTGATTCACCATGACAAAACGTTTATTCAGTATTCATTCTGGTTATTTGCCATGGACTGACATTTAATCTCTTTAACCTTATTGCAAATTAAAATCAAAAAGGTTATTTTTACTAAACCTGACATCATTGTTCCATTTATTTTTGCTTATAATCTAGCTGATTTTCACTGAGAATCGATTAAAAGCATATTGTTTCCTTCTTGTTCCAGAGTGCCGGCAAAATGAAAACCTCCTCTTTCTCCTCATGTCGAGTCTTTAGTGGTGCATCCTTATTGTTGAGAAGCTGTACTTGTTGTCTCAAGTGTAACTATAACCAATCAGGCGTGGCCTTGATTTGGATGCAGAGCCTTGTTTCTTCCAAGAGGGACTTATTATTCCAATATCGCTAAGAACCAGAGCGGGATTCGGCTGGTCTCAGTCTGTCTGTCGAGTGACGGGGAATCCAATGATTTGCCAGGTGATTTAGAGTCTGATCACAGACTTCTCACCTCATCGTTGCCGTCGAGGACGACTTAGTGAGGGCCTGTCTGGAATTCATGAGATCCCTTTGACCAAGATCAAGACCAAGAGCAATTTAGCCAATCATCGATCCCCACTTTGGAAGTTCCTCCAAGAGACTCTCAAACTTTCCTGCATTGCATGCACTTACGAGTTGTATCACGTGCTTCAGGATTTGTTCCTAGATGGATGTTTCCTGTTTCTCATGTGTGTTTGTGTATTCATCTATGAGACTGTGTTAAAGTTATTGTGAGTTGGCAGGATATCTTCAAGATCAAAGGGCCTGTCTTCCAGAAGACCTATCGCTCACATTGGTTGGAATATCAAAATCGATCAACATTGTCAGGCAAAAAAGGACCACCTCCAATCAAACTGATCCTATCTCTCGGAATCGTGGTCTTCTCGGCTAAATGCTTGTTCACCCAAGAAAAACGAGCCTCGGTCGTGTCAACATGAATAAAAGGCCGGGAAGACTCCTCACCTCGTGTCGACAAGGTCGAAAGGCTGCACCTGCATTGGCCAGATCACATTCTCAAGGCTGTAACCACTGGCATGCGAGTGTCGTCCTTGTGGTCCTTCTCTCGTTCTTTGCCTCAACAACGGTCTCAGACAGCGGTAAGTTAGTTTTAACGTGACTTGCATTTTCATACCATTTTGGCGAAGAAATGAGACCATTTCGGGAATACCTTTGATAAATGTGGGTTTCATGGGTATCTATGCTAGCGTGTGTGTGGTTGTGTTTCACTTGCGGGAAAACCATTTGTTGGCTTATTTCCGTTTTAAATATGGCCAAGCATTTAGGAGCTAGGAGACAGTTCTGATCTTCTTATTGGGTCGCCAACGAGCTCATGGTCTGATAGCTGGAACGTGTTTAATGAAAAGAAGAGGAAAAAACCATCTGGAAAGCTGTCAGCTTGTCAAGGAAACTTTACTTTATCGCCTTTTTCACACTCTCCTCGAGTGTCAAGCAGGAAAACGAAGCATTTGACTTCTTCCACCAAGAATCCCAGAGAGTTGAAGTTGCTTGAGCGGGAAAATCCGTCAAAGATTCTTTGAGTCATAATAATCAAGGGAGAAACGTTGGTGGAATGAACAAACTTACGAGTTCTTATACTCTTCACTTCATCAAGGTTTCCCCAAGGAACAAGCATCCGGTAGAAGTTAAATTATGAATAGGAAACAATTTGGAATAATTGCCAAGGCCATTCAAAAAGCATGTGAAGCAGTCCCAGGAGAATTAGTCAGTCTCACAATACGCCATAAGTCACCCAAGGTACATTTAAGTATTAAATGAATTGACGACGGTCGTTAGGATTCAATAAAATCGAGTTGCCAGGGAAATGGTCATCATCTGTCTGTGAATTTGAATAATGTTGGAATTTTCCGGTGTGCTAGACATGCATCATTGTGTGGGGTGCCCAAGTGCCTATTTCCGTCCCTCCAACTTTATCTTTGTCCTCGTGGCATCAGCGAGACCACGTGGCCATAAAGTACCATGCATGGCCAAGGGGTTTTTGTTTCGATTTTTTTCCAACCGTCTGGAATGGATCTTCTCCGAAGGGAGACGTGACCCTCTTTTCTTTTTCTTCTTCTTCACTTAAAACGAGATGATATCGGTCAGCTCGTGTTCACTGTTTCGCTGTTTAGTCTGCCTCAATCCCATCAACTACTTGCTGGAGGCTTCTGTGTGTGCCCCTTGCTTATTCACCGGGGAGTAGGGGGCATGTCCTGCAATTTGCTCCTAATCCTGTTATATAGCATTATCTTGGCATTGAAGAATATCGCCGAGAAAGGACCCCCTTTGGAACAGGGTGGGAGACAGATTCATTCGGGATGGACTTTGGAACAATTCATGTGGGTAAAGTCTCTTTTTTCCTCCGGTGGTGAAAAGTTCCAAATCTACAGACTTGGATGGAATTCAATGCACTGAACGTACATTGTTCCATTGTTAGCCACCTAAACTTGTGGCTGCATTCTGAGGGTGTGGATGGGTGATGTTTACTCAAAGAGCTTTTTAGCAATTACCTCCAGTTTGTGCGTGGTTTGTACTGAGATTCCTTTCTTTCATCCGCTCTTTGGGGAGGGATCCCCAAGGAGCATAGATGGTACTGAACTGGTGGCAGCAGAACCGGCAAACTTTGGTGACACTCACCATCCAAAAAGAGGAAAAAGCAATTTCTAAATCGCTGCGGAGGTGATTTTCTCACTTTATGATGGTTGTTGTGTCGAGGGAACACTGGCGACCTTTCCCACGGTGGTTTGCAGGGACATTCGAGTCGAAATTTGAAACTTGTCAACCTACTTTTTCCCTTTATTTTGGGCAGCAATTAAGGCCCTCAAAGTTGGGTATTTACAACAAAGACATCTTTGAACTTACGTTCAAAAGAGACGAAAAATGGTTCGCACAATGGTCGGAACAAGTTTCGACCGCCCGAAAAGTGCATTGTAGCCAAACTTTAAAGTGTAGTCTCACGAAAATGCAAAACCATGTCATTTTACCGAAACCACCCACGCGTTATGTTTTTCTCAGAAAATGCATAAATAGATAGCAAAACCGTTCTCCAAAATCCTTAAATTTAGCAAATATTCGCCGATTACTTGGTTGATTCATCTGACAAAAAAAATATCGTTCAAGTGTGTTGTCCCAGCTGTGGGGACCAATTTTCTAGTCCTAGCTTTAAGAAGAAAATAGTGGAGGGACAAGGAGAAAAAGCCTTCTCAGGATTTTCCCCTCTGTCAGAGGTACACATTGTTGTATTTGAGGGGAGGGAACGAAGGAGGACTTGGAGAGGTTAAGACATCTCGAGATTGATAACATCTTGAGATGAACGATGCTTCAGGACATTTCGTTATGACCGAGTCCTATCCACTGAGCGTTCCTTTCCCACTCTCAATTACTTTAACCAAAAAGAATTAGGTTTGCAAAGAGTGTTATATCACCATCGTTGTTGAGGTGCTCTCCATTGAAGATTGAAGAAGAGGAAGGAAGTGGGATTGCTTCGCAAAAGATTGAACCTGATCCTCACTCACATGTGATCCCTCTTTGATCCCCGGGATCCCTAGACTACCTAATGAAGATGCCCTAGTGGTCCCTCGAGATCCTGCACACTTTCGAATTCTCATCAAATTGTTAAGCACACCAATACAATAATGGTAAGAAGCACGTGGTCTCCAAGCGAGACTTTAGAAATCTTGTTAAGAATACACTTCCCGGCCGAACGATCTCGTGTCACTGGCCAATTGTTGTTGAGTGCATGATACCGCGTGTTCCAACAATGAGATGGTCTAATTCCAACCTGTCCTTCTCCATGTATGTTGATGAGCTGGGTGTCAGAAGCTCCGGTAAATCTGTTGAAAAATACATACACATTGTAGTGAGTGGATTTAGACTTACGAGGGTGCCGATGGAACCAAACTCTCCCTCCCCTTCCTTGTTTTTCTTAGCAAATCCTCGCTAAGCCATTTTGAGTAAGCATCTGGAATGCTGGGGTGTAACTAATTTGTCCAAATTAGGAGTTCCCTCAGCACATTTTTTAGCCAACCCTCGAGCGTTGCATTGGAGAACCACCCTGGGACAACTTGGATGGGGTAATAACACTGCATTTGGGAGGTTAAATTGTAGAAATGAACAAATGGTTTGTTGAGAGGATCTGAAGTTTAAGTTAGTTTTGAAAGACCAGGCAAAGTTGCGAGACCAGTATGATGTTTGTGGTTTGAGGCTTCTAGGTTTGCCTTAGCTCCTAAGACTAAGAGCTCTAATGGTTGGTGTAATACTGCAGTCTTGAAATTGCTCTTTTTTGTTTGAGTTTTCGTTGTTATTCCATTCACCTATTGGTTAAGAAATACCAGAAAAAAAGAGAAACTCTGATGAAAACTAACGAGCTTGCATGTTCCATGTTCCAACCAAACCCTCTCGTACGTACATAAACAGTTGCTCAAGCTTGTCTGGTGGTGGTTTGCTGATGGTTTGGTGTGCCTTACACAACCCGAACCGGCTAAATAGGAATTTGTTTGTTTATTCGTCTCCGAGGGGAAGAAGAAAAAAAGTTGGAGATGAATGCTAGGGATATTTATGATGATTAGCGCCGTCTCACACTCACACACGTGGCTTTTGGTGGTGTCTATTTGCGAAGATTACTTCGTATAAAGACCCTGTTGGTGTACCAGTTTTACACGTTCTAAAGAGAGTAATGGCTAGTTAACGGAGATGATATGGGGGATGTCCTTGTGTTGGATCCAACGCCTTGAGATCATTTGGTTTCTTCCGCTTTTTCTTGCCAAGAAGTCATCCTAATGTTCTAACGCCCTGGGAGCAAGTGAAGCAAACCACCAAGGGAAGAAGATATGTGGGACATGGAACATTGTAATTAACTTAATTGGACTTGTGTTACGAGCAGGAATCCTCTTAACAACCACCTGATTACTCCTTCTTCTTATTCTTAGACCCATTTTTCTTCTTTTTTTTGAGGCTCGCTTGTTTCTACACCAAATTTTGGTATTTGACTGGCATATCCCACCCCAAAAGAACAATTTTATGTCGCTAGAAATTCATGAATAAGACATCGAGCAGTCTTCATGTACTCTTGAGAAACTTCCGTACTCTCGACGATCAGTTCAAAAAACCGACCGCCCCTCTCGTTTTATTCCCTTCTTCAGAGACAATAAAAACCTAAAGTACAAGCCTTTTGTCTTAGGGATGACCCTCATAACTTGATTTCAGGATTTTGTGTGTGTCGTGGGTCTGGGATCTGAGGTCCATCCACACGAAATGAAATGTTCATCTTCTTTTTCTTCGTCTTGTTCTTGTCCCATCTAGAGAAAGAGAGAGAAGGGAGGCCGTTTCATTACATTTGTTTCCTGTCCCACTATTCCCAAGTTATATGACTGTCACAGACTACTCCACTTCCACCCACATGGCGATGGTGATGGTAGTCGAAGACGTCGTGGGACAAGCTTGAGACTCGGAAAAAAAGAATGGACCGAATCATGGTTGACCACCGAGAGGTTTACGAGCAAGAGATTTCAATGTCTTCTTCACTAAGCTTGGAGGATTTTGCATTGAGGTTTTTCTCCCCAGTTTCAAGGGAAACCCGGCGAACAGGAAGACAACCAAGTTTTGGAAAACAATGAGGCCTAAGATCAGGTCGTCCATTGCAGTTTTCGCCATGCACGTTAGGTTGTACATGGCGTTCGAGTCCACTTCATTTGCATGCATCCCAAAGGAAAAAACTTTATTCATAACGGAAACCACGAAAGTTGGTCCCTGAAATTTTTCCCTAAGCGAAAACCCATAACTTAGACTAAACCTGACAAAAGTTTGCCCGAGTGGGTGGGTTTGCCACCAAAGACCCTCTCTTTCTCTCTTGCCGGTCTCAACCATGATACCAGTTACCCTCCATTGGTGGGCTCAGTTCCTTCCAATGGCCTCAGATTGGTACAGAGAACCACAGAATAAGAGACCTTGGATGCCTGAAATCGAGACCTCGAGAGCAAACTTCATTCTCGCCTTCAATTTGAAACGAGATCGCTTATTTTTGAGCACCCCATGCCTGTTGGATGCTGCCTTCAAGGTTGAAAAATCCTGAGTTGGCAAATCATTTTCATTTTGCCGACTTGGGACATTCGACAACTTTCCTCTAAATGAGAAAATAATGGTTGGCTTTTCAACTCCAGAAAGACTGTTTCATTGCGTCACAATCTACTCTCCCAATAGGTCATTTGCTAGTCATAGATTAGTCTTAAAACGATAACTCAATTTCTGAGCATATACGCAAAGGGAATCAAGAGAAAATTATCAACCAGAAACACAAGGTGATAAATTCCAAGGAACATTTTTCTTTTGAACACTGGCTTTCCTCAATAGACTGTACCACGAAACTATACAACTCATTTGAATGTTTTTTTACCTCTCTTTACAGAGTCAACCACTGTTACCACCCAAACCATCGGCATCGTAGGTGGCAATGCAGATTTGTTTTGCAATACCACGGCTTCGTCTCCAAGTCATCCGGTGATCCTCGTGATTTGGTACAAAAATGGAGGAGATCCTGTTTACAGGTGAGAGTTCTGAATTCTTAAGAACCATCCTCTTCCAATGAATGATTTGGCAGTATCTCTAAGTGAACAAATACTCCCAAAACGAGCAAGCCTGTGCAACCTTGGATGGACTACATGTGTTCTTTTTTGTCAGAGTCATAAACGTTCTCTTAAACCTTGCCACTCGGTTTAACTTTGCCGTTATTGACCTGGAGAGCGACTGATATGAGAGTCAAAATGAAAGAAATTTAGCCTATGGCCATTTCCAAAGTGCTTGAGTTTCATTGAACTCTGGAACATTTTTGAGCCAAAGCCTTTCCTCAATGTTGTCGGATGACGTTCATTGTTGGTAGTTGGCCAGTTCTGGCCAGTTTAGTGGGTAATAAAAAACAAACTCCATGAAGCATTATGAATTTTAAAAGAGTTCATTAAATTATGGAAAGGCAATTTTTTGCAAAATTGAGCGTTTTAGCTCCCAAAAGAAGAGGTTCTGGCTTTTATGTGGCAGATAAACAATGGCTCCGTGGTCTAGAATTGTGAATGTCTGGCCAAATTCTTTCGGTGTGGCCATTCTTTGATCGCATTCATACGTGGGCCAAGTGCTTTCATAGAGTGATTAATTGTACATAATTTGAGTGCAACTAACTACCATACGATTCATTTCTTTTTGGCATTTTCATTTTCATCCTACTTTTTAGCATTATGTGAATTCAATTTTCAATGTGAAACACAAATTTTCAATGTGAAAATGACATGCTAAATCAAATCTTCCCTTTCCTTTCCTTTCCGTTGAGGGCATCAAAAAGCTGAAAGTAGGGTTCAAAAACTGTGTCAACTATAATTGTTGATTGTTGTTTATTGCCCCTTGACATTTGTCCTATAATGAGCAAATTCGAAGGCACTTTTTCATGCGATCTTCTCTTTACTAGACAATACAGAGGCATCATCATCATCATTCAATCTCGCTGTTCTTTCGATTGATGTCACTGAAATTTTCATTTCTGACAAATAGGTTCGAAAGTTATATTTTTCTCTCAAACTCTATTCTTTATGGTGCGAGCCTGCTTTCAGTTTTGTTAGTCATTACCGAAATCGAAATTTCGCCTGAAAGCGCTTTTGGTCCATTATTTGGTATGATCTCATCATCCCCTCTATGATTTGTAATTACTCCACATGTCTGCTTACGCTATTTTGTCGTCTTTTTTTCGGTTGGTAAAGCGGTTGGCACCAAGTCAGAGAGAGAAAGAGAGACCTAAGAACGTAGACAGTTGGAAATGCTCTTAAGTCAGAACAAAAAGTTGTTGAGGAAAGTTCGTGATTTATGGAAATGTATGTGGGAGTGAAACACATTTTTGAAATTACCTATCCTCGACCAAGCAGGAAGACGCATTGTCAGTTTCAGACAAGGAAAAAATTGCAAGTCCAGCGACTTTCAAGGTTCGCCAACAAACTTGTAAGAAATCATTGTGACTTAATGGAAGTTGAAAAAACTTGGTTGCCTATGTATCTTGTAGCTTTATATCCATTACAAGGAAAATGCAGAGTAGTGCACGAGGTTAGTTGAAGAGGCTTTTTTCAAACGCTTAAACCAAGTATGATTTTGCTTCCCTCAATATCCTCGTTTCTTTGTGTATCATGGAAAAAATCATGTTGTTCTCCTCAAAAGCTTTCAAACGATGTTCGCTTAACAGTGCCATTCTTGGAAAACCATATTACTTTTTGTACAACATCAGAGCATTTTCCCTTTGATCATACATGAAAGGTCCTAACAACCATCATCACCTGATGAAAGCTGGCAAGAGAAAATTGTTCCTTTTTCTCTAGAATGTCCTTCCATTTTTTCTGCAGAACTAATTTCACAAGCGCGGTCAATTTTAAGTTATTCGATTCTATTCCAAGAATATATCCATTGTTGGCCACAATCCCAGCCCAACTTGGTTATATTTGACCATACACAATTGTCATCGGGATATTGTAGTCTAAAACTTTCCAAAAGTCATCCAATACAATGGGCAGACCTTCAAATACTTCCGGTACAAAAGCTCTTCAATAATATCGTTCTCATCACGCTGATGACCGTCATCTTGTGGGTCGCCCATTTTTCCAAGGTCCAAGCCATCTGTGATTTGACAGAGGAAAAAATGACGGAAACCCTCTGAAAACCGTGAAAGGAATCACAAGAAAGCCTTGATTTCAGCCTTGGACTAGGCAGTACTTCACGCTCGTGGAACCCAATGTTCAGCCCAAGAAGCACACTACAGCTCAGTCAAGGGAGGGAGTCCTTTTTCTTTCCTTCTCGCTCTATAGAAGAGGATGTCTTGGCAAACTTTTTCAATGGCTTCTGTTATTACTCTGCAAATGGTTCCTCTTACAACTCGGATATATCATCATTCAGGCCAAGTTTCTGTTCATATTGTCCCATGTCATCATTCTATGTTATGACTCAATGTAATGTGCAATGCCGAATGTCTTGGATTTCATTCGAGGCGATTGGAAATTCCCCCCAAGTTCCGGATGTGTTGGGTAGCATTAGTTCATATACAGACCGAAAACGGAAACCGGAAATTTCCTCCTTGTTATCGTTGTTCAAAGAAAAGCCGGAATATTCTACATCCGAAACGAATGCATCCTTGGCAGAATGGTAGCTGCTTAATGCCTAGCCACAAATAGGTCGAGGCTGGCAATATCGGTGCAATTGAATCCATTGTGCGGATGTATTCTCGAGTCTTCCCCACTATTTGTTGGCCAGTCTGTCAGTGTGTGATGTAAAGACCAGAGAAGAAGTAAAAGAATCGTAAAACAAATGAGGCAGACATTATTGGCAAGGGCTCGGCTTTACACACTTCGCTCATTGTGGCATTGGGAAGGAAAAGAGTCTTGGACAAAATATATTGGTGTGTGCCAAAGGTACGGACGACTTTGGAACGTTTTCTTGCTCGACGAGGCCTCGTCACCTCAATGAGATAAAGACTCTGATGGATTTCCACTGACATCTGTCAATCTGCATTTCTGGCCAAGGGTTCCTCGTTTTTCTTTTGCAAACGGATTTTACGCACATTCAATTGCTGTCGGTTGATTAAACGTTGAGTGGTAAATCCACTTAACCAAGTTTGGCACCGAAGGGTTAACACATTAAACGGGGGGTTCTGGACTTTTTTTGTACTGTTTGAACTTCAGTTTCTTGAACTAAAGTACTTTTAACATTATTTATTTTTTCTCAAAATTTGCACAAGAGCCACTCAGGTATGATAAAATATTTTTTGGACCTCAACACGCTTTACTACTCAAAACAGCTTTTGTTCTGCGATCACCTTCAGCGTATTTCAAAATGCGCCAATAAAGGGAAGGCTGACTGACGCCTTCCCAAGGTCGGATGTCAATCCTCGTTTAATCTTCAGGAAGGAATAGCAAAGGCGATGAAGGATCTTCTTGGTCGGTTGTGTTTGAACTTTTTTTTCTCTCGCCAAAATGGATGTCATGTCCTCTAAGTTCATGCTTCAAAGATCAAACTGAGAAAAGAAGAGGGAAGGGAGAAGGTCGAAGAGAAGGAATCCTTGGAACCAAAGGCCTCAACAAGCACTTGCCATTCAAGGGTGAGGCACGTACTAATGCCCCGGTTCAAAGGAGGAAGTGGGCAAGGGTCTTCTTCTTAATGGAGATTCACACAGGATGTGAGATGTTTTTGATTGGGAGCCAACCCTTTGAGGATTCATAATGGGGTTTGAACACAAAGTTAAAACCCAAGCGATTGTGGTGGCACTTTAATCTCAGGGAATAGCGACAGGCAAGCAAGGCCAAACAACTTAGGAGGAAACGAAGGCCAAAATACAAGAGGAACAAAGAAGCGCCACATTTCCATGACATCTCCGTTTTCAACGACAGAGCATGTTTCTTTTCAACCAAGCTGATGATGTCCTTTAAAATGGTGAAAAAGCCCGACCAAATCCCCGACCATCGTCAAACTCGGCTCAAACAAGCTCGTGTTCTGCCTACAGACGGAATGCATGGAGTGAGGTACATTGATAAGCTATTCCATTTAAGTTTGATCCACTTCCAAAGGACTTGGAAAAAATCACTTTAACTTCACACATGGAAACTTTGAGTCTCCCCTCCTTCTTCTCCTCCTCCTCCTCGTTCCAAAATAGAAGTCAAACTGTGACTTAGAGGGGGACTCCAAACACTCCATCTCTTAAGACTTCCAGGCTTGGATGCAATTTCTTTGCACTCCATTGACCAAGCTGAAGTCTGACATCACGTTCGTAGAGGAGGACCTTAGATCCAGACTATGTTTGTGTGCCAGCCTTGATTAGAGGATGAATGTTTTTTTTCTCTTTCGAACTGGCTATGATGCTCTTGTAGTCACGCGATAATCTCTCGGAGGTGCCCATTTTCGAGGAATACAGTTACCTTTAGACCTTTAGGACCAACCGTTAAACTGTTGGTCGGGGAATTGAGGCTCGAGTAGGGTGACGGTGAAGGAAGAAAAAATCATGTTTCCTTCTTCATTTCCTCCCTTTGGGACTGTCATCCCTCATTAATCAAGTGGAGACTAATTTCTCTCCAACATGCAAATGGCCGAGGCTGAAATTTCATTTTCAAGGACTTCTCCCCATTTCAAAGTCCTTATGAGTTGGGTGTCGTTTTCTGAGAAATTCGACCGACCCTTTCACTTTCCCAGGCTTCACTTTGGTAATCGAAATTTCCGTCCAAATACATTTGTTCCATGTACAATAACATCCAGTGAAATAGACCTTGCCTTGTTCTAAGAATTTGGAAATGTTCCATTGGAAACTTTTCTGGCAAAAGCCTGAGAGGAAATGAGTAAGCCAATGCATTTTCAGAAATCTCATCGTTCAAATATTCCAAAGTTCCAATCTCTGTTCTCTTTCAGCTATGATCTCCGAGGTCGAGCCCCGAACCAAGCTCAGCATTGGGCCGATGCTCATGTATTGGGCAATCGTGCCAATTTCTACCTCTCCAGACCTGTGGACCAGTGGGAAAACAATGGTCTCTTGACGCGGAATCCGGGCGATAAGCGACGGCCAATTGAGGACCGATTACCCGTGGGGACAAGTGTGTTGACGATCCGAAGGATTTCCACTCAGGATCGTGGCCTTTATCGGTGTCGAGTGGACTTCCATGCAGCTCCCACAAGGAACTCAATGGCTAATTTAACTGTGGTTGGTAAGTGCTGGGAGGAAAACTTACTCCATTGGGGAGTTGATATAGACTCTGGAAGATGCGCCCAGAGACCGGTTGTATTTTCTCGACCTTTTCTTTGATCTGCTTTTTCCTGGATGAGAGATACTAATGTACTTTGAAACTCTCGAACGTCATCTGGTTTTGTACATTTTGGTTTTGGTTATTCAAATGTGGAGTTGTACAAGTACATTCAATCAGACAAGTGGCAAGATGCTTCAATGAAAACAGCGTTTTCTTCTCCCTCTTGTTGTTCCACGTCGTTGTGAGGTGCTTGGAATTCTGTTGGATCGGGTTTCTAATAGAGGATTTTGTACTTGAAATGTCTTTTTTGATGTACTTATGAAAATGTAATCGAAATTTCCATCGTGACAGCTTGGTAGTTCATCATGTACCTTCCAAATTTGATGGTCGCTCATGTCATGGCAAGTTTTTACTTTCAAGAATTAATGAGACTGAAATCGCATCAGATTCGGCCCTAAGACTTTGCTCGCTCCAAGTTTTCCACGAGAGAAGGCACAGAGTGAGTATGGACTATCTTGTGCCTGCTCCGAGCAAGACCCATTTTTTGAGCACCACATATACTTGAAATTCTACGCTTAACTTTTAAGGAAGTAAAAGCGAAAAAAGTTCCTCCCCTCTTCTCTTATAACCATTTGAGGGCTTGCTACTATTTGAACTTATTGGGGATTGGTCTCGCCTATTATCGAAGGACGACTTCCTTTTTAGTATTGGAGGGTCCAAAGGTGGCGATGAAATGGATCTCCAAATTGGCTTCCACTCATTCCTTAACGAAACCATGGAGATGACTCCCTATGTAATAAATTCCAACTGAAAGGTTTGGCAACCATAAATCGAAATTCCTTGAGATACATGTTCGATTCATCATTTGTTTTGAAATTCCTTTGTTCGGTGCCCTAAAAAGTCGAAAAGTTGAAATTACATCATAACCACTGGAACTGTACTTTTTGTCATCTTCAAACCCACATGCTTTTCTCATAGGTGATAAGATATCTTTCTGGAAAAAGGCTCATCTCAGGATCGGGACCCTTGCAACAGTACAAAAGATGATGCCCCCTCATGCGAGGAGTTCCTTTCGATCTGTTCTCAGCTTACTCTCTATTGCTATGTTTACCAAGCTTGCTTGGCAAGCAAGTTCGTGCCTCTCTTTTGTCCAAAACGCCACTGATAAGATTATTTTTCGAGAAAGTTGGGGGAAAAATCGCCTCGACAGACTCAAGACCACTCGTTTTCGGCCTTGTAGGGAACAGCAAGGCCAAATGCATTGTGCTTCTTTACCTTCTCAGGGGCTTATGAGAGGCCGCAAGATATGCTTCATGCTTGACCTTCTGACTCTTACCCAAGTTCTGCTTCAACTCTGAGCAATTGGGCAATGAGGAAGACCCACCAGGAGGGTCACCCAAAGGTGTCAGCCTGCTCCGAAGGGGGTTTTGTTTTGAAAGTGAGACAACTTCCAGTCCCTACAGAGCCGAAGTTGCTCAACTCTTCGCGTGATGATGTGATTTTCCACCACCAAAAGCACTTGAATGTTGGCTAAAAATGTCCCATGTACAATGTACAGTTCTGCATTTTCTTTGACAAAAGAAGGAACGTTTGGGGCGAGGAAGTCTTGGGGCTTCCAAAGAGATGCAAACTGTGGCTGATTCTTGACATTGCTGGTCAGACAAACTAATTCGTTTGACTTGACACAAATGAATAAGCTAAACGAGGCCAAAGGCCACTTTACCCACTCAGACCTTGTTCCTAGTCATTAAGGCTAGTTAGCATTGTTTCCATCTCTTTTCTTCGCCCTCACTTTCTCGTTTTGGTTGGTCACGTTCCAAAATATCCAACTCTCATCTGCAGAGTGTCAGATAGTTAGTTACACAAGAGTTCTTTAAAAGTCGGTGACCTGACTTTGTACGGTGTTATATCGGATTAATCACTAAACAAGCCTCTTAATGAAGATGGAAGCAACGGCTTTCGAAGTTAGAACGAACTCACACAGCCTTACATCAAGCCATAAAGCAACCTATTCGAAGGTGAGGCCAATTCTTAACGACAGATAGGATCGAAGACTACGCAAATAGAAGACCCAAGGGAGGGAAAAATAGACAGGATATTTGTTGGGAACGTGATAGTAGGTAGTAGTACCGTACATTTGAGAGTCGAGACATATTATATATGTGTGTTCCATTCCTTGTTCAACCTCAATCAGAATGATATTGTGGCAGAAGTCTCATCAAATCCCAATTTATGGACAATATGAATGGAAATTAGGCCGTTCCGCTAGTTTCTTTGTACGTACACGGGCCACTATTGTACTCGGTGTACACTAGTGGTCCACAAATGACGCCCTGGTTCCGTGAGAAGCTGCACTTATGGAACTGACTCAGGTTTTGGCAAGTTTCCAATCATGAATGTGGATCGAACCCCTGTCACCTACCACCAACCAATAATGATCATTCCCCACCAACCCAAACTATTTTGAAGCACGTTGGTTAAAGTACCGGAACAAAGGATGATTTTGTAATCTCCAATTCATTTCAGTTCCGCCGAAGGTTCCGGTTATTGTGGATGAAACGGGTCATGAGGCCGAGTCTTATATTGGTCCCTACGTGGAAGAGGCCTCGATTCCAGTCTCTTGCGAAGTCAGAGGAGGTAAGCTCACATTATTTCTTCATCTAATGCCTAAAGTCTACCTGTATCTCTCTGAAATGTAATCGGGATCTCGAGTTCCTGAAATTTTATATTAGTTAAGCTTCGAGAAGAGCAAATCTGATTAGAGCTCGGAACAGCCTTCGTTCCACTCGAGGAAACGGGGGGGGGGGGCATAAGTGGATGACTTTTGAATCCAAATTCCAGAGCTAAGCAAAAGGGTTTATGGCTCGCTGGCTTCATCCATTGACTACCTATCCATAGACAACTTAAAGGGGGAATGGAGTGCCGCATGTAGATTTTTATTAGGTTGGAATATATGTCCCCAAACACCGCTCTTTTGAAATTGAAAATTCGGTGTTGGAATGTGATAAGTTCTTACAACAAAGATCCGAAGGTTAACTTTAAAATCCATGGTGTTGCTTGCATTATTCAAGTGCACTGGCAATCAATAATCTACTCCGAGGAACTGTCAAAACCACGCAAACCCTTTCTGGTATGGATGTTTTCTGTGGGAAAAGTGCTAATGGTTTGGGATGGTGGGTGCGCTTATGCTGCTTAATGTAATCCTCAGCCACATCTCAGACTTGACACGTAACCAATGTGGGCAGACCTTGAAACGGTTCAGGTCATATTTCATGTATTTTCTCATATGAGCACACTCGCACCAAGAATAAATATATTTGTTGAGAAGATCAACTTGTGTGTAAATCATCGTACTTGGACACGCGGTTAAAATCCAAAATCTGAGAAACATAAACTCATATCAGTGCGAGATTTATTCATCCTGGTCTTTCTTCTCGCTAAAACTTTTTTCATCTTGATATCTTTCCTCTCATGACTTTCATAAGAGGTTCGGAACTAACTATTCCGACTGATAGTTGATCCCTTTGAATCCCTTTGATTTTGAAGTCGGCCTCACGCTCTCCCTTTATTTAAATTTGTTGTCGCCATTAAAATCCTTTCGGGGATTTGGAACCTACCTCGGTTCCCCTTCCGTTTTCTACTACGTTTCCCCTTCTGACAGTATGTAATTGACATTTTGTCCCACTTTTTTGATCCCCCTGACCCACTTGATGCCGCTGTTTCTTCCCTTTACATTGAACGTGTCTCAAAATCGTATTGGAAATAGTATTTAGCCATTCAGACTTGTTTATCCACAAGAATGAAGTGTTTATCCCCGTGATTCATGCCACAAGTTTTCGTCGAACTTTTCCATCTGGCTCTGTCAGGGAACGAGTCGAGTGTACTGTGTGGTGGAAATTCAGTTCTGCAGATTCATCATAAAGTCGAACAAACTTTTTTCTCTCCAACTTCCTTTTGCTGCTCTCTCAGAGGGAACAATGATGATGGTCCCTGGGATCCGAGATATCATTCCTCACTCCTCTTAGGTGGTCGATAGACGTTCACTTACCATAAACTCACGAGTGTGGCCTTTCATTCAATGATCGAGGCTCGTTCTTTGTGTTGATTTCGGCGATTCGTTTCAATTTCCTCGTTAAGCCCTCTAAATCATAATTCAACATGTCAAATCTCTTGGGAATAACAGTTCTCGTTTCCTATGCACGTACATACATAGTCTGTTAGCTGTCAGATCGCGTTACAACTTAGCATGGTGTCCCTTCTACGGTATACCATATCCTGCGGTTGAAGCTTCATGTACAGTACTCCAGTACGAAAGGAAAGACGAGGAAGTGATATCAACAACTGTTTCTAAAGCTGAAAGAAAAATGTGAGGGAACAAAAACTTCAGCCCACTATTTATCATAGTTTAGCCGCGAATGGTGCTTCTGGCTAAGATGGCATCGTGCCCTGTTGATGTAGTAAGAAGTGGGAACTGGGAACCGTCATAGCCAAAAGTAAAGAAAGAAGAAGAAGAAGCCAAAGTCAAAACACTGCCTAAGGTGGTTGGATGGTCGTCTTTTTCATCCCCATGCCACATTACAGGGAGAATTTGGATCCATCAGAAGGGAGGGGGAGACAAAGATAAAAAACGGATCCCGTTCCACGTGGATCAAGTGTCACCATGGAGGTAGTTTTTCTCGTCACTGACTTTAGCAGGCTTGAGTGCATATCGTTGTGGGGCAACCCCAAACTACCCAGTCATTCTCGAGTCAGTTGTCAGTGGTATTCATTCGTCAGAGGGAGCCATGTGGGGGATGAGTGGGACTTCCCACAGGGATAGATAGATTTATGCATTAAAACATTCCTCGCAGTCTTGTGAAAATAGGCCGAGATGGTCTCCTATGTCAAATAGTTCTGCGTTACTAATAGTCCGAGATTCCAAGCTCAAAACATGTGCAATGGATGGATGTGTACTTGTGCACTTTTCTCCTTGCATGCAACCCATAAATTTTGGTCTGAATTAGTGCTCCAGTTTTTTACGACCATCCCTGGTGCTGAAATGGATGACGAGTCGTTCCAGGACATTTCAATGCTAATTCTCTCCTGAACCATCGTTCCTCACATTGCGACGCTTCGAAATTATGATGTCTACTCCGAAAAATATGAGCACCCTAACTTTGGAACATCGATAAAATTAAACTTGGTTCAAACACGAGTCATACAATGAATTTACTGTAGTACAGTGAAATCAGCCCTTTTCGCCTCGCAGTGGCTTGTTCCCACTAAAACAAATATGTAGTGAGTCTGTCTTGTCTTGTTCAATGAATAAGTTGTCCTCAAAGTTCAGAACGGGTTCAGAATGAAGGAACATTAAATTATCGTTGAGGGTGACACTTCCGAACCCATTACGAACGAGAGAGTTCCCAAGAGAGTAAGACAATTGTGCGGGGTTACGCCATTGTAGTGCAATATGATAAGTGACTGGTGCTCCCAAACTGACAAGCCCACAACTAATTTGACTGGAGGGATGGTCTTGGCACCCCTCTTCAATTGAACTTTAGAACAATTCATTCTTCTTCGCATCTCTCGGTCCCTTTCGACGAAGCTAGGCAATTTAATTTTCGGTTAAGTCACCCTCGAGCATAATGAAATCTCATTTCTCGGAAAAGACCGAGGCTCGATCCTCCACTTCAAGAAGGAGATTGCTCGTCAAAAAAATTCCAACTGGACTTAAAAGCAAAGCTTCTTGAACACACAGCGTTCTCTTACCTTCGAAAGCGAAGAGAAAATACAGAAACCCTATCGCATGTTTGTGAAAGGGATCTTTCTCTCCTTTTACCCTTTAGGGATGAGTCAATGTGAACATGGAAAAGCAGTATTAGTGATGGAAGTAGTAGTAACAGAAGCTCCATTGGTTCGATGGAGTGAGGGGAGCTGTACTACTTTGATGAAAGACCTGTTTTGATAGAGCCTTATGCACACATTCCACTTTCCACCAGCACCCAAATTCTTCTGCCTGCTTCGAGTGTCGAGGTTCATTGCCTCTGAGACATCTCGCTTGAACAACACGTTGCTCCTTCTGATAATGAAGCACAGTAGTAAACGAGCAAAGAAGCGAGGTCGACGGTTCGGGGGCCTCATCAAAATGTTCACATGCTATGGCGGGAGACCACAGAATGTTTTTTCAAGGATTGCTCATTACGGAATCATTTGTTCTCTTTTTAGGAAGTCCCAAGCCTGAAATCCAATGGTACCGAAGTGGTCTCATCATGTCAGGAGCCTCGGAGGTGTCTTCAGGCACCACCGTGACCTCCACGATTACGTTGTCCAATTTGAAACGGGTGGACGATGGGTCCCTTCTAACCTGCGAGGCTAGCAACAACAACATTTCAAGACCAGTCAGACGCTCTGTGGCCATCATTATGAATCGTAAGTTATCAAGTTATCTCCCAATAATTGGTTTAAGGCCTACTAAGAGGATCAAAAGGCTCCCCAATTAAGTCTCGCCAAGAGGGAGTCCAGAAATTGTGAGCCAAACGGCACGGGGGAAATTTTGAAATATATGGACAATGCAGGGTCATATATTCAAGTGGTCTGGCCACCTTGTGAGCCTTACAGCCCTTTTGTGTACTTTGAAGACGAATTTCTCACTTTTCGTTGTTCTTTAGGCCTCACAAAAATACACGAATATTTACCTTGGAAATTATTCACAGAAACGCTTGCGATTCTGGTCGAAGGTCGGATTCAAAGATACGATTCTCCACGCATAAGAAAAGACTTCACTTTGCCCCCGCTTGATTTATCTCCAGTTCCAGTTCGGATGTACTCTTTCCCTCGACCTGAAAACAATGGGAACCCTTTTTGACTCTGGTCCCAGTGTTTCCCTTTGTATGTGTGAGGCCTTGTTTCCTTCTTTTTCCTCCTCCCAAACACACTCCCACAAAGACAGACAGACAGTGACGCTCCGTTTGAATGGTTGACCCTGTGAACGATGGTCCAGGTCTTTTAAGCAACCATGGCTGTTGTTCCACGGGAGAAGAGGAGCCTATTTACTAATGATAATGTTCATTTGTCCGAAGCCCGCTCGCTGTGGGCACTTTCCCGTATCTATTTGTGGGAGAGAAAAAGAGCGTTATGGCGCTTTGGCCTTGCACTTGGCCTTACTTGGACCTTCCAGACACTATAGACCAGTGTTCCGGGTAGATTGTTGGTATAATTAAGGGAAATAATTGGAATAAAATGAGATGAGAGTGATATCCAAGGAAATGGTCCAAATACTGTAAGCTATATATTTGCATTCTCTTCTACCACGCCCAAGACTAGATGTTCAGCAGAGTACAAAATAACCCTTCTGTGAGCAAAACCCTTTCAAAGAACTGAATTGGGGACAAAAATGGCCAAAGACGCCATTTCCGGCAAGGGCTTTTTCCCAGCCAAATCTGTTTCTGGTATTACCAACGATGAGCCAATCGGAAAACTTGGGAAGGCAAGGCCCAAATTATCGGAATCAACAAAATCCCACATTTTGGACGCCCAAATAAACACACGGTTTTTCCTTTATCCTTGGATCCCCACCCAATCTTCATGATCGTGACCTTCCTTGCCCTCAGGCCTCTCGGAATTACTCGTGTTTACTCTAATTTTTATGTATGTATGAATACACACCTGCGTGAGAACCCTCCGCATCTAACGAAAGGATGCTAGGATGGACTCTTTGAGGCGTGTCTGTTTCCGGGTTTGATTAATGTTCTTCATGAGACCGATGTCGATCGGCTTTAGCCCTTTCTTGGCCTTACCAGTCATTGGAAGATTACTTGAGTGCACAATGTCGTTCTCTTACCCGGTCTATAAGCCACGTGAAGGCTGTAGAAAAACGGAGAAAAAGAGCATTTACCAACATGACCGAAGAGAAATCCCCGTAGAGACAAGAAATGACGAGGCTTAATACCTCATCTATAACCCATGACGTCAGTTAAGTTAAAGGATTGGACGATGCACTTCCATGGTGTGTTTAAAACCCCTTACGTAGGTTGGCTAGTTCCTTCGTTGGGCTTTTCTTTCCTTTGTTGAGAGAGAGAGATGATAAAGACTAGACAAACATTGATATTACCCATTGCACTGCAGGAGGGTTCAACCAACGACAAGTACCGGTACTGTTGGCACGACCATAATGAGGGTATCGTCACCATCACAAAGAAGGAAGCAGAAATCTTTTTATTTTCACGTCCCAAGCGAGTGGAACAATGGCAGAACTAGATCCTGAGACGAGCAAGGAAGTGGGATCGAGGAAGCAAAAAGTGGAACATCATTGGCATGAATAATTCAAGGGAGTTTTCGGCGATAAAACATTGCCATGCACGTGATCCCTGTATGAGCCATCAGTTTAAAGATGGTTCCAAACAATTGGTCCATTGACAAACAGGAGAAAATTGGAGTGCAGTTGTGAAGACTTTGGTTTACTCGGGACGGACAAATTGAATGAACTTGTTCCAAAAAGTCTGAAAAGCTCTTCATCACTTTGAACTTGCGGGAGTTGTTTTGGAGAGTGGTACTCTTTAAGTCCATGGGTCTTATTTCCGCTTGGAATTACTCTTTAAACTTTCTGGTTCCATTTTGTAATACCTTACACCCTGCCTCCTGCTGCCAGACTTTATGTTCATTCAAAATGAGGCTTGTCGTGTTGAACGCTTGTAGGGATCTACTTGATATTTCAAGTCAAGAAGGCTTGCCATCTTTTTTTGACTTGGAAGTTGGTAACCCGCTATTTCATCTTTTCACATTCAACTGTCTTTTGACATTCTGAAAGCGAGATTTCTTTGTTTTGCATCGAGTACACCAAACGTATGCAATGGATTCTTAAATACATGGTCTCATCATGGTCGAGGCGTAGAAACGGAACATTGAAATAGCTAGGTCGATGTAAATGCTGTCAGCATAAACTCCACCCTTTTGATCACACCTAGAATTCCTATTCCACGTAATTTCCATAACGCTTCATCCATTCCAGGATATGCAATTGAACACGGGTTTCCAAATCTCTCCCCTTCCCCTTCTCTTACATCCCGTGTTCGAATTCTCGATTCATCATTTGAAACGTGTACAGTTCCATACACATCTGTCTGCCCTGCTATCTACATCTTTCTAAAAAATGGGTATTCCTTCTTCCGTTCCAGTTCCACCCACAGCAGTGTGGATCCAACGTAAGGATCGCCATCTCATGGCCGGGAAAGAGGTCAATTTCCAATGTTCCTCCAGTGGATCTGCACCTCGAACACGCTTTAAATGGTTGTTGGGTTTGGAGCCTCTCAACCGAGCAGCCATCACATCTACGTCCACTTCTACGACCACAACCACCGCACCATTGAGCAGCCATACCGAGGAAATGGTGGCAAAAACCACTTTGTCGTTTCCAGGAGGGGCAGAGGGGACAAGTAGTACCACGCAGGTCTTTCGCCAATCCAATCTGATCCACCAGGTTCGTTGGTAGCCAACCATTGTAGTGCGTTTAACCTGTCCTTTCCAACAATTTGGTCAAGGGGCTTGAGAGATTGGAATAGTTTGATACTGAGAGACGGGATGGACTAAAATTTGGAACCCATCTGTGTTTTGTCGGTCGGCATTCTCGGTAGGGGGGAAAATGGCAGACAGCTTGTCAATGGGTCATTTACTCAATGTCACCCAATTTTTTGACCCAAAAGCTATACTGAACACCCACCCCTGTAGAGTTAACAAGAAGTTGACAATGCAATAAGGTTTGAAACGACTTATCGCAGGTTTGACGACACGTTTTTCTGAACACATAGCAAAGTCATTCGGCAGATCTCTAAGGATTTTGATTCCACTTACATTGTGCGCAAAACTGTTTTTGAAGTGTTCCGAAATCAATTTGGAATGCAACGTGGATCAAACGCAACCGGTTGGGCCCTCAAGGCCATAAAAGATGCAAATAATCCGGATAGGATAGAAGGAAGGATCATCTCTTTCAATGCTGACAACTAATAACTTTTTCCCCAGGGGGGAATTTTGCTCGTGTTACCCAGTGACAAATTGCAAGTGTTCAATCGCCATACTTGGACGTGCTACTTTTTTATGGACGACCTGCCAATCCTCGTCCAGTCCTAATCATGACTCTTGCGTAAAATAAAGTATGTTTTTACCTCTTGGATTGTGATGGTCCACTTGGCTCAATATGTGGCAGTTTTTGAACTGGAAAACTTTGGTGTGGCAATTTCGTCTCGTGTCCTTGTTTGTTCTTTGCTTACCCGCCTTTGGAAGTTTTGAGATCGAACTTATGTAGCTCACGTAGCGAGCAATGGACCAATGACAGCTCGCTACATACTTACTATCCGGGGAACATACTACTAACCCAATCTTGTTCCATTCTATTCTATTCTGGGATGCTCTCTCTCTCTCTCGTGATTGTGGCTGCCTCTTGTCCCTCTTCGCTTCTTCCCCTTCGTTCTTTATGGACTTGTGATTGGCCTTGGTTCTTGGTTGGCATGCTCAGCCTTTGAATGCCAATGTGTCGGTGATCTCGTACATTCCACTAATATCGGATCATGGGAAGGAGCTCCGATGTCTGGTCGACAATCCTGGCCTGAAAGATTCAACCATTGAAGACTCCCTCATATTGGAAATCCACTGTAAGTACCCCTACTGCCAATGCCTTTGCCACTCATGCACGCACCGTCGCAATGCATTCTTTATTGGCTCTGTTATCGGAGTGGAAGTGTTGGACAGAATTACAATTGACCCCTTTTCTTGCTTCCTGGGATAAAACTGTCGGTTTGGTCTGGGAAAGGCTCTTACATTCTTAGAGTCACACCGTCGCAAACTGTTTGTAGTCGGAAACAGTTTTCCTCGTCTAGTGTAATCCCTTGGAAAAATTTAGGTAATGCATCCTTTAAGGCTCAATATTTTGGTATATCTACGGTTTCTACCAAGGCGTATTTAAAAAAGAAGTCAATTTTGATCAGTTTATTGGCAAGGCTGTTCCATGTTGTACTTGGTCGTTGTCCAGGTTGTACCATAGCTCCATTTTTAGGTCAAGGTTGAGCTTTGGTGTGCAATGATTGTATCAATCTGATATCTTGTTCAGACGGTTTCTCCGTCTTTTTTCGTAGCCAAGTTAACGCCACAAGGGGAATCTTGTAATTAACGAAAAGGCGAGCTTTGATCCTTCATCTCGGTATCTATCCTGATTTGCCAAAAATAAACTGAAGGTCAAAAAAGAACGATGAGTAAAAGTTACTTGATCCCCATTGAGCACTCAACAACAATTTCTCACTATCGTTGGTGCTTGTGTACTTCTTTGTTGTTTGGTTGCCTTTATGTTTGCGACCTAAATCAAACACGTACAGTAAACAACTTCGCTAATCAGCTAAACTGAATCTTTGAGTATTGACCGACAAGATTCGATTTCATGATGCATTAAAGCTATCCGGGGAATTCCAAGCAACCTACACTACACTGCCTCGTCCCTTAATGGGACTTTCGAAGTCGCCGAAATGAAACTGGATCCTCTAGTGTTTACATCACAACTGCCGGCAGCCTTTAGCGGATGGGATCTCGTGTAGAGATATATAGAGGATACCCTTCCTTACCACCTGATGTCCCTCATCGAATGTTCTTTCACTTCAGTTAAACCCAAGATCCAGTTCGCTTTTTCCCTTTTTCCTTGTTCTCGTCCCCTTAGTTTATCCCTGTCCTTTGGAACGTTCCGTCTCCTCCAATGCTATGGGGGGTAAGATGGCTTCTGTACTTATACCATGGTTCACGGAGAAAGTGGTCTTAAAGGATTAAAAGCCCACCAAGTCCAAGCCAAGATCCTTGGCCCTCGTGTGACTGGAACTTGACCAAGGCTTGGCTGTTTTGAGCAGGATTTCTATTCCCATAGCTCTTATTGTGTTACCAGGTGGTAGAGAGAAAAGAAGTGGAAAAAAGGAAAAGTTCCAAAGTTACTCTGGATCACTTTGAATGAATTGCTGGACACTTCTAGACAGTTATCCTTGACACCTGGCTCTCGCAACACGTTCCATCGCGATGGTATAGTTTTTATCCCTCTCAGCAATTTTCCACTTCCTTAGATTCCACTTGAGAGATTCCGTGTTCCAAAGTCAGCACCTTCTGGAACCAAGACAATGAAGCACGCTTCGCCTTTGCGGCAAAAATTAAGAGAAATTATCAGATAAGCACATTTATTGTGGGCGTTGGCACATTTCATCTTGCCTAATTATGCCACACCCTTATGAGGGTAATCAGCCCTGATTTAGGGTAGATGTGGCAAAGTCATTCTTTGAGATATTCGCATAATCTAACCTTTGCCAACGACTTGCATGATGTCGGTCAAAACCCGGTTATCAAACTTTGGGCATGAAATACTCTGGAGAAATTCCCTGAAACTAGTTTTTATTTCACATATTGAAGGTTGCTACGGTGTTTCTCAGTACTTGCCAACTCTTTGAAATGTTCCCCAAGAGAGACAGACTTTGTTCATTTGGATAGGACGAACCCTAAAGCCCCTCATCACACTGACTTTGAGGAGACCCACGCCCATGCCGTATTTCGTACTCATAATTTCATATTCATCTATGTACTGCTTCACATTCTTTGGCACTCGGGGAATTTTTTTTTACAAAGAGCTACCACTCCCAAGAGCGCTCTGAATGGTGGGTTGGCTCATGCCAAGTTTTGTCCTATTATTTAAATGAAATTGGGACATTTGTCTCAGGGTGCAATTAAGCAAGCATCTCTGATTCACTGAATGCCGTGTCCTTGGCATAATTTTGCTTACCACTTCCACTGTCGTGTCTCGTGATGTGGCTTTCAAATTGATAATCATGGCCCACTCCCTCTCCCCTTCTCTAAAAAAAGAGATCACTTTCTTTCCGGGGATGTAAACGAAGGTCTTCTGTATGAGAAGCGGCTTCCCTGTCACAAATTCCCTTCCCAAGAGGTTCCAATTGAGATGGCGCTTGAGTTCCAATTCTCCTCTGTTCCACTCTGGCCCAAGTCGCTCGCAAAGGTCTGCTTTTGAGCTCAAATATTGCCACTTATCTAGGGTGGGCCAGGAACGCATGCAAAAAATTGTCCCATTTGTTACTCGCGCCCAAGAGGGATTCGTACCTCCTCTCCACAATAAAGCCCGCTAGACAGCCTTGCCTAAAGTCCCAACCAAGTCCATCCTTTGGGATTGGAACAGAGACCTCTCTCTAGGTTTTGAGACACCGTCTCGCTTCAGAAGTGAATGAAAGTTTCAACATTTATTATCTCTATTGTACAAGCAAGCATGCCACGTTCTACATCTAGTACATAACACTATAGGAAAAGAGTGAAGTCGGCTAACGAAAGTGCAAGGCAAGACTTAAAATAGACACTGAAGATGCAATTTGCTGTCCTGTTTAGCCTTTATTGTCGGTCCGTAAAGCATGTCTCTTGCAAAAGTGCTTATTATTTTGTGATTTTTAAAATCTGTCGATTTAAACAATGCTCTCAGAAGTAAAAGGCAATTACGTACATACCATTAGAAGAAAAAGAATCTTAGGGACGGTTCCGATGCTTCTTTTCTAGATCTTTAGATTTTGTAAGGGATAATGGATCTCTCCCCCCTCCTTTCAGCGTCAACCGATTCTTTTCCCTTCGATTGTTACCTCTCGGTAAATGATGACAAATTGGCGACCCTGATGGAAGCCAAGGCCTATCTGAGCTTGTGAGCACTGGCAGTTCCAAAACTGGCGAACGCTAGTTGGAAATGGGTTTTTCTTGTTCCTCCCAAGAGCCATATCTCATATCTCGTAAAGTTTATTTCATGTTTTGGAGAAGCCAGGCCCATCCCAAGGCTTAACTCGTAATTAAATGGCTTGTTTCTTGTCGCGGCCTTTGTCCTTGAGGTCAGACTTCTTCAATCTTCCCTCTTTTTTTGTTTCGAACAAGGTTTTGGCGTAGCCATTTCCACTTTCGCCTTCCTCACTTTATTGAACTTGAAGAGATCTGAAGAGGATCCTGATGCATTTTTGTTCCAACCCAACGCTTTTTTGGAGCCCCAGTAAATTTAGCCACCCACTTCACAGGATGTGATTGACAACTCCAAAGAGATTGCGCCTGATGTTCCAGACTCATTTTTTGTTCTTTCTCAGACTAATGAGCTCTAACTGCCACGATAGACCATGATGGGTTTAGAGATACACTATTTTGGGTGCTCAAAAACGCAGAGAGAAACATAACGGTTCAAGCGCAAATGCAATGAGATGCTTCCAGACACGATTCATGAATGTCTTCGTATTTATGGCTTATGTACCCATGTCATTCCCAGGAATAGCAGATTATTCATTTATGCAACCGAGCTTGCAAGGCCGCCAACCAACTGGTAGAAGGCCTTTGATTTCCAAGTCCATTGCGATGAAAGACTAACTTTGAAGAATCAGAGGTACCGTAGTTGGCGTGGGCCAAAATAATGGTGTCTAGACGTGATGAGAAAAGTGAGAAAAAAGCTGGTTTTACGAAGGCCAATAAGCCCATGGTCCACTAAGTCGTCTTATCTGCATTCTGATCAACTTTTTCACTGACCACGTTCTTCTGTTTCAAAACAATGAATGTTTTTGTGAAGACCCCCAGACTTGTTTGTCCAGAAACTGTGTAACCTTCACAATTGAAAGGAAATAACCAATTGTTAGACTTTTTTGCCGATTTTCCTCCCAAAATACAACTAATGTCGTTATCCTGATGCAGAATGAGAGTCAACACTTCGTAATCCTGAAGCAAATATTACCCATTGCACCGATGAATATTCATAGTCCATTAGGTACCTCTAATAGGGCCCTCATTGTATTGAAGCAACTACAAAGGTAGGTCAAGCGTTCCTATGTTAATCTGACAACACGGCAAACACTTTCTTAGAAAAGTAGAACGAGATTGGGCTAACCTCAGTGTTAAAGGCCGAGAGGGTTTTGTTGGGCACCTACAGGATTCTGTATTTGAGACTGAAGATTAGCATATCCTAGGGATAGAATCTCATAGCTCAACTCACAAAATATGACAGGTTTGTTCCACGTAATGGCTCCATAACAACTCGGCACTTTGATATCCATCTTGTGATGAACCTATGGAGATAAGGAAGGATTTTCTTGCCAGTCTACCGAGGCAAATTGTATTATTCAACCACTTCCAAGATTGGCAAATGTTCTTCTATTTCTGATCATATGTTGTTGTCTAGTCTTCTTGTTGCAAAAGGTACTTTGGCTCCAAATCTGCAAATATTCAGCATTTTCGAAACGATGTCTTGAACGTGATCATCATGTTCCATCTTGGCGAAATGGCTTTAAGGAACATGGTTGTCGATATTCTTTGGATGAGACCAGACACTGTTGTGTATTCTCAAGCTAGCTTTAACTCAATTTGAAACGGGAAATTTTGCATTCGGTCAATTCATGAGATTTGTATTACGTACCATCAATAACAATCAATGACCTAATTTTGAGCATTCTGTGAATTTCGCTCATTCTGAAAATATGCAAAACATGTTATTTGGTGGCTGATGGTCCTAGTTGGCAGTGCTGCCATTTTTCACTCGGAATATGCGTCGTTGCCTTTCGAAAAGTCTGGGCGAAGGAAACTTTTTATTCTCGTTGATCTGTTGTACCATAGTTAGAAAATTATTTGTGGTATTTGATGCCAATCATAATCATATTCTATTCTGAAAATGAAAAAGTTGTAGTTAACTGCTACTCAATTTTTTTTGTGAGTATTCAAAGCATAAAAGGGAATGTCATCAAAATTACCTAGTTTACAGCAGGGGTTGGCAACCGGTGGGCCCAGGCCCACATGTGGAACAGGTGGTCGTTTGTGGGCACACGAGCTATGGGGAAGGTCCTAAATAGTGAGCCATTCATAATGTTGTACTCGAGGGCCCAAAGCTCTTTAATTGCTAATTTTTGGGTCCCTGACCCAAACGAGGTTGCCGATCCCTGGTTTACCATATAGAAATGTTGCAGTAGCGTTTGCCAACTTATTTTGTACTGAATTTGGAAGATCACTCAAGGGAAGTGCATTAGAAAATACTGCGCTTTGTTCTCTTTGATCTTTCAACGTTTGACTAAACAATTTGCTCTATATTCATTCTGCAAAGTTTTTGACACTTTGGTCAAGTTTTCACCTTTTCCTGAATAATTTGAAGAGAAATATCGACCTTTCAAAAAATTTAAAGAACACACGGCGCTTCATGGGCCTACCTTGGATTCTACGTATATTACGTAGATTCGATGATAAAACCGTCCACGCATTCTACGTTTAATCAGAGAAAAAGGCTTTGACGGGATTCCCTAAAAGGTATCGCTCTACCAACTCATATTTGCATAAGTGAGGAAAAGTGTTACCCATTGTATTGCTGAACCACTTTACCACCCATTCGTTGGTGGATCGGTGATGTTGAAGAAGGAAGAGGTTTGAAGTAATGATGCGTGAAACCCCAAGAACTTGGATCTCACATCAACAACGTTGCCTTCTTCCAAGTATGTACTACACTATGCATACCGTTCCGTATATGGGCGTATGTTGATGCTTTCTTTAGCGATACGAGAAAATATTCCATCCCTTTGGGGGCCTAAGATTATTCCGCATCTACCTCTGTCAAGATTGATCGTCTTGTTCGATAGTCTCAAACCCGATCAACGTGTTTCTTGTCTTATAAACTCGTTGTAGGCATGCCGTTAATTAAGTTTTATCATGGGGCTTGATGCCTGAATAAATGGATAACTAAAGGTTTCCCTCCAAAGAGCATTGATAATAGTACTTTCACTTCAACTTTGCAGTCCCGTCTGGTACAACTGCTGAGAGATGTTTTTAGAAACTCTAGTTTCTTGACGGATCCCTCACCGTTTTTGAGGTTGATAGCTTCTTTTGCGATCTTATCAACACAAGAAATTGGAATCTTCATAATTCCAGATGGAGCGTCTTGTATCGAAATCCGTTGCGAGCTCCTTTCAAATCCAATAGTGTTTCCAGTCAAAGCCGCATATCTGGCTTTCAGTGGCATTAAAAAAAGGGATCTATTTACTATTTGGGTTTTGGCATAATGGCTTCCCTTTCTATTGACTGATAGAGTCGAGTACAACATCATTATTTCTTTGGATCCCATTGACAAGCATTATACGTACTCTATGTACTATCCTTATGTTCCAGATCCACCGATCTTGTCGTTGACTCATGGAAGCAATCTGGATCTCTCAACCATCAAGGAAGGCGACGACGTCTATTTTGAATGTCAAGTTCAAGCCCGGCCTCCTATCGACAAAATCACATGGTATCTAAATGTAAGTCCATATATTTCCTTGCTCCTCTTCGTCTCTACCAGCAACATCCGTTTATCACGTGGAATCGAGAGATCTTGAGACTGAATCTGAGACATGTAGTGTTTCTAGCATAAATATTTGGTAACTCTATACTTTTATCAATATCCGTGGCATCTCAAAGAAGTACAAACACATGCACAAGCTAACTTTCTCTCTTTCATAGGAGGATGTCTTGCACCAAGATTTGGACGGAGGCATCATTATTGCCAACCGAACGTTGGTCCTTCAGAAAGTGCGGCGAATTCATTCCGGATTCTACACGTGTCGCGCCAAAAACGTCGAAGGACAAGCCAGCTCAAACAAGATCGGACTCAATGTCAAATGTAAGTAGTCAAGTGCGAATCATGCATGCTTCACTCATTCATTAAAACCGAGTTAGTTTAGAAGTTTCAAATAGTGGTTTCGTACTATTAATGCAATCAAACCTGAATGTAAGACATTTGGTTCTTGATTAATAATACTTTTGCCACTTGGCTAAATTTGTTTTCAGGACTCTCTCATTGTATGAGAATTCTTTTACGTATTGGTGGTCTTATAATGTCGTTTTTGTCATTCCTTTTAAATGAACATGTAGTTAGTTGTAAGATAAATATGGCAAGTTTAATATTGTAATGGATCAGACAAACTTAGTTAGCTCTGTTGGTCAAAATTAAATTACTGTGGCTGTTGGCTATAGGCTCAAGTAAAAAGGACAAATCCCTAAGTAAAAAAGAGATGCAAATAACCACGATGGTCTATTTGCAAATCTCAACACACTGATGTTAGAAACCTTTTAATTTCATGCGATAGTACCATTAATTGACGGGATACTAGGGATCGTTTTATCCTCGTTCATGTCGGCAATCAGAGGGAAATCTCAGCTTGCAATCCCCAGGGCCTCGAAACAGCGGTGGCCTTTACTAGTCTGTATATTGATTTTCTATTCGACCTTGCTCTGTACTGCAAGACGTACACATGTTTTCTAGCCTTTGCATACGAATGGGCCCAATAACACCTTGGGATACAAGGCTCCTGCTGTGAGAATTTGGCTTGAGAAAATCCATCTCAGAGCAAATTGTTTACATAGTTACAGTTATAACCACCTTTAAGCACAATGAGAAACATATTGTGAACTTTAACCGGTTATTTTCCGAACTTAACGCATGATTCTTTTTGACTTTGTGTGATTTCGCAAAAAGTTCATCAAAGTTTGAAGACAGGCTGAAAATGATTCCAAAAAACGGTAGCAATTTTTTGCTATCTAAAAAGTGCATTTAAGGAAAGAATAAATTTTACCTCAGAATGCACTTGAACTTTGAGATTGCACCCCAGATTTTTCTTGCTCTTGAGAACTTTTTTAGACCGAATGAAATTGGAAATTTATTGGATATTTTCCAACTAGCAAATGGCTCTCAAATGGGGAAGAAGGGAACAATCTACATTTCCACTTGAACCCTACGCACATGATTGGAACTGGGGAAGTGAGAAAGATCTGTCCCCATCATGATATTTGATCCAATTGAAATCAAATTTTAACCGTTCCCATAGTCAAGAACGGAAAAAGAGAGGGGAGAGAAGACAATAATCTCAAGATTTGGATTCTCAAAATATTTCTTCCAGACTCCCCAGTGTGCTCCCACAGCGAGCCTAAAATGTTCGGCGTGGCTGCCATGGAAAACATGAACCTGGTGTGCGACGTGAATGCCTTTCCTAAGGATCTCACCTTTCATTGGCGTTTCAACAACTCAGGGGATGAAGAATTCGATCTGGACAACTTTATGTCCAACGGAACCCGTTCCATTCTCACTTTCTCTCCAATGACCAAAAGGGATTATGGAACCATTTTGTGCTTTGCCAACAACGAAGTTGGCCGCCAACGAAAGGCCTGCTTGTTCCAAATTGTTCCAGCAGGTAAGAACCAAGTGACCACACGTTTAATCCTTAGTCTGACACTCATGGCAAAGGCTCTAACAATGAGAACGCCATTTTCATATTTTACGGCGAGTATCAAAAAATAGGCACGATCAAAGAAGATCCAACGAAATTTAAAATCTAGAGAACTGACCATCAAACTTGATCGGATAACTCGGTTTTTTCTGAGGCTGCGTTAAGAACTGCGTAACTACTCTAAATGTTTAATGCAAAACTCGATGGTGACCTTTCTCAATAACTCCCTCATCACTCGTCCAATTGAAACCACCAATGGGATCATTTTGGACCCTGCCGTTAAACAAGTGGCGAGACTACATGATTCCCAGGCTCAAAACTTGAGACCTTGCAAGCTAGGCATCATTTGGGTATCAATTATTCATCATTGCCTCGTCCTGTTTCTCTGGGCAAGACTCGATTAGGAATTACTTTCATTGAGCCCCACTATCCGGACATCACCAAATGCCTGTCTGCCACTCGCCAAGATAAAACTATTTGGTACAGATCCCCTCACCCATGACAGAGCTCTTTTGGGAACAATCGTTTAATGGAGACCAGTTTCTCGACCAAACGAAACGAAGAAAGCGAGAGGACGAAAGAGAATTTGGATCCAAGTCCCCCTCATCCCGGTTTCTTTCCCGCCCGTTGGACTTGAGCCCAGTCTCTTTTGTTCCACATGGCAGATTCCCTTCTCGTTCTATCCGATGTACTATTCATGTACAGAGCACGAGGACTAGAAACCTCGGAAGAAAAGTGTCTCGGATGCCTCCTCATAAACCCTGTCCGCTTTTGGACCTGTAAGATAAATGATCATTATATTATTCAGATCACTTCTGGCATGACGTTCCAAAAACGGTTTCCGGGACAACCTGGGACCTTTGGAACGTTCGTGGCCATAACACAATCAAATTAGGGATTCAAGTGAGGTCGGAGGTGACAACCTTGGAGTTCGTCAAATTTATCCGCTCCAGAGAGAGTTCCTCAGATCATTTTCTTAGAATGAACTCTGACTTTCTCATTTTTCAATGCTCACGTGTCCATCGAGAATGAGTGATGATGACCTTGAATGCCAGTAATCCGAGAATTCCAACGTGTATTGCGCTCTCTTTGGAAGTGGAAAGGGTGTTCTTGTTTTCTGATAGGAGGGCGTTGTTCTTCAAAGTGGTGTTCCATTATCGAGTTGGTTGGTCATCCCTTCCCCTTTGCATTCCATAATGGTGATGATGGGGGAGTATGATGATCAGCATGATCGTCACTACTGAAGGGTGTTTCTAATCCTTTGGCAAATATTTGTGGCACACTACTGCCATGGATCAACTCCTCCGTGTTATAAATGTGCACCTTGCCAAACACGTTGGAACGAGGGAAATGGGGTTTGAGTGAGGAGAGGGTACCTCCCTCGTCTTCTATTAGAGTGATTGGTTTTGGTCTGGATTCTTCGTGGACTCTTACAACTTGTGTGTTTTAACCAGATAGCACTAAATAGTGAGAAGCCACCTCTATTTTATCTACTTGATGGTCAAAATTTAAGGAAGATTTTTCTTGAATTCTCCGCTTTCATTCGCGATTGAACAGAAATATTTCCCAACCGAGATCAAAGTCCAACATTGTGGAATTCTTTCTGCCTTCATTCTAGTCTGTCAAGAGCTTGATTGGTTCTAGACTTCAATGGCATTCGCACACGCCAACTTCGACTTTTTTGCTCCTTTTTCTTTGGCACACTTGAGCAAACATGGCAAGTTTGCAGTACATATACATTTAAAGACGTTTGGTTTGGATTCGACTCTGGAATCTTTTCATGATGGAACGCTGTACGTACTGTCCATGTGGTTGTGGGATTCTGTGTAGCCAATGCCTAGACCATTTCTGACAGGGGCTTGAACTTTCGTTCAAGGCATTGCCAATCACTTTTTATCTGAACATAGAAGCTGAAGATGACGTTCAAGGCTTCCTACCTGGAATGACATGGACTGGAACCAAATTCTACACCTTCAAGATGACTGGTTTCGTTCACCTTTCGCTTCCCGTTGTGGATACGTTTTTAATCTAAAAACACGCTTTTTCAGCTCTCCTCTCAATTGTCAAAAGTGACATCATCTTTGCGCAGTGTGATGTTTGGAGACCTTCCTTCAAAGGAGCCTTTGTTCCCTCAGCTTCTTGACAATATTAGATTTTTGTGAAAGGGTTCCAATTCAACGAAGTGCGACAGGCAAATTTTGCAGTGGTATCAAATTTTCTGACTCTGTGTACATTGACTACGTATGTACTGTCTCTGCGTGGGCGTCGTCGATTGTCCCATCCCCTTCAATGTCATTAATAGAGCTCGAGTTGAAATTGGATATTTTAGCAAGGTCAGGGGTATTATCCACAATTTATTGTGTCGGGAGTGTCAAAATCTGAAATGGTCCCTCCTTCCAAGTTTCTCCTCGTCACGATTCTTGAGAAGGGAGAAATAAATTTCAAGGTGTCTCTTATCTCTTGTCTGCAGTTTTGTGCAAAGCAGACCAACTAGAGGTTTTCGGGAAAGAAAGTGAGCCAGAGATCACCCAAAAGGATGGATAGATATCAGATTTGCGCAATACTTCTTGCTCTTATGTTAGGTGTCATATCATATCAAGCCTCAATGATATCTCAGGTCATCATCACATTTCCTTTGACCAATAGCCGACCTCAAATGAAGAGGCCGGTCTTGAGCTTGGTATTAACAGTATTTTCTTTCTTTTTGGATATTGGAGAAAGCTACTACTAACATGCACATTTATTTAGTCTCAGGCCATTTTTTGTTTATGCGGATTCGAATCGCCCACATGCTCTATCCATTGATTTCAGTTTGGTGGCCGTGCATTTTTTAACGCTCGGATGGTTTTTGTGGCCAACTTTGGTCTGAGGAACTGACATAAATTTTGTTTCCGTTTATGCAGCCACTTTTCGCCCAATGCGATAGACCCTCAAAGGAAACGAGAGT
The DNA here is from genome assembly GCA_010645155.1 of Tigriopus japonicus. Lineage (NCBI taxonomy): Eukaryota > Metazoa > Arthropoda > Copepoda > Harpacticoida > Harpacticidae > Tigriopus > Tigriopus japonicus. The sequence continues at coordinate 194,708 of JAAGOF010000291.1, read as the reverse complement.
GCCATAAAATACAGTATCCTTACAAGGTGCCCACATTTCGAAGCAATTCGCTACCATATCGTCAGTCAATAATATTTGAAAACGTCTTTTTATTTTTCCTCCTCGCTCAACTTAAGATGGCAGCCTTTCTCTGACTCGACTAAAAGAACGAAGCCGCATGACTTTTTATCTCTTACTTGAAACGTTTCTATTGCAGGTCCTCCGCATCAGCCAACCAATTGTTCACAATACAACCATTCGTCAGACGCCATTCAAATCAGTTGTCTTCCTGGTTATGACGGAGGCATGGAACAGATCTTCACTTTGGAACTGATTGAGCAAGGCAATAATCGCCAACTCGTCCGTAATCTCACATTGGCCTTCCCAGCCTTTGTGGTGACTCGTTTGGAATCTGCAGCCATTTTTGATGCTCGAATATTTGCCAGTAACCAGAAAGGCCGCAGCGAGCCCATCGAGTTGAAGGCCAGTACGCTGAAAAGGCCGTCCGAAAAACGCCTCGCGACGACAGCATCGGGTGGAAATGGCGGTCCTGGTGGACAACACCTTTCAACGGGTAAGACCAAGGTCAAGATGGATTGAAAAAATATTGAAAGGTCGGGGAGACTAGGATTTGGGAAGGGCATTTGGCAAGAAATATGATCTTGACAAGCTGTTTTAGTTGGCCATGGCCATATTTCATCAAGGTCTAGTCGAGCTCGTGGTCTTCGGGTTTGGCTTTGGAGAAGAAGGAAGGGATAACGATATTCTGGAAAGTTTGCCCATAACCTCTGCTCCATTTAACTTGTGAATCCCCAGCCAGCATTGGGTTCATGAAAGGCAAGGAGCTTTCCACATTTTGCATCGCGATGATCATTCAACAAGTTTGGATCCATAGAGTTCCACTGCAAGGCTAACCTTGTCACTCTGCGAACGAATAGACCAGCTTTTCGGCCTTCAAGGAACCACTAGTAGATGTCCTGTTGTTATACAATTGATATTCCACATCCACCTTGGGTAGTTTGGATCCCTTCTCTCTATATCATGTTCTTGTAAAGCGTACTTTATCCAATGGTACAGCCCAATCTATTCCCCCGGCCAAAATGGCAGTAGTCAACTCTAAGTGTCATGATTTATGATGATAGAAAGATCCACCGTTTTCCCCCACGCACGGGGAGCCTTTTCACCATGTTCAAGTAAGTCCGCAAGATTCCCGATAATGGTCTCTCAAAAGCCACCTTCTTGAGCCAGTCTTCCTCAAGAGCCTTGTTACTTTGAACCACCGACTGGTTTGGTTGGCAGCCTTCTGGTTCCCTATTCGAACTCGAATGTCTCAGTTGGCTCTGCTTTGGTTCCATCTAGTGATCGCTTGGATCTCAGATTCGTTCCATACGGCACGTCCGTTGGTGGTAAGTACTACAACGTAGTCAAGGAAACGGGATGGGTTTGCGCATGGACCTTCCTTCGTCCACTTCTTCAACCTTACCCGGTCTTCGGCCATCTCCTTTTGATACGTTTTATCGACCATCGATGATTTTTTGGTTTATGGACTCGTTCGCTCTCGTTCCAGGTCTAACCTTACTTTATGTACGTACAGTAGACTGCGGAATGGAGCTATTAAGTTCATCAGGGTTCATCCCATGGTGGTTTCTCAAGGGTATTCGGTGTCTTACCCATTAGAGACAATCCAGCCCGAGATGAGGATATTTTTTCGGTCTCGTTATGAAACATGAACAAACTCACATGACCAAAAAGGCCTTGGACCAGAAAACCATAGGAAGTAGTATAGATTTATGGTAATGCCTTCTTCCTTCGCAATCTCGCACACTCATTTCCAGCCAGGACTCTGACTAAGTTGAGTAGTTGCTCCATGGTACGAGGAGTTTGTATTTGATACAATAGCCATCTAAGTGGTGTACTAGTCTCGAGAAAAGCTCCCTTATTATTGTGGCGTTGTCCCTCCTGGGTGGAGCATAACAAAGAATCCATTAAAAGTGGATTTCCCAAGGTCTGATGTGGTGCTATAGATGGATAAACGAGGCAACCAAACTCTTGCGATCCGACCAATCACCGTTACAAGGATATTCAGCGTGACGGATATTTATTTGAGTCTTTTATCCTCATTTTGATTTGATGTCGAAACAGCAAAGAATTCCTATTAGAGCACACTCATGCATGCTCAGGGCAATCAGAGGGTATTTCCTGGAAACCTTTGATCTTTGTGCTGGAGCTTGATTTGATTGCCATCCATCCAAATTGATCTAGTTTCCTGTTTTTGCCTACAATTTCATGAGGGGAATCATTTTTATAGCAAAGAAAATTGCCAGAAATTGAAAGTTGTCGTTCCTTTCACCTTTAGTATTACTTGACTCTGAAGAATCTTTACGTCACAGGGGTCTCCAAGGTAAGGATCGGGTTTTGACAGGTTGGTTCCAATCTTGAGGCTCAAAGTTAATTGTACGCTCTATACTTACTTACGTATCTGAGTGACCTCAAGCCATATAGGATTTCAACTTCAGATGGAAAAACACTTCATTTGTACAAAGTTTTAAGTCAATCCTTCTGACCTTAGCTCAACCTCCGACACATTTTCAGGGTTTTTTTCCTATCAAAATACTAAACGAGATTTGCGCGTGGACTCGTTTATTTTGGAGAAGACCTAAAAAGTGGATTTCCACGATTTTCATTTCTACCGGAGATTGCTTACGCTTCTCCAAAGGACAAAGAGTGCGAGCTTTTAACCCTTCGTTTCGTTTTGCACTGTTCCAAAGTACTACGTCTTTCTATTCTCTAACCTTTTTTTGCACCAATGAAAGATTGAAATGAGATCCTAATTGAAGGGGGTACATCAATCAACTTGCTTGATCTCATCAAACACCATTTCTTCCGACCTTTTTAACCCTTTACAATGGACTTCAACTAGCTACTAGTGACGAGAATTTTAGTTATGGTGTGTTCCAGATTTGAAAAGAATGATGACATTGAGCAAAGCTGACAGTCTACTTTCGTTTCTGGATCATTCTAGTCACGTGTCATCAAAAGGTTGTTTCTGTTCATTTTTCTGGAAGAAGACGAAGAAGAAAAAAATGTGGTGGAGGGAAGGAGTCTTTTGGCCTCTTTTTTTTCTCTTTCTCTCTCTCTCTTTCTTTACTTCCTAGTGTGTGGTTGGTTGGTTTGGTTTGGTTGGTGCCCTCTTGTTGGAAGAGAAATCTTGTTTGACACAGATTCGAGGAGAGCACACAATGAAAATGGCGAATGAAAGAGCGGGGGAAAGATGGGGAGAGATCATACCAACAGTGCCCAAGTTGTCTAAAAATGGCCCTCTCCGAGTTCGGTTGTCCTTAAGACCAATTATGTTGGGAGGCCAAGAGAGTGAAATATGGTCGTGATCAATTTTCCGCTACAATTTGCAGATCTTGTCAAACATTCTTTCATTTTGATATTGGGGAGGAACAGAATTGCTTGGATTCATGGAGATACCTTGATGTGGAAAACGCTAAGGACAGTAAAGAAAGGAAAAGTGTAGGGAGAACTTTCTGAACCTATTAGAAAGCTTTGAGGGGAAACCTTGTACTAATTTTTTCTAGTCTTTGCTTGTGCCTTGACCTGTGACGTCATTCCTGACCCTTTTTTGGGTGCATCATTGTCTGTCAAACTTATGACCTGAATACGGTCATTCGACATCATGGATGGACGTAGTATTGCTTCCAAAGGGACCCTTTAAAGCACATGACAAACTTTTGGTATGGCCTAAAAGAAAAGCAGAGAAACTGTAGTCTCAGCTATTGACTTTTTGCCCAGCTTTAGCTAGTTTTTAGGTGGGCACCATCTGGAACATGCATCACCAAACTTTCATGACCTTTTGTCCCATTGAGGTCGCTCAGCTTTCGTCCGTGTTTCTGGTCTGCAAATATTCCCTCATCTCTCTATTTTTATTCGCCACACTGAGATATCAACAGGATTGCCTTGAACTCTGTTGAGAAATAGAATTGGGGGCCCATTGAAAGGTCTGCATTGACAAGGATCAGCTCTCTTGTATTCAAGTTCTCGACTTGTTCGGAATGGTCCAAACTCGCGTGAGCTTCATTCTCTTGACAAGAGATGACTGCTATGCATTTTTCATGCACTCTGCACCCAAAAATTTGCTGCTACAGTATACCTCTTCCAGTACTCCACGTGGGTACATGTATGAGAATTTTTGAATACATGGAAAGAGAAGGCCAGAGCCATGTATCGTACAATCATAGTCCCTGGTCTTCCAGACAAGCCTTGAGGTACGTTAAAAGAGATTAGCTCAAAAGCAGCTCAGTTGGATTAGGCTAACTGTGCGCATCTGGTTAGATTGTGTTTACCCACATGCTAGCAAAGCATCCAGACCATCCCTCTGTCATGCTTTTCACGAAGCAGCAATATTCAAGAGGCTTTCCTTTGAGATCGGTGATGTTTTTCTTTGTGTTTACTGTTTTATGTTGTACGGTTCTTATGACGATCTGGGTGAGTGTCGGCTTCCAATCTGATAGCAATTTGATCATATCTGGGGATTAGATCCACAAAAAATACAAGTAAAGTCCACACTTTCAAAATTGCTTTCAAAATTTTAACATGATTTTTTTTATCTACCTCGATATAGCTTTTGAATCCGGTCTCTAATCATGGCCTACCTTGATTTGAGCTAACCAATGCAATTCTTTAGCTCGGGCCGATGCAACCTTACACAATGCATCCAATTCAAGGAAACCGTTCGTTGCTTCCACTATTCATCAATTTAACATATGTAAAGAAGCGGAGAACGAAGCATACGTACATGGGATATTCTGGTGATGTGTCGAAACTTCAAATCGCTGTGAGCAGGACTCGTATTGACTCTGGTCTGTATCTTTTCTACCTTCTGTAGATATACTTGCATTCAGAGAAAGGGCTTGGCTCCGTCAGAGAGACAAACTTTCAAGTGGTTGGACAGTTGGCTGCCCAAAGGTTCAAATTGAAATGTTTTGTTCACTTTCTTGTCCTTCAGAGTCTGGAAAAACGACGTTTCCTGTCCTTCAAGGCTGATTTATTTCCCAGTCTCCCTTGGTGGATCTTGTGCTTAGTGCGTAGTAAGGAACTCGCCGTATCTTGTTCAAACTTTAGTAACAAGTGGTCCCATTGTTCCATTCCTCAAAAGGCACTCGAGAACAATTAATTTCTAGTCTCCCATTGCCGAGTGAGATGAAATTGGCGTAAGGAAATCTGTTCATTCTTCATGTCTGAGACGCCAACATTGAAGTGGAGCCCACAATTCGTCTTCTTTGGATAGTCTATGCGTCATTCTAGCGTGGTGAAATAGTGGAACAACTGGTCCATTCTGAGACCAACAGCCACTTAAGTTTGTCCTTATGATCCTTGCTCAAACTTGAGCTCATTCCTGATGGTTGAGTTGACGAGCTCATTCGTTCGCTCCTTGTTTTGTTGATTTAGCGGTCCAAAAGAAAAGAAGGATATTCAAGGGCCTTTGGAACGTTTTTTGAGATGCTCCAAGGCCCTCACTTCATTACGGTCCGTTTGAAATTCCTGCTCACTTCCAGACCAAACCTAGTCGGTGGTCCACTTTATAGAGATATATAAGCAAGTTGTGTCAGGTCATGAGCGACATAATGGTATTACAGGGCCTGTTCCGGAGATGGAAGGCCGGAATTGTACCACACTTCAGTCGGGAAATATGAAGGTCGAAATGAGATGGTCACCATAAGGTGAATGTGGAACCAGAGGGGAAAAAAGACAAGTAGGTCTCGGATGAAAAAGCACATTCCTCGGGTATGTTGAGAATGACAAGAGGAAGGTGAGAGAGGAGGGGAAATATCTGTCAATATCCATAATGCTAATATTATTAGTTCTTTCAAGCAACCCACACTACATACCGGAAGTAATGTTGACCAAGAAGGCCTTGTATTGACTCAAAACAATCAAGATGGGGAAAGGGAGTGCAAAAAAGATGAAGGTTGTGGATGAAAACTGTGAAAAAGTGAAATCATGGACCAAAACCAACATGTTGTTATTGTTTTTGTTCAATGAATGATTTGATTGGACGGATGCTAAGACCAGACTTTCCTTTAGAAACTATTTTGCCAGTATTTCCCTTAGTGATTGACAAGGCTAAGATGAGTTGATGCCCGAAAGGCTTTCTCTCGATTTCGAGACGGAAAGATGGACCAGAAGGAAACGAGAAGGTCACTAATGAAAGGCAGGACCCTCACCAGCCTCTCGGGTTTCCAAGTGTACGCCGTATTTGTACTCTCTTAATGTTCTTCCTTCATTTCTCCGAATCGACATCTGTCATTAGTCCTCAATTCTGGGAGATTTTCATGTCGTTAGACTCTCATGGCTTCATTTTTTTCTTATATCAATCTTGCCTCAAAATCTCGGAAAGTCTCTACTCATTCATTTTGATGTCAAAATACATCCTTTGCTCGTTCCATAAACAAGGTGAGGAAGTAGGTGAAAAGAAGAGCCTTTTACTCTTCTTCTGGACTGCCATCAAGCTCTTAAAAGTTAATTAGTCCCCCCTCCTTCAAAGAGAAAAAAAGGTCTTGTAAAGGGAAAAGGAAGATTCGCGAGATTTTTCTACTCCAGTTCCTGATTCGAATGGTTCGACAAGTTTAACCAAAAAGAAAAAGCTTTACATGAATCTCGAGTGTGACCCATATCCCATATGAAATCAAGCTCCATATCATGATGGTTTGGCAAGCATCGTATGTTGAGAACCCCTTTACATACATATGTATTCGTGTACTTGAAGCAACGTACGTTCGCTGAATAGGAAATTCAATTTGTGTAACCACAAACCCGAACTCTTCAGATCTCGTTTAAGCCTGAAAGTTTTTCAAGTCAAAGGAGAAAAGAGAGAGAATATTCCAAAATACCCGCCCACCCATTCCCACGGTGGGTTGTCTTTTGTCTTTTCTAAGGACGGAATTCCGGTATTTTTGTTTGGGATCAAGGAAAGAACTGTCGGTCAGTGGTTCTTGTGGCCAGCCAGATTGGATCTCTTGGAGCTAACGAATGTCTTGGAAATGAATGTTTGTCTCGTTTCAGGTGGAGTCTTGGTTCGGGAAGAGTCTTCGTCTGATGAAGAGGCCTTGTCCAGTGTTCATGCCGGTACCAGTATCACCCATGAAAGTGGCCATTTGATCTTCTCTTGGCCGAGCAAGACGATCCTGATTATCATAGTGTCCTCACTGGCTTTATCGTTGATTGTGGTGGTCGTTATTGGGGTCATTTGTCGTATTCAGTGCCGAATGACGACTCACGCGGGCTCCCGAATGACCACCAGCTCATCCAGCCAAGAGATTTTGGCAGGGAAATCGAGCATCGTCGGAGCTTCGTCCTCGTCTCTGCTTCTTTCTCAGCATCATGGTCGAGATCGACTTCCTGAAGGATCCGGACAAGATGACAGTGACCTCGACCTTCCAATTAATGAGGGCAAGAACCCGCCAAACTCGGGTAAGAGCAACAGTGAGGCTTCAGTTCAAGATGCTACCTTTCAATTTCGAGCAACAAGATAACGATAGTAGCACCAGTATAGTAGTAGTAGCCTGGCCCTCTTTTTAGCTTCAATTTTATGAGTCCTTTGACCTGATCGTAAAATGTCTATTAATTCTTTTGTTTCTCGTTTCTTTTCTCTCTGTTCTGGCCTTGCTTGAGTCCCAGAGAAAAATTGGCGGCTAACGATAAAGTTTTATTTGGCAATTTTACCTTTCAAGGCGGAAATGCACCATCGTTCGGGGTAAAGAAGCTCTGTAAGACTTTCAGCAACAATGCTTTCAGTGGGATAGACCTTTCAAGAAGACAGACACGAGATGAGATGGAATATCAGAAGAAGAAGAACTACCATGCTCCTTAGGGGCTCTCATTTTTATTTCCATGGTCCCCAAACATCAAAGCCCACGATTCTATAGACCTATGAGATGTCGCTTTTCTCCACCTGACCCAATTTCTCACGGTCTAATAATGCAATAGAATACTGAGTGAATTACACATACCTCAGACGAAAAATGTAACATTTTAGAAAGAGAGACAGGAGATTGTTTCCCACCTTTGGACGGTCACATTCATCCCATTGAGTCTGATTTCTTTTTACAATTGGTCGGTGGGGAATCTTAATTCGGCCATAAAACGTTGTTGAAATGGATCCAATTCCAAGAGCAAGCGTACTGTATGTCTGTATGACTGTCTGGTAGATCCTTGCAATACGTTCGTGACACGGACGACGGCATTCTGAGCTCCATTCATGTACATGTGGTCGATTTTTCGGGAATGACAGTTAAGAGATGAGGATTCGAAACAATTTCAAAGCACCATGAAGACATTTCGGAAAATTTGTGGCCAACCTTATACCTTCTTGCATTGGAACTTTTCAAGGCCCACGTTTGTGTTGAGGACCTCTCGTAGCCGTACTTTCTTTTATGTGTAATGCCTCTGTGATTTGAGAATGACCCTGACATTTTGCCTCCTTTTCAGAATACCTGCTTCACGATAACTTCTTGGAGCCGATGGCCGGCGAGATTTTACCACTTCCAAGTGGCACATCTTTGGATCCCAAGCGAGGTCATGGAAGCCTTCAACGCCCTCCTAATCTCCGTGGACATCCCCATTCGCAAGTTTATAGTGAATTCTTTACACAACGCAGACCTTCCACATTCAAGTCATCTGGGAATCACAATAGTACCTTCGCTGGTGATAATATTACCCCACCGTTACCACAATCCGGGGGTCCGGTCGCCACGGGAGTTCCTCAGGGACAAGCAGAAGGTTCCCGCTCACTTCATTTTCATGGACAACCACATCCGGGATCTATTCTGAATCCGTCTGAACTTCAACATTCCTGCACTCACTCATTTGTGCCCTCTCAACCAGCCACGTCCATGGCTCAGCCTCGAGAAAGACGAGGTTCTAGCGAGGTGAGCAAGCGGAAAGAGAATGAAGGGATGATGACTATGAGGATGATGATGATGATGATTATCGTGATGATAGAAGTGTGTGCGAAGATGGTCTCTTCAAGTTGCGGGCAGCATGGATTTTTCTGGGGTTGTCTGGTGTGGGAAAATCTTGGGATGGATGCATGATAGAGGGGTTTAAGTGGTTGAAAGAGAGTTCTATTTGCACAAGGAGTACTCAGAACTCGTTTCGTTTCCCGGAAGGCTCATCGTGTCGAGTCCAAATTGATGACTTTGGAAAGCATTTTGGCGGAAATAGGGCATGAATTAAGGGTCCGACATGATGTGCCTTTGAAGAGTACAAAATGAGGCTCAGAGTTATTGGTTTTGACAGTGACAGAGGACGGAATGAATCTAGAAAGATTGGACTCATCATGAGAGTTGGCTGCCTTTGTGAATGGAATCGACCACTAATGTAACTACTTGTCAAGAAGCCAAGACGAGCCAATGAATGATTAGCATTCGCCATACATACACACTATGTACTTGAACGTGTACCGTACTACATGTATGTATCAGTAGAATGCAAGGGCGGCTGAAAGAAAGAGAGAAAGAAAGAACGAACCATCACTAAAAGTGTCTGAAGCTATTCCTTTTTTGTCAGAATCGCTCTTGCTCGCTTGCTCCAAATCTCAAGATGCTCTTTTGCGCCACACATGGCTGGAATGAGAGAAAGACCCTTCCTTGTTTTGATGTCCGTTATCCTGACTAGGCTTAATTATGCAGATGTAATCCTGTTTGAATGATGGCTCCAATAAGCATTGGGCTCTTGAGGGAAAGGTTTGTACAGAGGCTCCAAAACGTGGGTAGACAAAGGTTGGAACATTTTTCCAGAATTGGAGCCAAAACAGTCCTCCAAGAGGAGTTGATCTTTTTATCTGTTTGACCAATAGAGGGCCATAGCATTTGTGGCCACTGTCTCATATGGTATCAAACCCCACCATAACGCTATACTTGACCTGAGAAATGCCACTTTTAGTCATCTGGTCCACCTTAAGACGTGTGCAATATTGTCCTCTCGTTTGATCCCAATGTGAGGGGAGGATCCTTAATGATGGGCGGTGAAAAGCCGACAAGAGTGAGCAAATTTGATGTTTCCAGTTCGTTAAACCTCGAGGAACCTCCTTCTTGTTTCGGATTAGAGTACATTGAGCAGAAGGACCTCAGGATTGTGAATCCATTGTGGACTGACCTCACCGACAAAGGAGCCCTGCCGACATTAGTCCTAATCAATTTATTTCTCATATGTTCCAGATCCTGACCTCTCACACCCTAGCATGCTCCAATAATGCCATGGGAGTCGTCCCGGGATCATCCCCTCAACCTTCGAATTTCATGCCGCCGCCCATGGGAGACATCAGCTCATCATCCTACATTCATACCTTTCCCCGACAGCACAGACTCCCCGATTCGAACACCGGGAACAACTTGGCCTCCGTCCTGACAGCCCCAAGTGGGACATTTCCGGCCATGCCCAATTCGCGCTCCATGAACCATGGCTTCGAAGGCTTGGGCACGCTCACCAAGAAAGGGGGAGAGCGGCGGAAAACAGTGACATTTTTGGGCGATGTCGAGACCATCCATCCCACAGGGGGTGATCAGTTGAGATTGGGCCCACCTCAAAGTTCAATTATGGGAGAGGACCCTCGAACTCTGCTCTCGCCGGGGTCCACTGCGACCAGCTCAGAAGGGGACGAGTACGTGGAGAGCCGTGTGTAAACATTGATCATCGAATCTTTTTCCTCTGCCTTGAAAGAAGAGCCTTCTTGTCTCAAGCCAGAGGAGCGAGAGAAATATGGAGTGAGAAGACACCCAGAGGGTGACCCCTTTCATTTTATTTGGGGTAGGGTCTTTTTTTCATCTCGAAGAAATGGTATGAGATCAAATCAACCAACGTACTACGTGTACAAATAGAAGATCGACTCGAGGTCGAGAAGTTGAGGGAGAAGACACAATTCCACTTTTGGCCAAAATGGCCGACACTCTTCTGTGATACATTCTACTAATATGATACGAAAATTGCTCCTGAAATATGAGAAACCTATTGGAATTCACCAGTTTCCTTGTTCCTTCTTGTCTTGCGCGTAGTACGTACATCTATGTAAATCTACGGGCTGAAGTGTTTGCATGGATCACACCTGATTACCCAAGGCAAACTGGTTGCTGACCAATCTCCTGGTTCTCCTCGAAAAGTTGGTTTGGTTGTTTCCTGGTTAGGGAAAGAGAAGGTGGGTTGACTTACCGGGACTCAACTTAGTGATCGACAAACACGAACGGGCGATGGTTGCGGACGATATTTCTCTTGTATCCACAACCCAAAATTAACCTCGTTGACTACCTTGCCGTGTCCTCTTGCGAGGTCCAGTGGGTCCATCAAGTCCCTTGGGAGGTTGATCCAATTTCCTCGCCTAATCCTCCCCAATAACTTACTCGAGAAAGAGCCGTGGCTGACCCAGTGGAACACCTAACATAACATCAGACACGAGGTCTTCACATCACTCCATGTCTTGCCACATATAGTACCCAGTAGAAGTTGTAGCAGTGGTACACCAACCATCATTTTGCTTGAAACTTGGATTGCGTCTTGTGCTACTTGTCCATTGTCCAGCAGTCCAAGCTCAGAGTACGCTTTATGAGCAAGGATATAATACGCACAAGTTAGTTTTGGTGGCATGACATTGGCATTCTGGACACGCGGCTTCCGATGGAACAGCCTGGGGTTCAAGTACAAAACCATCCTCGAAAGATTAGCCCCATAAGGTTTTGTGGTTTTATGACACAAAGTGACCAAATGCGAGAGATTTCTCTCAAAACTTTGTCCCTTCAACAAAAAAATCCAATGGATGTCATCATGGGAATAGTTGGTTGGCCTTAGGAGGAGAATTTCTCCAACAGAGGGACAAAAAATGACCACCCAATTCCGATTCTCGAGCCATAACTCATTAGAGGGCAGAGCGCTCTCAAAATTGGAACATAACTCCTAGTCTCCAACTACGTACATTTATTCGACCGACTTGGATTATGAAGAGAACCAGTTTTATGGGAGAATGTCTCTTAATGAATTTGATTTCATACCAAGGCGTAGGTTTTGCAATAATCCACCTCTTCGTGATCTTTTACACAAATGAAGTTTTTAAATTACAATAGCGGAAAATGGCTTTATTTGTACGCTTCCGACGTAAACATCCTGTTTTGAATGAACTTTTTCCAAGGGTGGGATTAAAAGTTTCAATGTTTTTTTTCGATCCAAAAATGTATTAGATTGCATTTGAGATTCCTACGTATGGGTAGCGAATTAAAAAAAAAAGGTGTTGGCCCTAAACTTCAACCAACAAAACATAACGCGTCTGAGAAGGGAGTCAATATTTAGCTATTCCCGCGATAAAATGTCATAAGGAACTTTTTCAAACCGTCAACACGAATGTAACAAGTGAATCATAGAATGCATTTTGAAAGTAAGACCAAAACCCACTTTCAATTTATAGTTTATTTTATCACTTTCATCTTCCTAAGAACGACAAAATCCCATATTTGAGCCACGATTACTCATCATACTCACCTTGTTGTGCATATTGCAACCTTTTCTTTATGAATTGGCCCAGACTATCATCATTTTAGTCAGACGCTTACTCAGAAGTTTTGAATTGTGTTCGAGCTCAAATGTTGCCGAATAATCACTTATTTTTTCTAAGAATTTCTGTCAAATCAAACTAATCCACTTCTTAAGACAAATATCAAAAACTAGTCTTTTCCTCTTCAAGGTTTGTTTGCAATTGAAAGATAAGTCGGGAGTAGATAAGCCAAATTAAGGCTTAGAAAACGAAAACAAACTCGAGAAGAGTTAATACTTTTAGATAAACACTAGATCCACATCAACAAGTTGGTGAGGGACTCAAATTGGTCATTTGTTTTATTTGTTTTTACAAATGAGAACAAAGAAGCATTTTCTTATTTTTGACGATTTGTGGACTAAAACGTTTTTAGGGATCTAAATATGTTTTTCACTTTTTTGTGATATTCGAACGTAAGATGTATTGTTAAAACACCCGGTTTTGCGTGTTTTAAACTTAAGAATTAGAGGGATTTACAAAAAACCTTAAAAACTCTCTTTAGTCTTTTGGACCCTAAGATTTTTTATCTTTTTTCTCATTTTGTAGAGATCTTAGTTAGGAAAAAACACTTTTTTCGCACTATTTAGAAATAAGACCTCCTAAAATTAGAAATCTTAAAAAACTTAGAAATAAGATCTCCTAAAATTCCGATCCAACTAAAAAACGAAGCCACACATTTCCAAGGGAACAGATAAGCCCATAATTTTCGACCTAAAACCATGAGAAAAATTATTTGGACCAATCAATGACCCAAATAATTCTGAGAAAGAAAAAGGGTCTAAAAACACTCTCTTGTTTTTCTGCCCATTTTGATCAGTATCAATTTTTTTTTATCGTTTGATGGTATGAAAGCACTTTGGGACGGTTTGAGCCTTGGTTGGAGGGTAATTGCTATAACTTTTTATGAGTGCATTTTCATGAAAACAACAAACTTTCGGATAAAAAATCCCCGTTTGCTTTAGAAATATTACGACTAGCTTACCATGAATAATAATTTGGGAATAATGGAGGTGAATTTTATACTATTAACAAAAAATACTCATCATAAAATATAATGAGTACTTTAAGTTGTAAAAAGAGCTCTCTTTTGAAATTCTGGTCCAAATAGAAAAATAACTTGAGAAACTAATAATTTTCCTAATAGTTACTAAAAACCTTGAAATTCTTTAGAGCGTGGAAGTAAAGTGAGAGCTAGGAGCATGCATGCAAGAAATTTTAGTTTCAGTTGTGGTTAATGGGTTAAACCGGTTAAACCCCCTGAAACCTTTAAGAAATGGCTCTAATGGTCCATTATCACTCTCAACTAGATTGAAATATTAAAACAATAAACAATTTGTTCTCCTAATGAAAGCCAGGAATCATAAATTCATCATGTACTTAGCTAAAATTTAAAGAAACTAAATGTTGACCGTCTGGTTTAAAAATCGCCACCCTGGTTATTTCAAAGAGAACCGGATATTTCTCCTTGTATTAGATTCGTCGTGAATGAAATCCTCTGTCGAGTCCAACCTCCCAGAACGTCGGAAATGACCCCCGAATCGAAGACTGAAGCCGACGTGGCCTTTTCGGTACAATGCCAAAAGATTCAGCAAGGCTTGGATCAATCGCGCCAATTTGTGGCTGGATTCGAAAGTAAGTAGTAGTCCACAAATTGGCGCCAAAATGCCGTTCTTTGAGAAGTTCGGCCAACTTGGAACGAAGATGAGAAAGATACCATCTTCGAAATGACATTGAATTTCATTTGCCTTTTTCAGTGCTCGATGAGCAAATTCTTGAACAGCTCCATGACAAGCTCGACCATCTTAAGAGCTATGAGAAAGGGTTAGAGTCATTGAAAGGCAGATATACCGCCCGATTGGCTCATGTTTGTGAGAGCTTCAAAATGAGCCCTCAAGGCTTCATGAACACTTCGTCGGCCCCAACTTCTTCGGGAACAAAGAGAACTGAAGAGGTGACCTCATCTGCCCCTCCACCCTCTGAGAAAGATTTTTAAACTGTAAATCATGGATGAAAGCCCTTGGAAACATGTTTGGTACACCCATTATTCGGCTGTTCGTTCGTCTTTCTCTCTCTTACTGTTAAAGTGATAGAAGTGAAAAGATGGAGAGCGTCTGTTGCCACATTGATGGGCATGATTGATTGTATGAGTGCTTCCGAAACGGAACACTGGATTTTTGCTCGCCCCCTTTCCATTCTGGCCGCCGATCGGAAGAGTTACAACTATTGGTGTTCTTGAAAAGACCTTATTTTTGGCACAGTCTAGCTAGCTGAGGATGGGTCCAGTCTATATTTTTGGGGGAAGTACCTCCTTTACTTAGAGTACCTATCATGTATTTTACTCGACAACACAAACATGAAATAGTTACAAAATGAGCACCTCATAGATCCAGTAAATCATCCTTCGATAAATTGGCCATGGGATCCTCAGGACGTTGCCTTTTCCTGTAATAAGCCTCCATTTCGGCTTCTGTCAAAGGTTTGTCGCTATCGATGCCTCCCATGGAATTGTATTTCCTCTTCCTTTCGTCCGTTTTGAGAATTTCTTCCGCTTTTTTGGCTTCCTCGGCCTGCTTTTTCGCCGCCTTGGCCACCTTTGTTTCAAAGTCTTCATCGGATTCATTGGACGACGATGAAGAGGATGACGACTTGGATCGCTTCTTCTTTCCCTTCTTACTCTTGCGCTTTTTATCCTTCTGTCTCTTCTTTTTTTCTCGCTTCTTTCTTGAGCGCTCTTTTTCTTCGTCATCAGATTTTTCATCAGATTCTGCGGATGATTTGTTTACCCGTGACTTTTCCTCCTGAGCCTTTTTTTCGGCGTAACTTTCGGCAGTGATTGAGAGGGAATTAGTGGCCGCATTAGCCTCTCTTCCAGCCGCACCCGTACAATACGAGTTACGAACCAAAGAGTGACAACAGTTGTATCCCCATTTGCCCTCATTCCAAAACGATCCCCAAACAGAAGTGTGGTTATTCGGATAGACGTCCTCTTCATAGCGAGATCGCACTACTTTAGTTTCATCTCCCTTGAGAACAGTTCCATGTCGACTGTATTCAACGTAGTCCTCGGTTTGTGAGAAGATCAGCTCTCGAGGTGGAGCTTCTAAGTGTTCGTGGCCTCCGTATTTGTCTAAAATACTGTTTTTAGCAGTTTCCTTGAACGTGTCCTTCTTAGTCGTGTATTCCTTCTTGAGTGCTTCAAGTTTAGTGGGCTCGGCTAGGGCATGCACGTCCAAACCTTTGGCTCCAGCCTCCCACGCGAACATTTGAGACTTGGCGTGTTCCACCGTGTCTCCGGAGATACGAACAAAGTTATCACCCGCGTAAGCTACTTCGGTTTCTGATTTGCCCGTGGTTTCGTACGGGTTTTTCCGCATCGAGCGTGTTTTGGGATCGTAATGGGCCGAATTGGGGTCGAGATTTCGCAAATATTTGGCCGTATCTTCACGAATTCGCAGGTTTCTCACGGTGTATCTCTCAGCGGCGTCCACTTTAGTGCCAGGCATGTCCATCTTGTCCACGTACTTGTCCTCATCTTCGTCACTACTCGGAGCACCGTCATCTTCTTCGGGATTGCCTAAACCTTCTGTGAGTTTGTCTTTCTTCAACTCTTTCTTCACTTCTTCCACCTTCGTGAACTCCTCCACCACTTCGCCATAGGCAGCACTATCATATCCATGCCAACGATCTCGTTTGCCATCAAATCCGAGTTGCAAGTTGCCGGGTAAAAATTCATCAGGTGCAAAATTGGCACCGGTAAACTTGGCGCCCACCTTTCGAGGTCGTTCAAGACAATCGCGTTTTTTGTGGGTTATGGCTCCACAGTTCTCACAGGCTCCTTTTCGAAATTTTGTAGTCACTCCTTGGCTCCAATTGATCCCTTTTTGAGTCTGCTCATGAATGGAAGCGAAAGTTTTAACCTTTTCTTCTTGCACCCGTTGATGTTTCAAGGTGGGTCCGGTTGGATCTAAATACCAAGGCGCGTCGGAAATGTACTGAGGAATGTGAGGATTGATGTCTTTGCCTTCTTCATCGACAGCAGCAGCCGCTGTGCCCAACTTTCGGGCCTCTTCCAAGGCCTTTTGCTTCTTGTACTCCTCTCTGGATCGCTTCTGTTCGGCGGGATTAGCATCATCTTCCTTGGCTGTGGCCACAATCCTGGACACGGCCGTCTTTGAAACAGAAGCCATGGCGTTTATAGCGTTTTACTTTTTCTTGACAAGGGCAACAGCTGACTCCAGAGTGGAGGTAAATACAGGAGTACCTTTTTTATTTAGGATGAACTCTGCTTATAGTCTTTGGTTTTCATGAGTTTGACACCGCACAAGGCGCAAATGGCCTTTTTGTAAGCGCACTCTTGACAATAATGGGCTCCAAATTGATGGACTCTACTCTTGCAAATCTTGCACTTGGGGAAATCCACGGAAGTGGGATTAAAGCGTTTCTTCTTGGCCGTGAGCAGCTTGTTTTCATTGAGGGTTTTGCCTCCCGCGTGCTTATAAGCACCACTCTTCCACGGATCCGGAGTTACAACCTGGAACAATCAAATGTTGGGAATTTGTACTCTTCCATGACGACACTTACTTAAAACTAGCATGTGAATGATAACAACTGTCTCGAAACGAACCTTGGAGAGCTTGCCTTTCTTCTCGCACTTCTCACAAACCATGTCGAGTCATCCGGAAAAATTTGAATCCGGATTTTAGCAAACAAGTGACGCAGATGGGAACGCTGGACCAACCCAAAAATCTTCTGAAAAGTTAGTGAACGTCAGCTGCTTACTGTGATGATGCTGACCTCTATCTATCCAGGGTGATGATGAATTGATGATGTCGGTAGGGTGACCGAATTAGAAACAGAAAAAAAGTCTCTGACGGCATTGAAGAAAGAATTTTCCACGGTCCAAATACCCTCAGAGAAAAGCAAAAAAAATTATGAATTGTTAGGTGAAAGTCTAAGAGACTTCAATAATATTTGCTCATTTTTTGCCAACGAACAAGGCCCTCATAAATGAGAAATAGAAATGGTGAAATATCTCAACAGGGTCAAATGGAATAGTTTTATAATATTCCATTTATTAATACATGTTTTGATATTATGATTTAATCCTGCTCAACCCTATGTTATCCCCCACATAAGATTCGTTTTCAGTTAAAAAGTTCACTTTTTCTAGGATGTTTCTTTTATTATATAAAGGCATATGATCTAATGTAGTGGATTTATAAAAACGCAAAAAATGTCTACAAGAAATGAAGAGTCTCTAAACTTATCTTATTGTTGGGTGGTAATTATTTGTTAGTGTCATGATGCTTTCCAAGTTCAATTCGTTTAGGTCAGAAATTTGTCAATTTAGGTTTTGAGACTCACTAATTGCAACCCAAGCCTCCTAACCATGTCTAGCTTGTCCTTAACAAGTGTGTAATGAATGCTTCAAGACGTAAGGAAATTCGTTCCTAGTCCCTATGGGCCTTGTTTGCGAACGTCTCTAGAGGGTATTGGCCAACCATAACAGGATTGGTCGTTTGATGTTCAACCATTCATTCTCTTCTCTCTTTTTTTCCTCCATCGATAATGATCCACTTATTCATTGGTTCACGTGAATGGAGCCAGGGGTGAATGCACGATCCTTGAACGCAGCTCCCAACATCGTGTTCGTGATCATTTGCACCCCTCTTTTTTCCTCTTTTCTTTCACCTCCAAGATCGCTCTCCACTAGGGCTTTTCTTTCTCTTTTTCATCCAATAAAACATGACGTTGTCATATGGGAGTTTGATATATTATATTCGGACAATTTGCTCATTTGAAACCATCAATAAATTGCTTGGTGGTAGACTGCTGCTTCATCTTGAGTACTTTGACCGTCGAATTGGGGAGGGCGGTTTGCAACGCCTTGAACAGTTTGGACAATGAGTACATTTCGCACACACCTTTCACCAGAATAGGGAAGCTGTCTTTCTGTGAGCTGCTATCCATGAGGGTCTTCATGGAATTGAGCCACTCGGTTGTGAGACCAAGGTAGAAGTGGGTCAATTGTGACATGGACAGGGCCGAATCCAAGATCTCAGAGTTGATCGAGGCAACCTGTGAGAAAGAGATGAACATTCTTTTGGTGCATATTTCGATAAAATAGGTTCTTTACCCTAGATTCGATCTCACCTCATCTTTGTAAATAGGAATCAGAAGGAGCTTCTTCAATGTCTGCAAACGTACCAGTCCATCGCCGAATCCTTCTTTGAGTTGTACATCAATAAGTTCAAGATTTTCTAGGTTGGTATTCCATCTTAATTCGCCCAAATGGATTCCCAACACACTCTTTTCCAATCGAAGACTCCTTAAAAACTTTAAGGCACCCAAAGATTGGAACAAAGCCGAGGGCGAGTCTCCAAACTTGGTGCAATCCCCCAACTCCAAGTGAGTCAAGTTCGTTAAACTGGCGATGTGAAGGGCGTCTTCGGGGGTGATACTAGTATTCAATAACGACAGCACATTCAGGTCAGATCCAAATTTGGAGAAATGCTCATATCCCGTGGGAAAAGTCAGTTTGCCCGCACTCGATCGAAGTTTCAGTTCCCGAATCCGACTCTTGGGATTGATGTTGGTAAGATCCAGGTCACTGGGAAAGATATTTGAGGCCACCACGGATTTAACATTCGGGCAAGCCGATGTTATTTGGCATAACGTCTGATTGGGAATACGTAGGAACTCGATGCTGGTCACGGAACGAAGTCCAGGTATCATGTCCAAGACATTCTGCCATATTTGAGTCTCTTCAGTACTAGGGACCACCATTCGGCGGAAATCAAGGCGCTCGGGTTGGACTCGAAATAAGAAGTCCGTAAAGGTTGACCAATTTGTAACGTAGATTCCCTGAAATGATCAGTTGCAAAAGTTCATTCAGTTGCCATGTGCTAAGATTTTCCACTAATAGATCTACAAAAGTGCTTCAGCCAAAATGATACTTTTCTCCGATTATATTCGCTACTTAAAATAAAGAGGAGACTTACCTTGAGAGAGACTGTTTGCCAGAGGGATTTTTGCTTCAGTAACTCGCTCCATAGTTTGCAAACTTTCGACGCGTTCAGACGCTCGGCCGTGCTCAGATACTTGAATACATTGACCATGCTGAAATACATGGCACTCACGTCTTTTGAGAATACTTGATCGGCTCCCCGTGGTTGTTGGTTCACGGCTCCTGAGGATTCCTTAAATGCGAGGTTGGGTTAGGAAGAGCATGGTTCAAATTGATTCTTGTTAGTTACCTTGGAGATCGGATTATGTTTAAACGGATTCTCTCCGGGATTGAGTGGTCCAGTGGTAGGTAACAACAAGAGCTTACCCTCCGAGGTCTCCTCCACCTCGAAAATTGGCATTGATTTCGGCGCATCCTTGGTGGGTTTCAACAAAATCGGGAGTAACTCATTTGGAAGACAGGATTTGTCCGTGGCACCTAATTTGGTCATCTGATTTTGAACTAGAACAGCTCGTTTCTGTTTGGCGGCCGCTACGCGTGTCTTATTCGGGTGAGGTACGGCCAAATACTTGATACCGGCAATATTGATGATCGATTGAGCTTCCAAAGGCCTTAGAGGTTTGACCTCGTTCTTATTGGGATCCATGGCTCCGTTCACACTTGGCAAAGGGGACGGTTTGTTTAGTGGAACCAATTGAGGAAGAGGTCGTTCTACCCTCGTGTTTTCAGCAACTTGAGGTCTACGTATGGTCTGACTGTTGCTAGAAGGGGACATCGTCGTTCTTGGCCATGAACTGGGTGGCACCGAATTCTCTTTGCCAGGTGGCGGCTGGCAAGAGAGGCAATAAAAGTCACACGTGGTTTCGTAGTCCAAGCCTTCGAGCAAGCCCACACACGGAGGATGAAACATGCTGTGACATGACACACACGAGAGCGATGGAACACGCTCCGTCACTCCGGGACAGTGAATGTTGCACGTGACCATACTGGTGTGTTTGGGTCGGAGGATCTTCTTCTGAAACGGCGCCACCGAACCCGACGACCACGACGAGGGAATATGAAAACTTCCGGGTCGAGCTAATCCCCCGGAAATCGGGGTGATGGTCATGGACGGGCTTCCCGACAATGTCGATGCCACTGAGGCTGGGTTGGATGAGGATTTTCGTTTGAGAGTCGTTGAAGGGGGTAACAATCCGGCGGGAAAGTTGTGGAGCGGTGACGAGGTGGGCGGAGGCGCTTCCGGTTGACTCCGATTCAAACTGGGTGGAATGAATTTCAGACCCGGGTGGATGGTAGCCGGTTCATTTTGGCCACGAACAATCTCTTGATTGATGGGCGCTTGAATGGGCTCTTGACGAAACGAGAAGTTCTGGTAGTTCAAATGCGGATGACCTTGCACTGAAGGGAAAAAGAGAATACTTCAAGAGACTATTTAGCACACCGGCGGACTGTAAACCCAACTTACGGTAGGTTGCCATGTCGCTGAATTGACGAAATGCCACGGGCTCGACCCCGGGTTGAAAAGGGGCGTGGTAAATGATCTCGGGATCGCGATTCACATCATAGGAGCCATCGGGTCGTTGTTGATATATCACTTCGCGTTTCCATCCCAACTCCAGGGGCTTAAACAATCCGGGCGAGGGTTTCCAAACGCGACCCGGAGTATGACCGGCCGTCAAATGAGCGGGTTTCTTGATCAATTTCGGTGGCGGAGGCAGGAGTAAGGGCGCAGAGGACGGCACTGGCGGTGGGAGTGGGGGTGGTAAGGTCATATCCGTGATCTCGGTGGCCTCAATCGACCTTTTCGAAGGCTTGGGAAACTCGCGACGCAAGAATTCGCGAAACTCCACTTGCCGTTGGGAAGCTTGCGTCACGGCCGCTGGCAAAAATCCCGAGAATTCCGGTTGTTCCGGATCTACCCCCATCTGAACCGGGTCTTCATCGTCTTCTACGCCTTCGTCGATCTCTAAATCATCGACGGTTTCGTCAATCTCCAGCGGTTCTTCGTCGTTGGCCGAAGAGGGCGTTTCCGTGTCGGGGGCCGAGGCCGTGATAGGATCACCGGGTAATTCGATAGTCGAGGAGGCGGAACTAGCATTCTCCTCATCGATCGAGGCGCGTAATAGAGGCGGGACGGGTCGTTGCGACTTGGGCGTGGGTTCGGATTCGGGACCGGGCACGTCCATGGCCGCCTCATCGTCATCGATCACTTGATCGATAATAGGACCTTCGGGTCCGTCGCCGGAACCTCTCTCATGCTCAGCTCCATCGTCGTCTTCCTCAATCAAGGAAGCATCCGAGAGATTATCCTCTTCTTCCGCGGACATGGCCTCGTCAAACGACTAAAATCAAAAGTGAAACGCGGCGTTCATTAGCGATGGAATCGACGGATCCTGCGCGTAGCTCTTCGGCGGCGGCCATTTTGGAACGGATGCTTCTTGTTTGGATGCCGATTCCGTCTGTTTTTCATTGATAACTTACCCGTCGGACGGAAGCCGAAATGAAACCTCGGATGAGAACGGAGACTAATGAAGAAGAATTTGAACTTTGCTTAGCCACACGGTAATGTGATGAATCCGATGATGAAGAGGCACGGCTGACTGACTGACTGGTGCTCAGGAGATAGAGAGGAGAGTGCCGCTGAGGGAGATGCGGGCAGTGGCGGCAGTGGCGGCGGCGGGCAGAAGAGAGCTGATGAACGCAATCCCATAGCTTTGAAACGCGGCAACCTCGAATGAGAGAAAAAAGAAACGGTGGCGACGGCGCCGTCACTCACTCAGTAACTCACATCAGGCTGACTAATGCTAGGAGAGGGCGTTGCAGTCATTTTGTTGACTGAAACTGGCGAGAAGTTGTGTGACTAAGCTTCCGAAGAATATCGCAAAGAAAAAAAACAAGTTTTAACTAAGGTCTCTAATTCCAACTAGACTCAATACTACAGAGCTCGCTCGAACCTTTCCTTTCAAAACCTATTTCTCTAAACAGATGGGATCAAACATTTTTTTTGCATGGGAGCGATTACCACTGTATGGTATTACAGACTAGAGCTGTGCATCGGATCCGAAAGGTCCCCTAAATCCAATCCGAACTTGATTTCTATAATCAGAATCCGACAGCTTCCATTCAATCCGAACGAATCCGAATCCGAAAATCTTCTGCCCAATCCGAACGAATCCAAATCCGAAAATTTGGCGCAAAATCCAAAAAAATCCGAAAATTTGGCGATAATCCGAAAAAATCCGAAAATCTTCTGCCCAAAATTCTTGCGTCAATCCGAACGAATCCGAATCCGATCGGATAATAATTAATAATAGATATAAGATAAGAAAAGATATAAAAAATAGAAGATAAATTAATATCCAAGAGAGGAAAGAACCAAAGGAAAGCTGTCATTCTTAAAATTTGCAAGTGAACACAAGTCATGGTTCTTTACGGAGGTTTTTTTTGTTCATGAAAATGTCGACAATTTTGAAAAAGGATATGAGACAAGAGAGTCTCCCAATGTCATTTATGACATTAAGAATTCAATTTTGTTCATTATAATTAGGGCTGGGAGAAAAGTTGATTAAAAAGTGTGGTTTAGTGGGTTTAGTCACTAAAAAAGTCGGAAAATCGAATGAAATAGTTTGTTAAACATCCTAAAATAGTTGAATAGAGTTGAGTAATTCATAAGTAAACAATCATCGCAAATTCTAGGTCACAGTAGGTAAGTAGGTCACAGTAGGTAAGTAGGTCACAGAATACGGTCACCATTAAACGGTCACCAAAAAATGGCCATGGTAGAAAGGTTGCAAGGTAAAACAGTCCCGGTAGAAAGGTTATGAGGTGAAAAGGTCACAGACCTGCGCAGCTCCAGAGGTAGCCAAGGGCCTGACCCCAAGGGCCCTGGTATGTTGTATGGTTGAATATTATCTGATAGGACAAGACTGGCCAAATGGAACACTGATATGTTAAAGCCTCATAAGCAGAGTTGACATGATGTAACCCTCAACAGATTTTTTAACAATGGTTAGAACCCGCCTTGGATCCATTGGACCGCCAAGGATGTCCTTTCCCTCTAGTGTCAAAACTACACCCTTCCTTCTAGATATGCCCATGGGCTTCTAAGATATTCCAAGTGGGACATACAAATACTCAGGGAAGAGGTATCTTTTTACCGTGACCTTTTTCCGTGACCGTGTTACCCTTTGACTAATTTTCTTGTTACCATTTTGTTTGTGACGTTATTACCTACAATCAAATTTACAGTAGGGAGTTGTTCAACTGAGCAATCATGTGATCCCAAAGATGCACCTCAGGCCCATTGGGAGCAAATAATTGAATGTGCTAAAAAATCTAAACCAGGCAAACATACCCAAAATAGTTGAACACCTTCAGAAATACCTGGAATAGTTGAAAATAGTCAGATCAACCCAAAATATTCTAAAGAGTCAAAAATTAAATAACTTTTTCCCCAACCCTAATTATAACCATTATTAGACTGGTATTTTATGTCTTTGCTATGGCTCATTTTGCATTTTTATCTTTTTAGTTTGTCTCTTTTCGAAGGCTCCTGGTTCTTTAATTCACACAGCTGAGCCAGGACTGGACATTAAGATCTATCAAATACTAGGGGGAGTGTATTCGTAAAAACGTGTCGCCCATCACCAACTGTTGAGCAGACAGAAGTGGGGAATGTTTAAAATGTATGAGTGGGCAAATGACAATCATGCAATTGATGAATCAAAGGTAGAATTGAGTAATGTTTTTGGATCATTTTTTGCTTTTGTTAGTGGTCACATTCTTGAAAAAAACTGAAGATGTCACTAGGTGACCATGCCTTGGATTTGAATACTTCAACTAGGAACTTTTTTGCCAATTTAGTGAATAGGTCTTTGATAGGAAGAACACAAATTTAAGCTTTTGCGTCATATTGGGTTAATCCAAGACAATTATGGACAAAAACTAACTTGTGGCTCAAGACCAAGTTTAAAAAGTTGGTCTTGATTTGCACGTTTGGTCACACTAATTGTCCACTCAACAGTTATGATAGTGATGGGGGGCAAACAAGAGATTGGGCAAGCTGTACTGGCACAGTGCTTGGGCTTGCTGAAGCTTGGCATAGCTTGGGTGGTTGGACAAGTACTTTTCCTAGCTAACAGGTTTGCCAAATTTGCTATGAACGAAGAATAAACTTGCAATCTGAATTTCACTAAACCAGGCTAATTCAGCTAAATAGGGCTCATACCTTTGAAAGGATGTATTTTTAAGAAAATTACACACTTCAATTCTCTCACATTGGGGAATGCAAAATATTTCGAGAATACTAAAAAAAAGATTTGGCATTTTACTTTTTCATGCCGGCAACTCTGAGTAAACGAGATTGTTCTGGAAGTGTGACTTCTAAATCTCGGTCTTGATTAGCCTCAAAAGTGCATTCATGTGTGGCATAGAACCGAAACAAAAAAAAAACGTGGTTTTGCAAATGCTATCCAAATTGAAATATTTTTTTGGATCACTTCCACTATTTATTGCTAAATTATTAAGGTCAAAAGATCATCGATAATGCAACTTGACATTTTTTCTTCTAAGTCACACTGAAAGTACCTTAACTCTGCAAAGAGCAACTGCCGGCAACTGCACCTTCCAATGTTCCTTGAGCTTGCCAAGTGTATTGGTGTATTGCCCAAGTAATGCTTGTCAACAACTTGTTCTTGGGTGTCTGTGATGACTCATTACTTGCCCAAGTCACATCACTAAGTTATGATGGAAACATTTTCCTCACAAATTCAATACATTCCACCCCCTTTACCAAGTCAGCCTGATCAAAACTTGCAGTGATCTAGTGATTCATAAACGGTCTATGGGAAAAACTCCCAAAATGTCTGCCAAAATGATTTTTTTACTGTGATTAATAAACGATTTATGGGACTGGAGCGGACTGGGGGTAAAGAAATACTCGGAATAAAAACTATGTGTCACGCAACCTTTAAAGGCTCAACCGCAAAATTACCCAAAAATGTTGGTGCTACTTGCAAAAAAATTTGAAAATTGGCTAAATTTGACTTAAACGACCAAAAAGTACAATATTTGGTCCAAGCTGCATTTTGCAACGTCGTCTCAGCCGAAGTCAAGATTCACCCCAGTCACTCTTGCTCTGAAACAACGAATCAGCTGTCGTTGTCAACAATAACACGAACATGAATGAAACCCAGCCACCACGTGTTTACTGACTGCCTCACATCTCAACCACAACATGACCCGTTTCGCTCGGAGTCACGGTTCGAAAGCGGATAACGCCCGCATACCCGAAGAAGCCACACCCTGGTCACAATTGAGGGCCGGATTAGGGCCACCCGCTCGTCCCGTTCATCGAGCTCAACGTTTAGACAATCCCGAGGATGAGTCTCATGACCCCACGGACTTGACTCGTCAGCCTTTCGAAGCTCCCGCTCCTCCGGAAGATCTTGATCAAGTGACCGCCGATTTTGAAGTGGATTCCGATGAAGATGGCGTTGATGCTCAGGAGATCCCGGCTTCTACGCAATCGTCCGATCCATCGATTGAGCCATCAAACAAGGCCAAAGGCAAAAAACGCGAGAGACCCAAGGATAAATGCCTGCAGTGTAAGGCCAAAGGTCATCGGAAAATGGATTGTCCCACACTCACGGAGGAACGACGGAAAGAATTGCGCGAACTCACCCAAATGAAGATCGAACGCAAAGGTCAAGGCACGGGTCGCAAAAAGAAGAAGAAGAAAGACAAAGAAGCACCCGCGGTCGTCGCTCCCCAGGTTTCTAAACCCTCGACCAAACCCGCTTCGGTCAAAAAAGACAAGGCCGGCCAATTGGTTCAAGACGGTGAAGGTCTCTTTCAAGGATTTCGGGTCAAAAAAGAAGACGAACAACGATTACGTCAACTCCGCGACAGCCTTCAATCCGGCGGAGCCAAACCCGACGAAGTTCGCGCGGCTTTAAAACGCGAACGACGAAATGCGGAAAAAGAGTTGGCTAAAAGTAAAAAGATGGTGTGTTACAATTGTCGACAACCCGGACATTTCTTGTCCGATTGTCCTCAAGCCCAACATTCGACCAAAACCGTCAAGGATCAAGTCGGTCAGTGCTTCAAATGCGGCTCGAATGAACATACGGCCAAAGAGTGTCAGTCCAAACGTAAAGGAGGTGAGGCTTATTCGTTTGCCGTGTGTTTCGTTTGTCAAGAAACGGGCCATTTGGCCAAAGCTTGCCCGGATAATCCTCGAGGAATGTATCCCAAGGGCGGTGGATGTCGGTTTTGCGGAAGTGTCGAGCATTTAAAGAGCGAATGCCCGCGCAAGGCCCAAAAAGATGAACGCGATGAAGTTCGTGCGGATCGCTTGGATGGCACTAATATTGAGGATGAACCCTGTTTGAAACGACCGCGGACCCATGCGACTACGAATGGGAGTGCGAAAAAGGCCAAGAAAGTGGTTTCGTTTTAGTCTTGAAGTGTTTACTTTTAGGGCTTCGAATGACATTGATGCCGACTGGTTGACTTGAAAGTGAAAAATTACGAAATGAAATATAACGGAAGCGCAAATTGTTTTACTTTTAAGTTGATTGACGTATATAAAAGCAATAGTAATTGTTTTGTAAGCGGGGTCCGAAGGATGGTTTTGCTTATGATTTTTTACCGAAGGAAGATTTTGAACTTCTCTTGTTTTGTTTTTTGGTTGTTGCGGATTTTTTACCACCCCTCCAAGGAATGCGATTCCCTGTAAACAAAAACTGTCAACCTTTTGCAAACCTGCCCAGCTTATTGGAGCCCAAATGGGGGAGGCGTTTGATAGATGAGGCTGAACAATCGACTTGCAGCACCATCTCTGGAATTGAAACTGGGATATATCCAGCCACACGTTTGAAACGCCTTAACCACTTTTCTTTTAGGTCTAAGTAAAACAAAGAAAACAACACTTTTGTTGCAAATAATCTAACATTTTAGAGCTATGATCGGCCTTCGGGTATATTTTTGAACCCTGATTTACAATGGTACAAAAAATAAACATTGAATGACACACTGAAATCATGCATTGATTGATGGACTTGGCATAAGCCGATTGACCAACAGGATGAGTTACTAGATGACAGCCAATTTTTAAGAAAAGGATTGGATCCGTCCGTCAACAAAATCCGTAGAATAAATACGAATATGTATCATAAATAGGGACGGGCAAATAGTGTAAAAAGATTTTTGGTAACATAAACCCATTTTTCTGCACTTTTGCACTTTTCACCTTTATTTGCACTTTTTATTTACGTTTTTGGCCAAAATTGACAAATTGTTAAGAAAATGTAGTGGCTTTTGAAAGAATTTTTAGTTTCAAGATCAGATTTTGAACTAGTCGAAAAAGCTAGTATTTGCAATGAACCATTCTTAGCACCTTGAAGAAATATGTGCATTTCAGACGCAGACCTCACACTTTATTCACCATCTTGGCTTTAACTATAACATCCTGTTTACTAAACTAAAGATTAGACAAAAGAATCTCATTGCATGCAAGCAACAAATAGCAAACCTTAAGAAACTCATGTTATGGTAATGGAAGGATCTACAAACAAGATAGATTGCAGAATTAGGTTTGCTGCCTACAAAGATCGCTATTTCTAAAAAAAGGCCGTTATAAACTTAAAATCATCAAGCTAAGGATACATCAATGTGGCAGTACACATTGTTTAATTGACTTGGAGATATTACTTTCAAGTTCCGAAAGTATTTTAGAACAGTTTTGAGGTGATGAGACAATGAATGCCACATTTGAAATTGAGTTCTGGTAATTAGGCCATGGGCCAAGTATTGAAGTAATGTCACTAAAAACCTGCTTAAAACACATTTAAGACTATTTTCTTTGATGCAATTGTTAGGCACACGTGGGTATTTTTCTGTTTAATTTTCAATGTCTATTTTTAAACAACTTGAAGGACAAAAACGGAGGGATATAAAGCCATATAAAACAAATACTAAATATATTTCGACAATATTTTAGTTACATACATCCACGAGACCACCTTAGGAATGAAAAATTCAGAAGATTGTTGACAAGATTATTTTTCATGACTTTACATCCTTTTTGCTAGTGACCTAATTAATAGAACTCTTTTACTTGTGCGGCATTGTATCTTTACCTCAAACTAGTCTCAAATGTCTTTAGAACTTGTAAATGACTTCTCCTGCTAAATTAGGAGCCGTGGGTACTCCATGAATGACGTTTTAAGTCCAAATGCAAATTATTTGCCTTTTTTGACATTTATTTGCTCTTTTTTTGACATTTATTTGCTCTTTTTTCGACATTTATTTGCTCTTTTTGACATTTATTTGCACTTTCAGCATTTTTCTGCACTTTGTTTTGCACTTTTGGGCACATTTTTTTGCAACTTTTGGTAACTAAAAGGGTAAGATTATTTGCACTTTCTGCCCGTCCCTAATCATAAATCAAACTTAGATTAAAGACTACCAATACTAGAGCCTATAAGGAATCTAGTCTTTACGGTAAAAAAATCGAATCAAATTGGAACTTAGTTGTTCATGTGTGATTGTTCAAACTTCTCTAAATTTTAGTTAACTACGGAAAGTTTCAAAATTCTTCCTAGCCCAACCTCCCCAGCACTTATTTAACATTCACCTACGAATAAAACTTTTCTTCAATCGTCTTTTAAACATTTGTCCCTCGATCAATCGAGTGATTTAAAGATTAGAAGCTTTTCAATTTCAATGATTCGATTTTTTATGCCATTGAGTCAACTATTGATTTAAACTTGACAACAAAAATTAACAACTTCATTGTGTGAACATTTTACCAATTGTTTACTACATAAAAGTAAACTTACTAAGTGGAAATTTAAGATTAATAACTTTATTTATTGTGAAGGAGTATTTAGGACTATTATGTTTTTATTCTGTGTCATTGAACGCTCAACACACAAACAACATCTGTTGGGTTGCAGATTTCAGACAGATACGATTTTATGCCCAAAAGCATTTCATTTGCTATTTGCTAGCTTTTAAATTGCATTTGTCATTATTGGGCAAATAAATGCGACGTATGTCAATGGATGAGTGTAATCGAACGAAATCAGCTGTGGTTTCTGGGGCCAAAATGACTAGGGATGGGTCAGAACTAGGTTCTGACATTTCATAGTTTTAGTTTGTTACGTGAGGAGCAAAGTCTTATTTGAATTGATTTTCAAAATGAAGAAAACGAGTTGGGCTCACGAATTTTGAATAAATTTTATGGAGGGTGAGTCTCGACTCTGACGCATCCCTAGCCAGTTTGGCCCCAGAATCCCCAGCTGAATTAGTTCGATTACACTCATACAAGGATTGTGTTTTTTGGGCACACAGATACAAAAATTGTCTTTTTTTTGGGCGAACAAATGCGAAAATTTTGGCAATGCAAAACTTTTTATGAAAAATAATAAATAGATGCAAAATTTCTCTTTTAGGCAAAAGCATAAGAGAACATTTTTTTACCCAAAAATTCAAAGATGTTTGTCCACAGATCATGTTTTGTCAGATCATTCATGGTCAATCTTGGACAAAATAAGTCTTGACAATAAAAACAATCTTCACAGTATTTCTCTGAAAGATAACATAATGCAAGAATAATTCTACGACTCTAGTACAGAGGTTCATGCATAATGCCACCAGAAAGAAATATTTCCAT
The DNA here is from genome assembly GCA_010645155.1 of Tigriopus japonicus. NCBI lineage: Eukaryota > Metazoa > Arthropoda > Copepoda > Harpacticoida > Harpacticidae > Tigriopus > Tigriopus japonicus. The sequence goes on along the minus strand of JAAGOF010000291.1, from coordinate 164,504 downwards.
CAAGAACAGTGGACGCAGTTGGTCAACTAGGTCTAAATCTGACCACATTGGCGTTAAGATTAATTGGTCCAAACTGACATATTGATCGCCTGAATGCCTTCCATTTTATTGTTAGTGAAATTTTATGCTCATTTCTTGAATTTAGCGGCCAGTTTTGCCTCATTTTTGGCACTTTTTTGTGTCTATTTGCCATTTTATTTGCCATTTATTTGCTTATTTTTCCAATTTATTTGCCAATTTGGACGTTTAACTGCCATCTTTATTCTTTATCCCTAAAAGGCATGTTTTATTTGCCAGATATCTGCACCCCTATCAGATATTCTTATGCTAACTTGCTTCTATGGGTTTCATAATTTTTGTATGGTAATTTTCATTCGGTAAATAAAAATTTCATGCTCATTCTTGGATGGCAATAAATTTTCCTCCAAAAAGTGACATCTCGACGTTCATATCTAACAACATTTAAATAAAGGATCGGACTTTTCATCCATGCAAAAGTTATATGTTTTGCACTTCGGTTCATACTTTCCAAGCAGAAAACAATAAATGTATACAAATGTGATACAATAAAAAAGAAACAAAAGCTGAAAGAAAAGCAAAACACTAGAGCTTGTGAGATAATTTCTCACTTTGAATTTTATTTTCTTTGCCTCTCCATTCAGTGAACTTTACGCTGCCTAGCCATGTTCATTTTATGGGGAATCTGTTTACTCTTCGACCGACGTGTTAAGGATTCTTTGAACAATAAATCAAACCACTTTTACCTATTGTTATTTCAACAATTATATTTTTCCAACCTCGTGACTTCTCTTGATTCACGGGCCATTAGAATGGACTAATTTGATCAAAATTTATGTCGTTTAGAGAATCATTTTGTAAAAGGTACAATCAATAAATGTGCTATTATAATCCCATTCGACGAAAAATAAACAGATAAAAATATCACATCCTCGTCTGTACATAGGTAGCTGAGAGCACGAGTTGTTTTGTACTGAAGAAAAATCGAATGGAAATCAAATGAGTGTTTTTGAACCCTTCAAGTACCTTTGATATGACAACAAACATCTTCTTCCTTGCCAATTTGTAAACCACAAAATCCGTGAATGGGTGGTACTATTTTTTATGAAATGTCATTCCAGCTTTTGTCGGGCTGGCAATAAAAATTTCTCTCAAAGTCAAAATTGATGAGACTTTTTGTTTTTTAAATACTTCCTTTTGTTTAATACCATTTCATACCTATTTGATTAGGTGGAAATATTTGAAAGTACCAAAAACATTTTAGTTTTCATCTTCTTAAACCCATTCCTATATTAATTTATCCGTAAATTCACCCATGGATGTTTTTTTATTCAACTTTGATGGATAAGGCCAACCCTGCTAACCCTGTCACTTCATTTTGAAATCGAGGCCCTTTATTAACAACATACACCACTCGAAGCCCTGGCTTGGGTCAGGATAGTTTCCCGCGCTTTTTCCCCTCTCCCAGAACCAGAGCTTTGAACTTCCGTATTCACAGCAATACCATTGTTGGCTTCATCCATAACAAAGCTCTCCTGTTTCCTTCTCTCAGCCAGATTCCCCCTCTTCCCTTCACAAGCAAACGAGTCCAAAAGCATTGCTCTCGACAGTAAGAATAGCGAAGGAGTAGGGCGGGGGAATTGGAAGAAGCGATGGCTTTCCCCTATTCATCGAGTTTGGCACACTTCCAGCGATTACGTTGGGCACACACAAAGCTCTTCCTAGGACTTGGGATCCGTTTCCGGAATGGGATACCCCTCCACTGTTCCCACTTATTGAACCAGACCCTCCGGAATATGCCTGTAGTGACCCGGGGAACTTTCGTCCCTCGAGCAGGTAGATTTGGTCCCATTTCCTGGAAAATGGACCCGAAAGTCGTCCCCAAAAGCCTGCATCGCTTTCCCAGGAGACAGGATGACAGAACAAGTTTGGAGCTTGGTGGAAAGTCGCATAAAGTGGCGGGCACATGCCATCTCACCCTCATCATCATCACCACCAACACCGTTAGCTTCCCTCCATCCATCCCTCCCTCTCTCTGGCCAAAAAAGCATCATTGGGATGTCCATCTGCCAGTGGTTTGTGGACTAAAAATCAATAGATTTCCGCCTTCTACCCCCTTTCATTATCTTACAAGCCGTTGGTCTGGGATCTCCATGTTATTGTTGTTATGGCCGGTACGAATTTTCATCCCTCGCTGTATCCCGAATCTTCATGCTTTGCTAGCGGTGCAAACACCTTACTTTACTTGGCCTCTCTAACCATTATGAAGCAAGTGGCTGCTCCTTCTTCATAGCTCTGATCTGGTGTGGTGTCCTGGCTAACATGCAGACGAGGCAAGGGATTGCTTGAATCATTATGGCAATGATGCTGGTGGCGGTAATAACCGGCAATGGCACCTGCTCCTCTTTCATGTTGGAGTTGATTTATAAGGAAGCTTGAAATTGAAAAGTTCATCTGGATGTGTTGACGTCGAAAACAGTTCAAATAGGTTATTAAGTTTGGAAGGAAAAACGTACTCCACTTGTTTCTACGATTTGATATTTATGATGTATAGATGCAAAGTAGTACATTGCAGATACATAGAGTACGTCTTATGAATGAACTTTTCGTGTTGCAGTTTGTACTGTGTTATGAATGAGTGTGTGAGAATAAGTCGGGGAAAGCTCGAGTCAGGTTTGCTGATATGCACGATACAAGTATGTGTTTGTTCCCTTTCATCCAGAGCGCAGAACATGACAAGAGCCCATTGGGAACAAGGCTTGGATCCAAGAAAGAGGAAAGTTGTTCCCACAGGTGTGCAAGAAAAAGGCAACTGAGCTCTGCTTTCCCATTTCCAGCGAGAGACTTTCTTCTTCACGTTGAGAAGCTTTCTCAAGAGTTCCCAAATTCCGAGGTTTTCGGAGATGGAACGGAAAGGTGGGAACAGACTTTTTCCCCAAAAGGCTGTGGAACGGACTTGAAGTTCGGTCCGAGGTCGAAGCCTCGGCCTTTTTCTCCCAAGACTTCTCAAGAAAGACCACCACTTTCGAAGACTCAACAGCCTCAAAAGTAACCTCTGTTCCAGGGTGAAAGTGGCCCTCACTTTCCAAGGTACCCGGCCATCAGAACGATGAGAGAGCACGTCTTTCCATCGGTTCCACTTTAGCTTGCGCCAAAATCCCTTCCGAATATCGATCGAGCTCGCCCAAAGGACTAAAGAATAAAAGGAAGACGAACGAACAAGTACATACTCGAGATTGTGTGTGCCGTAACTTGTGCCAATAACAAACAAGCGGGCCACATGGGAGACGGGCTCACTGCTTTCATTGTGGATGGAGACAGAAGAAGAAGGAGGAGGAGGGAAAAAGCGACATTGCGCTAAATAGCTTTCCAAGGTGTGTTCCCGCACTGACTGACTGACTAACTGTCTGACTGCTTACCTACCTATCTAACTGTCTACCTGAATTGTCACCCCCTCTCTCAAGAGTCATTTTTGTGCATCTGCCAAAATTTCATCCTCCAGGTGTAAGTGATTTAGTGTACAGTACCACAATAAAAGTTACTCTCGGATCTTGAAGAGGTTCCATTCCTGCCATGGCAATAAAGTTCACAGTTTTACGAGGGGTTCCAACTCATTCATTAAAGTCATGAACATAAAATGACAAAGTCGAAGAAACGAGACACGAGCCGTTGTGATATACTATATTCATGGTCGGCTTACTTCCTCGCACATTCGCTCATCAGGTCGGAGGGTTAAAAAAAGTGTCTTAAAATTCAATTACCAGACGAGCATTTATGAATGTATGATATACGGACGAGCGCATTTCTACTAGGCCTGTTGGGATTAATTACCCCAATTATCTCGTCCTGAAGTGTCAAAGTGTCTGGAAATTTAGCAGGGAAAAAAACTTTGATACATACCATGGATTTTTATTTACCTTTGATAGTCGAATGAAAGGATGCCAAGGAAGGTGTCAATTATTCTCGCCTTTGATTTGACTCCTAAAAAAAAGTCTGGACATAGATACACACATCTTTTTCCGCAAACAACGTTTGAACAGTGCATTAACCCCCAAAGTATCCACACACCTGTCAAAGCACCAAAGACTTGATCTACTTTGGCGGCTATTAATACACCATTTTGAAACCATTAAACTTCGAACTTCGGCTTTTGTCAACAGTGCTAATGATGTAATGGCGTTACGCTCGGAAATCGCTTGCGCCCTCAAGAATCAAGATGGATGGTCAATTTGAGGCTCCCCTCCTATCTCAGTCAAGTTGACAGATCGAGGATGGGTGTGTTTAATCGAAAAAGAGGAACTGCGGTTCATTCGAAAGGTCTCTAGTATTGTCATCTATCAATATTCGTACAACAAAGTAGCTCCGTCCGCTTGTTTGTTGTTCTTGTGGTGATGCTTGTTTCGATGGTGATTGTGCGACTTCTTATGATGATTTCGAGGATGATTCGTTCTCTCGATAGGTTCCGCATGAATTTCAGGGACCACTGGCAATTCTCTGGGTTGATCGTAGACAGATCTTGGTCGAAAAGGTCGAGACTCGTCGTGGTCCAAAATTGGATCAGAGGTGGTCCATTTGGAGCTAAGACTCTTGGTCACCAAATGCTTGAGCGTTTTGGCGGCAGATTCTTCCGTGATACAAACTCGGTTGATGCACTTCTTGCCGATGGATTCACAATCGGAATCGTGGTTGCAACACGGCTTCCGATAACAAAGGCCGCTGGCCTTTTCTATCACACAGGATCCATCATTGACACAGCAGAAATAGCAGTCGGGACAATCGGAGATTCCTAGACATCGTCGAAGAACACAAGCCCCTTGACTACATACTTGCAATTGATTGCAATCGTCGTTGGTATTGCAACATTGTTTATTAGGGTCCACTCGACATTTACCTGATGACTATAAGTGAAAAATGGGTTGCATAATGAAATTAGTAAAACGAGCGAGGTCAGTCGATTCATTACCTTGTCACAAACGTGGCATTTTGAATAAGTATGGCATTGAAAGTTACGTTCACATCCGGTAGCACATGACCCATCATCGCAAACCATGGGTAGTGATCCAGTGCGAATGCAGTCCTCGTCTCTTTGGCAGCATTGTCGGCCTTGGCAGATCTTTTGCCCATCAACGATGCAACATTTTGAACACGGTGGACATTCGGCTTGATGTTCGCAAATCTTCTGCTTGCATTGGCAATTGTCACAATATTCCGTGTTCTTGCAATCGTTGTACTTGAGACATGCTCCTGGCATCTCATGGCACTTGTGGTTGCGACATTCTTGGCATTGGCCAGGGCAATCCTCATCTACCATACAACACTCGGTTCTTGGCAAAGTGACGCATTTGTTTCGATCACATTTCTCGCAGGGGCCGTGACAATCGGAATCCAATTCACAACATTCGTGCCTGGGCTTGGAACGGCATTTATTATGGACGCACTCATCACAGACGTTGGAACAATCCGAGTCGGAAAGACAACACACATTGCGATCCATTCGAACGCATTGGTGGGCTTGACAAAGGTCGCAAAGGCCAGGACAATCCGTGTCTCGGATGCAGCAAGATGATCGAGGTTTGGTGAAACACATATTACTGCGGCAATAATCGCATAACCCACGACAATCTCGATCAAGAATACACTCCGGAGTTGTTGTTATTGTTGTTGTTGTTGTCGTTGTTGTAGTTGTGGTTGTTGTGGTGGTTGTCGTCGTCGTAGTAGTAGTAGTAGTAGTAGTAGTAGTAGTAGTTGTTGTTGTTGTTGTTGTTGTAGTTGTGGTGGTGGTGGTAGTAGTGGTGGGGGTAGTGGTGGTTGTAGTGGTTGTTGATGTTGTTGTGGTGGTGGTGGTCGTCGTCATCGTAGTTGTCGTTGTAGTAGTAGTTGTAATTGTGGTTGTGGATGTAGTGGTTGTGGTTGTTGTTGTTGTTGTGGTGGTGCTGGTGTGAGTTGTCGTCGTAGTGATGAAAGTAGTTTCGGCTGCTCCAATTGTTCTATCGCCGGGACTTTTTCTGGGAACCTCGCAAATATCTTGGCGCCTCAAGCACACTTTCTTGTAGTTCAAAACAGGAATAGGCGTACATTCAAATTCAGGGTCATCACAGAAATCATTGCATCTGTAGAATAGAATATCAAATGCTCTTACAACCGTTATTTAATGAACAAACCATCTTTAATAGGCACTCAAACCTGCACAAGTTTGGCAATTTTTCGTACGATTCATAATGGCATTCTCCGTCACAACACATGGTTCCCCGACATTCGGTCACACAGTCCGAATCTTGGCAACAATTCGGACAAAGCGGCTGACAAACCCCATCCACTTTACCCACACATTCCGGGTCCGCTCCCAAGATTTTGTCAAAGTCGTCCACGCAAAGTTGATCGTCACATTTCTGACAATTCGAGCAATCTCGACTGGAATGGCACATGGGACATTGTTCCGTACTATCTTTGGCCTTACAAAAGCACTTCCCATGAGCGCAATGCAGCACAGAATGACCGCAATCGCAATTGCTCCCACCTCCACATTGCGCATAAAAGGGTTTGCAAAACTTGAAATTTCCTCGTGACCATTCCTGAAAGGGCAAAGAGAACTAATGCAAACTCAACCTCCTTTTTGCTGGTTTTGATGGTCACACCTTGTCCTCATAGCATCCATAATTGTGGGGACAATCCTCATCTCCGTCGCACCAATGAGGAGTACAAACACCGTAGGAACATTTGGTAGGAAACTCCGTAAAGGCTCGACAATCGTCATCCGTTTGGCAAGACTTCCTCTGACAAAGCCTCCCAATGCAAATCTCATTTTGCGAACACTCTTCGTTGTACCGACAACGGGATCCCGGGGATCTCGTAAGTTTCTGAGCTATCGGAGAGATCTTTCTGGTGCAAGCTCCATCTTGACAATGTCGATCGGATTCTCCGCCAAATTTTTCGCAGATGTCATGAGTATGACAAGGAATTGTAAGACATTTGCCATTCACACAAATTGTTCCAAGGATGCAATCTTTGTCGTCCTGGCATCCTGAGTTTTTGATGGCCGTCGACCTTTTTGGCTTGTCATTGTGGTGATGAGGATGAGGATTATGGTGGTGAAGAAGACTCGAGTTATGTTTGTAATGATGACGATGAGGATGCTTTTGAATGCTTGAGGCTTGAATTGGAGCAATGAGAGACGAAATTAGGTAGCTCAAGCCGCCAAAGAGCATCCATGACGACCAAAGACGACCCTTGAGGCTCATGGTCCAAGAAATATGATTCCCTTGTCCGTTGTCTAGTTTATGAGATCATATTTTTCTTTGCCGTCAGGATTTACGAGCAAAATAGAACATTGTTTGCGACTCGTTTCTTGGATAGCACACCATAGGAGGTCTCTTTCTAAGAAAGGGTCAATGAAAACTATGCTTTCTGGTGCATGATTCATGAATGAGTGTAATGAAGCTTCTATTTCTGATCAATGGTTTGGTTCTCGGCGAGGTTTATTTCCCAATTTTTATTGCTTTTGGTTTCCTGTGTTGAGCTTTGCATTGTTCGTTCAAATGGTCCGTGATTTCTAGACCAACGTATACTTCCATACACTCATACGGCACTCTTACGAACGTATCGCACATGTGTGTGATTCGTCGTAACAAAAAGCCTTGTTCACCTATGCATTTATGATATGATGACTCGGGCTCCACCCAAGGGCGTGGATTCTTTAAGGATATCACCGCTACTAATTACGTGACTGTGTCTCGCTCGAAGTGCAGAACTTGGACTTGAACACGCTTGGATGCTTCCAATGAAGCTCTTTGTTCATCTTGGTCAAACGTAACGCTCTCAAAGAATCCGATCGAGCTGCCTCAAACTCGACATTTTTGGCGACCAAGAAAGATCAATGGAACGTTGTGAGCTACCATTCTCTCTCAGTGCGTCTTTTGAGGATGCCAGTAGGGTTTTTGCGGTTTCGATCTGTGTCGAATCTTCTATTTTGGTCTTGGCCATCGACCATCTGCTCAATGCTGGATATGGACGCATTACCAACGATGATGCTTGAATTATTCTCCTTCTCCTCCTCTCCATCCTCAAAATCATCTCAAGAATCGGTTGCTGCATACGTCAAGAGTCGTTTTTTATGAATCTTTCATCTCGAGCTGACATGATTTTAATTACGAGCCAAGTGCATACTCATTTCGTATATCCTCTCCTAAAATTTCAATTCACCATCCACGAAAGCAGTCGAGAGAACTTCGAGGGGCTAGTGAGCTCCACTTCATCTTCATCTACTGAGATTGGGAGATATTCTTTATCCTTTGGGGACCAAAGAAGTCGTGTCAGGCTAACGAGCACCTCATTTCGGTCCAAGTTTGTCATTGTTAGGATCCTCGTTGCATGTCGTCTCCATTTGTGGTGTGATGGTGAACGAAATTCATCAAGAATGAGCAATGATCTCAGTGTGCAATGACAAACCAGATTTCCCTTTACTCTTTCTCTCAAATTAACCACAGAAATATTGGCCCCTTTTCCTATCTACCAAAAGGCAATTTTTTCACTTTCAGTCAATCTTAAGTGAGCTGGATCAAAAATGAGTACTTGCTTGAGCCTTTGAAAAGCCCAGGAAAATAAATGGTAGAGCGCTTTGAAACCACTAGTGAACAGTTTGTCATAATCTCTACTCATTCAACCATCAAATGCAGTTTTAGTGCGGGCTATTTGAGTCTCGCAATCGTCTCGTATCGTCTAACTTGATTCTCCATAATAAAAAGACGAAGGGGGAGAATTCAATATAGCCCTGAACTACTGAATAGAGTTCGCCTCTCTCTACGGTGTACAGTGGTAGTTATTTTTAAGTCTCGATCAATTGACGCGGTCTGAGTTATTAGAAAGACACGAGCTCGCTAAGGAAGCGGTTGAACGTTGCCATCACGGAGATCTGGATTTGAGTGATCAGGATGGACCTGCAGCCACATGATGATAGTGCCCGAGATCTTGAACAACTCTGCGAGTAAATGATGGTTGAGGAGTGATCGGTCAGAGGTTTCGCTTATCTGCCTCCAGGAGGATGCCACGATCATCATGAGATGGACGCCATCTGCTCTTTTTCTTTCCACGTCATTCACTCGTTACTCTCGTCATCATCGAACCTTTGAGTATTAACCTCATCACTTTTTTTCCTTCTTGAATATTCGCTTCAAAGGACATTTTGTAAGGGAGGAAGAAAAAAACAGCTTTCAAAGTGTTGTTCGATCTTATCGGAGGGCTACTGGTCTATAAGAATTATGGTGATGCCTAAAGTGCCCGTGGGTAAGGGATTACCAAACGTCCACCTTTGGTAGCTCACGCGTACTACAGGAGGCCTCCCTCAGGGTACAATGTTTGGTTCTCGCTCCACTAAAAGCTCTGTCACGGACATTAAGCACGTTGTCTTCGCCATTCTCGAGAGTGTTCGAAAGAAGCCAGAACGTTCAAGATAAAGTAATCAACTTGGACATCTTCTTCCATTAAACTAATGAGGTACTTTGTTTCTCTTTGTCAAGTGTGACCCCCACAACCAACGAGGCAATTTTCAGGCTTCACCTTCGATTAGTGTTCGTTGGCAACCATCGATCCTCAAGATGGGCTTCTCAGGATGGTGCCAATAAGGAAAGGCTACCAAATGTCGGAATTACGAGGCTTTTCCAAGCCCGCCCGTCCTCATTCAGCATCTTTTCACACCTAATGGTTCCACTAATGACAACCACGACATCTGGCCATTCTGCTTATATTAGGCGACGAGAAAAATCGAAGACGAATTGCCTCGAAAAGTTGGGGGATCTCCTGAGGATAGTCAAGAGAAATGGTTGAATGGATTAACTAAAGAAGACCAACTTCGTCCTGAAAGCTGAGGACAAAAAAAGAACAAGAACGGAGACGACGAAAGTCTGAAAGTGAGAAGTCTCCATCCAGAAATGAAGTTTAATGGCGAGATAAATACATGCAAAGTAGGCAAAGATAACTAAGAGCCCCGTCACAGGGGGAAGGGTTAACTTTGTTGTTCATGTTGAGAAAATGGAATCCTTAATGAACTGAGATAAAATGCTCTTGGCTCCACATTGGGACGGTTCGAGAATCAGGTTGAACCACACAATGTCCTTGAAGCCCCACATATTTACTCCTTGTCAACTGGTCCCGTCAGAAATGTGGTGGCTAGTGTGCCATACACATTTTTGGGACTTTGACTAGTTGACATCTAGTGTCGCTTCGCGTTAATGAGGTCTGCATCAAAGAATGAAAACCATCTGAAAGCCAACTCGAGCATCTCGAGTCACCACTCTGAGAATGTCAGAATCCCAGAAATAACGGACATTACAGAAATTAGTTCTCACTTTCAAGTTGGTCTACCCACCTCTTCTCCACCAGCTGCCTCCCTCCATCCATCTAACCATCACTGGAGCCAACCAGGTTTTGGTCGGTTCCAGCATACCATCCGACGAGAGTGCCGCCTCTCAAAAAGAGCCTTCAAACGACCCTCACTCATTTATTCAGCCAGTGAATGAGAGCAACGAAACCCGACTGTTTCGTTCGCATATAGTCAAGTCACTCGGCGTTATGTATGGATGTTTCTTTCATTCTCTCTTTCTTTCTCTCAGTCACTTGGTATATGTTTCACTCATCTCAGGCTTTCAAAGGAGCAGTTCTCTATGTTTCTTCTTGCCTCGATCTCCTTTCTGGTGTGTGGAATGAATCCTGAAACGGGCGCATGTCAGAGAGATGGATGGATGGAATTGATGCTAAGCCGGGGCCGAAGACGGATTTTTTTCTCTCTGTCGATGCAAACACCGACTGAATGAGTTGGAGGTCCCTTTGGCGAGTGTGTTGAACATCTGCTCCGGATAATTTCTTACCAGATCCTCCTCCTTGCTAACACCACACACCGCCTTGCTTGGAAATGGAACGGATTCTAGAGGGCTTCATATGGGGCAATTTTCTGTCTTGTTAGACAGAACCTGTTTTTAAATACCGTTCAAAATAGGGCAATCAAGCCAAATATTGCACATCCAATAAATATATCGGTTCTCTAGAGCAAGTATTCTAATCGGAATAGTGCACTAGAGCATTAGGAAAGAGAGATGAGCATGAGATGTTGCGATAAATTTCAATGATTACACGCTTCCACCCCCTACTTGGCAATTAACCACCCATATCTTCAATTGAAAGCTGACTCTCCGTTCGATTCCTTTGTATTCCATATTAAAAGCTTGTTGTTAACATGGTTTGATCTTGACCGTTACTACGAGTAGTCTAACAACAACAACAACAACAATAATGACAATAATGATGACTTGTTACCACCGAATCCTCGCAGAGAGAAGACAGAAGCAAAGCAACGACAACAGGGATGACGATGATGCCTTACACAATGATTATGGCTTTTCCGTGAAACACCCAACGCAGTTTGAATAGCTGCAGGTGTGTGCACTAATGAGTAGGAGTCGTCATAGCCAAAGTTCAATTTCCGAGCACGACTCACATTAGCACTAGCAAAAATATGCTCTCGTTCCATGACACATGGCCCATAAGGAAGAGACTGATGACCTTAAATGGAACTCTTCCAATGCATAAGTCAGTATCAATTGCTGTTCCATTTAGGCATTAGTCATGAATCATAATTCATACCCATTTGAAACCTAAATCGAGAAGTGGAGAGCACACTTTTCGTTCTATTTATTCGACCTAGTAGCAATAGGAAGTTGGTTTTATGACTGACACGGAAGAGGAAGAAGAGGTGTTCTCAAGTGGAACCAAATTAGTTTGGCGTTCCATCGCACCCGATGTTACATCAAATCGTTGAATATCGGTTGGAGAGAGTCAGATAGGATCACGGATTCTTGACAAGTCTCGCCGAATGGAAGATGGATGAGGTTCCAAAAATTGGGGAACTGACAATATTTTTCCGCTCCAATGACTCTATTGAAAGACCAAATTGATCAACAAGACGAGCTTCAGTCTTCAGTGGATCCACTTGAGGAACAAGGAACGCCGATAAAGTGGGTCCAAATGCTAAACTAATCGGAGAACAAAGAAGTTCCGCTCAGTCAGACGAAGGCGTTCCTAGCAAAGTGGAACAATCGCGATCACTTGGAGAACCACAAAAAATATCCACTTTAATATGTGAGCATAGCAGAGGAGCTATTGATGTAGACAAGAGCACCAAAGAAGGAAATTCTTTGTTTGGTTTTCCAATATGAGTTTTTGAAGACTCCAAATAACGAGTAGATTCCAAGAATTGACATTGCTTCGTTTTTAGTCTCTGATCGATGAAATAGAAGCCTCGAACTTTTCTGACTCGCCATATTGCACCACAAGTAATAGATGCAGCAGCAGTCTACATGTATGTGGAGTATCAAAAATTATTGGAGAGGTAATCAAATTCTTCGGTTGCCATTTTTATGGCTTCAAGTCTATACTTAGTAACTTTGTCCGTCCCAATTAACGTGAATGCAATTGAAATTGAATTGAATTTATCGATTTACTGCACTCTCGGACTCATCATAACAGGCTCACTCATCTACATTGCATTTATTACAGCTCAGGCGTTTAAGCAATACATAGACACTACAAAACGTACTGTCGACGTAGTAGATGATTACCGTGATGATTTGGTTCTTTGTCTAGGAAATGTCTGGTCAACGACTTCCATTCGAAACAACGGAACATTGCTTTATTTCCCCCAATTCAAGTATTATTTTGAGGTCAGACAGACACACACATCTGTATCCTGAAATGTGCCGTAAAAGTGTGTGTCCAGCTCAAACTTACTCTGTGAGGTGAGGTGAGGAGGTGGGTTGTCGCTTCGGATCTCTTCCAAGTCAAATGCAAACAAAAGGAGCTGATTTTCTTTCATTTCCCTTGAAAGCACTTTGAGCAGCTGTTCACATACTAACCACTACACCCTATGAACAGTTCTTGCTACGGTACAAAATGGACGTACCACTGTACATAGAGTACCGCTCCTCTGATTATTATTCGAAAAAGCCCGGACGTCTCTCGTCATGCTAAATTTAGATGGTGGTCAAGTCTCGGACATAACTTGAGGATTGAGATTCTGTGTAGCCAGCTTTTCTCAAAACTGACCTTACGACGTTAGTCAAAGAGGAACAAAATGATGACCAGGGAAGATCTTCTTCACTTTAATTCAAGCATTTATTTACAAATGGTTTGAACATTGAGAAAACTTGGACCCTGTTCAGATTTTTTTATTGTTCAAATTGTTGACCTTTTAGTTAGTCAATTATTTTATATTGTTAACCTACTATGAGCAAGATAGGTATTGGTTGGGTTAATCGCCAATGCTAAAGTCAAAGGTAGACAATTTAGGACGATTTTTCTATCTGAATCAAATTTTATTTTTCATGAAAACGGAGAGCAACAAAACTGAATTTAATGTATCCAGTTCTTCGTTGAAATACAGTGAAATCTCGATTTGACGATAATTTTATGGGTTACCGTTTTACTACGACTTCTACGACAGCGACTCGATTTAACGATAAATCTCGATTGAACTACGTATATATTTTGGGGTGACGGACAACATTGTTAAATCGAGGTTTCAACGTATTGCTTTTTGCCTTATGTTCGTAAAAAGATTTGATAAGAATATCGATTTTACTCATCCTGTTTTCTTTACACTGACTAACATTAACAATGAACAAATTGCCAAAATTCAATGGAGAGAGTTTTTACATATTATACAATAGGTTGACATTTTTTTAGATGGTAGATTCCAAACTTCATTAATCTATTAATCTTTTGTCAATTGGTCGACTCCCATCAGTTCCTACTGATGTTATTTTCAATACCTATACTGGCATTATATTGACTTCACTATTTCAACAATGTCTACGTAATTCAAAAACTACGAACAATTGCCAAAACGTCAAAATCTTCCTTCATTCACTGGAAGCTTTCCACCAAGTTGAATGATCGTCATGCCCGAAATGGTCCATCCAAGTTTGGGCGTTGGTCAATCCTAGCATTTACGTGTATCTGAGTTCTACCTTGGATTTCTCAAAATATCTCTGAATCTTGTGATGTTCCGATAATGCCATTCTAGAATATGTCATATATGAGCTTTAATATCAGGGCGGAGACTCAAAGAGGCCAAGTGGATTTCCGGTCATGTTGAAGTGGAGCACATCGAGCATTGCAAACGAGTGGGTCACATCACCGATTTGAAATCATACTTCGTGACGATTTAAGAATTGTGTGGAAACAATGTTGTCGTGGTGGTTTGGACGGCTTCAACAATGCCTGAGACTGGAAATCTTGTTTCGTTATTTTGATGAATATAGAACAAAAGTTTGAGATCTGTTCTCAGCGAAATGTCAATCCAATAATAACAGTTCCTCCGAAAGCTGAGATTACTTTTTTTGAAAGAAAGCGACACAAATCGAAGAAGTTGGCTTTCAGCCCCGACAGTTTAGCCATTAATTTCCATTGAATCCAAGAATCGAGCCTCCAATTCCGAGCCAAGCAATGTGTTCGAGTATCTTGTCGCTGTTGCCATCAGTATTGGATGATTAACCTTTTGGTCAATGGGCTCTTCATATTTGTGACATTTACAATCATCTCCAATGAGAGCACTTACTACAGCAGCAGCAATAACCACAAGAAGAAGAAGAACATCCTCGTGGAAAATAAAGACATTCCCTAAATTCTGGACTTAATGAAATAAGCCTCCTTCAATTGCCTGGATCGGCTCACATCATCATACATGTTGTACAGTATGTACATACGAGTAAACACTCGAGCAGAACGCGGAGTTCACTTGGTGAGAGAAGATCCCCCTTCAATTCACTCACACATAATTCCTGTGAGGAAGCTCAAGTATTCCGGCATTTGCTGCTGCATTTAATCAGATTAATGTGATCTTCTCAACTGATAAGAAAGAAACTTTGGGAAAAAACTCCTCTCTTTCTCTCTCGCATTGAGACTGGTATAAGGCCACTTTTGAGGAGAATTCGTGTCATACCAACTGGCAAGCTCTAATTCCATTATAAGGGTCACCTCGTTTCTAAAGTTAAACACCATATTATTGGACCCTAAGTAATTATTTTTCACCTTTGAAAATGAACCTGTTTTTGACGGGGGGGTTCTCTTAGGGAGACGTATTGATAATTCTGAAAAAAGACTGAAGAATGTCATTTTGTGAATCAAAATAAAGAGGTCAACGAGCTGGTTTACGACATAATTCTCAAAGTATCGACACTTGTATGAAGTTTCTAAAAGAATTATTTTTGCAAGTACTGTATAGTGTTTCCTCGATCTCAGACTACAGCCAGATAATGCAATAGGTACAAAGCCTTGCAAAACTGTAATTCTTTTCAGAAAGAATAACTTCTCTGATTAATTTCAAGACTTAAGGACTAGCATTTTTGTCAGACTTGATGCAAATATAAACACTAGTTACAAAATTTCAGATGTTTAAGGGAATATTATTATGGACGGTGATTGTTGGTAGTGTCTAGTAATTCTGAGAATACTTGTTGGGATTTATTATCCAGCTCATGGTCCATTGCTTAAGACCATTAGAGCCATAGTTTCATAACTTCGAAATATCAAAGGCAAAAAGGTTCTATTTGGCCTTCTTCGCTAAACCTTTGGAGCTTAGAACTCGGATGATTTTTTGCCCACCTACTGGCACACCCTCTTTCCTTGGGTCTGTTTGTCTAACAAAATGTCTGGAATGAAAAAAAGCCGCGAGGAAGTATCTCGTTTCTGAGTGTTCCTTTTTTTGGAACCAAGAACGACAAGCAAAAACTGACAATGTGGAACTCCACCTAAGGAAATTAATTTCATCGTGATGGCTTTCTATTGCGAAAAAATGAATTACAGTATGAATTTTGTTTAATGAATCGAGTCATTGACGCAAACATTCAAGATTCTGGTCTCAAGACCAACTCCAACCTTTGACGAAATATTGGAACAAAGGAGGATCACAAAGAGGAGAAGGAGGCGGACAAGGAGGTGGACATTCTGTTGTCATTCTCCTGAAAATTAAACATTGAAATTAGAAACAACTTGGTCAATATTTGTCCACAGGATCAATAACTCATCACATACTAACTGGTACTTGAAGAGGCGAGGAGAGAACCACCTCAAATTCCCGGTGGTTCGTCCATCAACCAAGTCTTGATATTGAACAAGAGAGCGAGACCTCATTCATATACGCGTATACAAAATGGTTGTTGAGAGACAATTCTTGAGCCTAGCAATATGTCCTGGACTCCAAAGTCAAGGCCAAGGCGAAGGTAAAAGGCCCTCGTCATGATTGGTATGGTTTTTTTCTGGACGGACTCTCGCTCAAATTCTAACCGCCGGTCATCTCGGATTCCCCTCAAAGTGATCTTGACACTATTTAATCACGCATTACGTCTCATTGTTGTCCGTTTGAACACCTTTTGTCAAGCCCATGAGTGATTATCGTCTCTGATAGTGATTCGCGGGATTTTTCACTCCTCGGGTCTCCTCTCCAGCGTCTCGACAATGGAAGTTTGCGTCTCGTCTTTCCAAGATCATCGTCATTGAGGATGGCAAGTGATCCGTCTAGACCTGGGGATCCCCCCGCTTATTAAACGACGAATGTTCGAATTGCATTGAAAGCTTTTCTTTATACATTAGATCATGATTTAACCGACAAAAGAACCACGGCACACGAATCGGCTTCATCATCTTCTACAACGTCATCCTCGGTCGGTTTCGTCATCAGTAGACTGATCTTGAGCCAAAAAGAGTGGGGAGACAAAACACACATTCACCACCGAGGTGATCTCTATTGAGATGGATTGACAGGAGACATTCCAACCATAGATATTGCACCGAGAATCCGGTAGCAAGTCTCACATGGACGGTAGTGAGCTATTTCGAGACTAAGACACACATCTAGATTGGGGGTTGAACATCGTTGAGTGCATCGTTTTGATTCGGATCGGTCGTCTTTTGTCATGGGAGTTGAGTTTTGTCAAAACCGTCAAGATAAGGCTCAAGATTTGCATGGCGATGCCGACGAGTGGGACTAAACGAAGTGAGATAAGCCGGGTTAGTTTTTTGTCTTTCACGGAAACTTGTCACCTTGTTTTTTGTTCAGATCCAGAGCATTGGTGTGTGTATGTTTTTGTTCTTTCATGTTGACCTTGACCAGAGTGCACGTTTGTAGTAGAAGAGTACTCAAATCTCAAGTCTGCCTTGGTGTCCTCAATTTCAAAGAGTGCCATTCCATGTCCTCGGTTCACGGGAGGAACATTTGTTTTCATAATCAGGATCATCTGCAATGCAGTTCCAAGTCTGTTGAGGGACCACTCGTCCAAAGGGTCTCGTAATTAAGGTGGCCAAGCTCATTCCAACGACGTCTGTCAAGAGGTTCCTTCTGGTGGATGAACTGATTTCCCGCGTCCCACAATGGGTGAACCCACCCGGGAGTAAAACAACCAAGAGTACATTTGTTTGTTGCTCCTTCTTTGGAAAATGGGATGTCTGTTCAACGTCTTGTCAAGGTAATTTTGTTCCATACCATGGACAATGGAACATATATCTTCACATGTTTTATGAGGTGTTTGGTTGGCTCTCTTGTCTCTGGTGGAACACGAGGGTTGTTCCAGAAGGCTCCACTTCTTCCTTTTCCTTTACGTTCGCTCCTTGACCTGCGAGAGTAAGGCTTTGTGGACCAACTTCTCCACCTACAAGAGGCTGGAACTTGGATGCTGGAACACAGCCATTACTTCAGACTTAAACTTTCCAGATGCCCCCATCTTAATGACACCACGAGTAAATTGTATTAGAGCCACAGAAAATGGGTCTTGCCGAGAAGAAGAAGCGGAAAGGCAGGCAAGCAGCTGGCTCTGATGGTCAAAACATCGATTTTGGATGAATGCACGCATGCTCAAACTAGATTGAAACGCGAATTGAACATGCTTAAAGCGTATAAACATATTACCGAGAATCATCATAGGGAATCGAGACTCATAAATCTATCACAAATTTAGATTTCAATAGGAAGTGAATATTGAGCCAAAAAGAAAAACTTGTGAATGATTTTTTCTTGATTGCCTCACCTGATCAAAACAATATTCTTTTCAAATCATCAGAGATTTTATTGTGCGAGTAAGAAGTTTACATTCAAGAAGAATCAAAATATCCTGGAATCTAGCACACCCTTTTAAGTTTACGTGATCAAAAAACTGACGCCAAAGTCCCCTGAAAGCACCATCTTCGTAAATATTCGGTTCCCTGCTAAATCAGTTTTACTAAAACAGCAAAGTCTTAACAGAAAATTACCCCAACCAAGCTTTGAACACGTGCGAGGGGCAAATAGAACCACAATGGCCGGTCGAGGCCATAGTAGGTATATCACCCACTTTGCTTGCCCTCCTAAGACCAAGACCAAGTTCGTGAGCCAACAAAGAACAGATCCTTGAGGGTCCAACTAATCCAATTGGGAAGAGTCACAGAAAACAAGCACTCACTGCCACAAGAACTGAACGGACCCCAGACTTCGTCTCTATGCTTCTGAGAAAAGAATTGATTGGCCCCATTTATTTCTGGTCGTGACATCATTATGCAAGTTTTGAATCCACCTTGGCTTCTCAAACCCCCTGAAGCCACAAGAGAAACGAACCTTCTCTAAAATGTATCGTGGTAATGGGGGTATACATTGTAACGACATTTTTACGACCAACAGTGAGAACAAGAAGCTAGGCAGACATCTCGCCCCCTTTGGACTTGAATGATGCTGCTTGGAGAAAAAAAGCAGATGGACCAAGTTGTATGGAACCGGCTTAGAGTGTAGAGAAAGAGGCAAAAGATCTCACCAACAAGCAACGCTCCTCCTCATCACAGTTCATGCCATGTCATCTCCTTTGAAGGCTCTCCTCCTGATCTCCCATTTTCTAAGCATGGGATCTCAAATTCCCCTCACACTCACTTGAACAGCAGCTTGCTTGAAAAAGCCCCTTTTTCCAGGATACACCAGCTTGCTTGCTTGCTTGTCTACTGCCTCTTTATTTGTGGCTTGTTGAGTGAACGTGTGAGCTAGTAAGAGAGGAGGGGGCTCTTTAAAAAATTGGGAAAAGCATCAGGGGGGAGCTTGGAAAAGCCGTTGAGGTCCTTGGTTGATATTTTTTTCCTGGTCATCATTGGCATCAGGAAAAGCAAATTTTCTGCTTCCTGGTTTTCAAAACATCGCCTCTCGAGCTCACCCTCGCCACCGTTTACTATCCACTTTCAACCACCAACCAACCCTTTAGACCAGTTTTTGAAGAGCCCTGCATGTCACCTGGGGAAAGAAAGCTCTGGTTCGCCATGGTTGTGTTTAATGGAATAAAGTTCCCAATTTCTTAATTACCCTCATCCGAAAAAGTTCCCACAAGACCGAGGAGAATGCCGTGAGGGTCCAATGATTTCATTTCCGTGTTATTTGTTCTTGTCCTCGAACTTCCCACCGAGTTTCATGATTAAGTGAGTGTCTCAAACCAACTCGATGGAATCACGTGGACCGCTCGACCCTTTGGACGGATCCATATTTTCCGACTTCCATCCTTCCGCTTTGAGGGAGATTGAATCCAATTCACTCGACATGAATTCAGTAGTCCCTAACCTGTCGGTTCCATAATGATTAGGATAGGCAATTCCGTGTTCAACCAATGTATGACAAAGAGGTTCAATTACGTCTTTGAGCTCCTAAATGAGTGTCATTTTCTGGGCAACAAAGACGACCACTGACTCATTACACTAATAGTATTGCACTTGATCATCCCAACCAAACGTATACTTTGGTATATGTCTGGCAAGCAGTACCAGAAAAAATGCTTAATATAAACGAGTTCAGGTCTCATTCAAAAAGAAAGAATTGGAATTAGGCCATTAAAGCGGTCATATTGGAATTTGTAAAGCAACGAGCCCTCAGTGGAAAGTTTGACGGTGAATCACATGTTCAAATTAGATCCTCGGAAAAAGACGTGACACCATTTTTTTCTCACACGGATCACATTGGCCTCTCCAAACAGGGATGCTTCGCGTCAACCTCATCCCAGGGACTTCTTAACAAGTTCAGACCATTAAAACATGAAACTAAGATTGATCTAAATTATTCCTCACACATGTCTTATTCAATTTCAAATCAACAAGATGGTGCAAATTTAAGTTTTCTGTTTCATAGCTGAAAGTGATTCGAACGTATTAGACAAGGGCGAAAGTAGTCTCACAACTAGTGCGTGAGACATGATATGGAGTTCCAATACACATGATTATAGACCACAACAGGCACATTAGTTGCTTGCAGATGGTTGTGGGCTCATTGGTCGTCATCATCGTGATCATTCCCCTCGATGTTTCTTTAATAGCTTTCCCATCCTCTGTTCACATCGATTCCCAAATACAGATTCAATGGAGCAGTAGGAGTTTTTCAGCCCATCCTCGAGATCGTTTTCGCCCGAAGCTCCTCCCACTTCCTCAAAGTAAGAAAGAACTCGTTGGGAATCTCAAGAAGAAGGACGGCGACGTTCGCGAGACTCACTGACGTCATTCACGGAGCCAAGGAAGAACTAAGAACTTGCTCAAGGAGCGCCCGAACTCGGAAGAAAAAGGCGACGAAGTCCTCGAGAAAAAGAGAAAGAGGAGGAGCTCAAACAGACGAAGGAAGACTCAAGAAAAGGAAAGCCAGCCATTCATCTTGAAATAAATGGGCGGGACGTATTGAAGATGTGATGTTAGATTTCGATTGAATATGTGTTTTTGGTAAATCTCTTTATAATGTGATATATGTACAAGGGGCTTTAATCTTTTAAACATGTGTTTGAAAAGCCTCGTTTCGACACCATGGAGGTATGTTGACTACGAGGGCGCAATTTAGTAATAAAGGCGCATTGCTTGGTTAGATCATCAGAGATGCCAGCACTGATTCAAGTGTCAGCAGTAAATTTGAGACAATTCACCGAGAAAAACGTGATTTTAACGGAGATTATCTCCACGACACAGCCACAAGTGTGTTTGAGTCGAAATGAACCGACTTACTCGCTTGCAGTGTTCTCAATTGAATTCACACAAAGAACCTCACCGAGCCCAAAATGGAGATGTACAATCACTTTTTTTTAAATCTCACAACGCTTTCCTACGTTGTTCTTAGAAGCTGTCTCTTATTGAGGATTACACAATTGAGTCATTACGCTCTCATAACATTCCTTTCCCAAGGTTGTTGAGCACTTGCTTTTGTATCCCGCAAAATCGAAACAAACTAACTACCTTTAAACCAAAACAGTACATTTGGGAGGTGAGGGAGCCATTTAGGGTGAAATACAACTGATGGAAAAATGTGGCACGATTCAACAATCTCAAGCTACTCCCATTGAGACTAGAGAGAGAGCATGTCAACCTACTCGAGCAATTCACGAATTGTAGGGATGCGCCAGAAAGATTGGGAGAACAAAGTATGTGGATGATGTGGGCGATTCTTTGTTGTTTGATTTCCTACTTCCGCTACTTCCGGTCATGATTGAGAGGCACATCCCTGTCTGTTGTGCTTTTTTGAATGAACTCACCTTCATGGAGTGCGAAGGTGGTCCTTTTAGCCAACTAAAGTGACTCAACCGACCGCAATTATTCGTGTTTGACGAGCAAAAAAATTCAATTGCATTTGGATTGAACCAACCTTTTTGGAGCTGATATGAATTGCTCAAGAAAAGCCCACTTGAAACTCCCGCTGTTAGTACGATGATTGACTTGGAGGAGTGGGACACTTTATTGGATTGGACTCAAGTGAGTTGGACAGAGAAAGAAAGTCTTTCAGACTTAAGTTTGGCACTCTATTTTGAAGCCCTTGAGTAGACTGAGTGGAAAGAAGAGGTTTAGCTCGTGCCATGGAACGACTTTAGGAGCCACAATGGAAATGAAATATAGATGAGTTGTCCAATGACATTCTGAGGAATAGAAATTGACTCAAGTTGCTTTTTTGCTCTTGACACTCTAAAAAACCCGTGGAAGTACTTTAAGGATCCATTAGGAAACCTTGAGCCAAGACTTGGAGGCAGAAATCTTTGAAATTGTTTGTCTCTTTGAACGCGGAAAATGACCAACTATCGATTTCAAAACTCGCCTCATTCTCAAACAACTCCGAAGGGACGAGAGGGAGTAGTAATTATACATTCTCTTTAGTTCCTCTCCTTTTGACCATGTCACAGAAAATTAGAAGGGTGCTTCTAGCTGTCTTTAAATTCAAAATCATAGAGCTTTACACTGAAAGTAGCGACTC
Source organism: Tigriopus japonicus (assembly GCA_010645155.1). Taxonomy (NCBI): domain Eukaryota; kingdom Metazoa; phylum Arthropoda; class Copepoda; order Harpacticoida; family Harpacticidae; genus Tigriopus; species Tigriopus japonicus. The sequence continues at coordinate 142,231 of JAAGOF010000291.1, read as the reverse complement.
TTACCAAATCAACATTTTTCAACCTTCCTTGTTTATCCAATTGGAAAACAGCCTGAAAGCTCCCCAAATACAAGTACCCAAGAAATATGCTCAGTTACGTTTTCACTTCTCTAATGACATCTCTCTAATTTGGCCCTCGTATGAGTTGTCTAAAATGCAAATGAGTTGAAATTTTCCATTCCAAGTTCCCCCGTCCCCCCTTTAAAACAAGGAAATGACTAACCCCTTGTGCATAGTCCTCCGTCTCAACTAGGAGCTCTTAGCTTGGAACTTCATTTGACCATTGGTCAGCTCCAGCTCTCTTTCTCTCTGAGAATTAATGAATCTCTCTGAGGCTCTCTTCTTTTGAAGCACTTGGCCATCTCGTTGTCGTCGTCGTCGTCGTTGTGGCTCCTTCTCCGCCTACAGAGAGTTCCATTGGATCAGCCTCAGCAGCTTTTGTTCGTTAGCAAGTTTTGCCCATTACACATCTTCGTCTCTCAATCTTGCAAAGCTCTCTCGGGCGAGAAAGTAATTTGGGTGCTGTCTAAAATTCGCCTTCAATTCAAGCTCCCCCTCGAGGATCCAAATATGGTGCACACTTGATGCTATAGCAATGAGCAAGTACATGAGGAACAAGATGAGATGGAGGAAAACTGCACACATTTTGCCACGATAAGCCAGGTCTTAGATGATACGGCAATGGGGAGGCACAGAATGGCCCTGGCCATCTAAGTTTGCGCGGGGAACGACTTGTTCCAATTTGTTTGCACCCAACAAACACCCAAGGGAGTTCCAAAGGAAGAGGAATTTGCAAAGACGATTCTGAGCTTGGTCAAGCAGAGCTACTTGTGCATAATGATTGTAAGTATCTGTAAATAGTCGGAATGTATGCAAAGGTGGCCTTCGAAAATGGGCTTTAGATTTAAATTTGAGGCAGATTTATCCACGATGGTCAATGAGTATGAAGGAACCAAGTTTAGCAAGCACTATCGAACTAACGTGAAAGACAGACAAACTCTCAATAAGAGAGAAAGATAGTCCAACTTAGAGACAGTAAGCGTGGGTAGAAGGTAGATGGATGGATGGATGCTCAATGGTTCGTTCCCGTTGGTGCACAAGGGACTTGGTCAGCACATGAAGAAGAAGACGAAGAAGAAATGGAAGAGGCAGATAAAGAAGACTTTGGGTTGCTTTCAAGCCATCAAAGTTGAGGAGGAGACCTAGCGACGGACACGGACAGTGGACCATTGGGTTGGTATTTGGTTGGTTGGCTAGCCCTGGACTTGCCTTGGCTTGTGATGCCGCCACCTTTGGGCTTTGGGGGATTGAACATCAAATGCAAGAAGCAAATTGAACTTCGGAAATGGAGGGGAGGAGTAGGAGTATAACTAGTTAGAAGAGAAGGAGGAGGAGGAGAAAAGAGTTAAAGAGCTTTAGGACGTCAGGCTTTGACCAACGATAGCCTTAAACATCATCGAGAGAGAAAGAGGGAGCAAGAAGAAGGTCACTCAGCCGAACAAACGAACTTGTATTCTATACATAGATTCGATTCAAGTTGAATACTTGCTCTTAAAAATAAAATTCGCGTGGTGTTTTCAAGAGTAAGCACGCGTCATTTGAGCTGTTTTGTCGATCGTCCTCCGTCGTAATGCCAGCAACTGTCTATTTTCTTGATGGGTGTCAAATTGAATGGAAACAAGTTTCGAGCTCGGGTCAGGCATGCAAACGGAGAGGAACCAAAGGCATAGAGTTATTGGGACAAGAGAGAGGGAAAGTCACCAAATATCGCTACAACTCTCATAAGCCATTACACAATTAGAGGAAAAGTGAGATAATAATGCATTTAAGATTTCACCATTGCTTTATTTGTTTTAATGGCAATATAAATTGCTTTTGAGTTTGATGTCTATGGGTAGGGCTAAATCTGTCCAATGACATCTGAGACGACTCATCTTCCTTGAGAGAAGTGAATTTTGCGTGTGTACGTACATCTGCTCACATATTCACTTAGTGGCTCAATGAAGTCTTGACAATTTCCAATTCTGCTTTCAAGACCCCCGAAACTTGAGAAGGTGGCAATTTTAGCGCAATACCCATGTTCAACCCGTCTCCTTGTCAATGTGTCGAAAAACTCGACGAAAAAGTTCTTGTTGCTCGCGTAGTAAAAAGTGGAATTAAATTTGTCCAATCTTATCACAACATTTCGTGGGAAAACCCATCACGAGAACATGTAACACATTGATATGTCATGCCAACCCAAACACGGGCTGAAACAATTAAAATCTCGAAATTGAGGATCGAGATTGTCCGAATGTTCCGTCTGGTGTTGTTCATGTTGCCGATGTTGAAAACAAGGCTCATTTCCTGCGCTTATCGCTGAATCAAACTGTGAAATCCTGGGGCGATTATGATGAAGTTATCAACTAACTTGTCAAGACGAGTAAACAAATGATTGGCACAGTTAGGTTCCATTGGGCCCCCACCAGGCATTAATGTCTTGATTTCCGAACACCCCACTCTTCATATCTATTTTTAATGGCCAAACATCCTCAAGAGCACAAGCTGATATGGTGTTATTTTGATTGCCTGCAACTAGCACACCTGTTTCTTCTTCCGACCAAAAGCGAGTCACTAACACTTTATTTGTAAATCTTAATATGAACTCACTTTTACTTCACGGTTTGAAACAAGTTGTTCGATTTAGGATCCGCGGCTGGAGATGGGTTTCCTGTCCTCGATCCAATTTTTATCAGCCCTACGGCCCATAATGCGTGGTACATGCTGAAGTATATCATCGTCGTACCTCGCGAAGCTGGAATACACCCAAATAACAGTAATAATTATCATGATGAAAAACCATTCATTTGACGAAAACCACAATTAAATATCAGATTGCAATTAGCGGCCACGGTGATCAATGGTTTTTGGTCCTCCCGCCGTCTCCACTTTGCTCGCTGTTCACTAATCTAATTTGGGTGGATTCGTTCCTGGAGCGTCTTCCAAGAGGAAATGGTGACCACAATTCTCACTTCGAATTCATATCAGAATCAAAATGAGGTTTGGTCTTCTTCGTTTCCCGAAATGAAAATCGACGATACCGGAGTCGGCACTTGGAAAAGGGAGACGATTTCAATTTCTTGGCTCAATTTAGACCATTACATGGATTGGACAACATCTGGCTCGTTGCTTTGGCCTCAAAAGTCCCCCGAGGACTCATTAATTCGTGTCATCTTTACCCTGAAATTAGACACAAAAGTCAAGTCAGAGTCAAAAGGGCCAACCAAAGAGGACCTCCCTCTTCATCGCCAAGGATGGTGGCAGACCCCGTTTACACGGCTTTTAGACTGAGATGGAACCAATAACGCCTTGGAAAAAGACCAACCATCCAACCAAAGATGAGTTGACAACACAACAGACGAGCCATTCCCTTTCTCTCGACCTTGAAGACACATTTTTGTGGGATTGAACACACGCCAATTTAGAAGAGCAATCACAGGGTTGCTTGCCTCTGTATTTAAGAACTTGGGAAATATGAATTAACTTCTTTGAATGGTGGCTTCAAGTTCTATCAGTACCAAGAAATAACCTGTTGTCAACACGTATACTATCATCAAACAAGTAGGTAATCAAAATTACTTTAAATTATAACAAATTAGCATCCCTGCTTCTTTAACTTCAAGCTCTATTTCTTCCTTCACTCTTACCCTCAAGACCATCACGAAGAGAGTCACGCTGTTTGGTTTCTTGATTATCTCCAAATGGCTTGAGCACCTACCAACAACACCTGCTCAACAAGTGCAACTTTTAATTTCAGGATCAACCATCCAAGACTTCGGAACGTGCTTGCATTTCACGTCTTATATAATGGAAACTTTGTTTAATGGTTTTCTTGTGGCTCTTGTGCAAAGACAACGTTAACGTCGAGTACTGTACAGTATTGGTTTCCGCGTTGAGTTACGCTGTCTCCGTAGATTAGTTTGCTGAGAGAATTAGCCACCCCCTGCTGAGCGTATCAATCAAATCCAAAGGATCTAGCTACGATGTGGTCAAGGATAATCTTCCTTTTCTTGGAGATTTCTCACTCCCACAAAAGGTCATTGGAGTTCAAATTCCAGGATGCTTTGGGATGAAAAAAGGAGCTTTCGAGATATATTTAGAGCCCGCTCACCACGATGTAACGGGTTGATTTAAAAGGAGAGATTACCAAGTGGCATTGACAATGGATCCAGTTCATATTCTGTATACGTTTGGCTCATCTTATTGAATCGGAAGCAGCTGAGCCGATCCTCTCTCCCCCTGGTTGATTCTCTTTCCCCACCTCTTCAAACCAACCCAACCAGCCATACATATTCATCCCTGAGGAGAAGGATCGCGGTTCTGTTAGAGCACACAATGCTTTCTGGAATCTCTACTAATTAGACAGGTGGGCTATGGATGTGAGGTTCCCTTAGTTCCTGCTTCGTAAGGCTTCAGAAGATAATCTTCCCAAAATTCAGCTCTGTTTATGAAGTTGATGCACCCGTCAAGCCTGAAGTTGGGAAAAGTAAAACTTCGCTTCAAAATGGTTGTTCGGTTTGTTCATCAATCTCGCATCCATTTCGGTGGTGACCACAATTGTTCTTGAGAATAGAAAACGCTATATTTAGCGCATCCCTCAAAGATTTTGTTTGCCCTGACCGCGAATGCTCAATTGCTTTGCCCCATTACTTGGCCAGGAGTCCGCATTCTTCTTTGTCCAAGATGTCTAGATGGACGACGTGTTTTTCCTGGGAGAAGGAAAATATCTTGACACAAACAACTACAGCAGCGCCCATAACCATTCTGACCAACCTGGTAACAGTTTCTTAATCTTTTTTCACGATCCCAACCATCTCATTGAGGTAGTGCGAGTACATAGTACAATAATCATGATAATAACAACAAATGTGTGCCTTAAGGGTCCATCCAGGAACGGGTCATGATTGCTCGATTTGCTGGTCAGAGATGGAAGAGCATTCATTGATTTTTGGCTCCTTTGGCAAACATAACGGAACTCTTGGCAAAGCAGCCACATTATCGTCGTCGTAGTTTGTGGTGGTCAAGGATCCCCAAGTTGGTATAACTTGTCCACAGGAAATGAAAATCGACCGATTCTAATCACATTCACGATGAGAAGGTTTTGCATATCCAGAGGTGCTCGGTTGCTTCTCCGCCTCAACGACAAAACCATCATCTTCCATGAATAGAAACGGCCAGTGGTCAGCCTCGACACTTCCTCAACCAACGAGAGAAATTGAATTCCTCCTTCCTTCCTCAGATACTATAAATACAATCTTGATCCTGATTAGGAATTCGGAATCGAACTTCATGCGAGCGAATCAAAAAGTGGTCCCAAAGAAGAACAACCCGACCATCATGATGGCTACGAGGCGGATGAAGATTATGTCAAGGCTTCTCTAGAACATATCTGTGTACTCGTTAAGCCTTCTAAGCCGCCATTATCCATTCTTTTTTCCCATGTTGTTGATCGTCATCCCATCACTACTACTATCAGTACAGCACCAAATGCCAGCAGAGCCCCTCGGAATGAAATAAGTCGCCGCCTCATTCGAGAAAATATCACATTTGTATGCTTCTCTGTTGATGCTTTGACACCATTCGTCGTTGGCTGTGTTTCTGATTCACTCACTCACTCGTTCGCCACTGAATTGCTCTGCTGTTCTACGTACTAGCAATACTACGTACAAGGGTATTGTATTCCCCCCCTTCACATTAGGATACGGGAGAGATGGCCTCGTTGAGTTCTTTTTTCGTTCACAGTTCATGATTCCCGAGGTTGGGTCTGAGAATATCCCACCCAGCCTTCTCGAGCACTGACGAAAATATGAACGCCCAATAATTCTGCCTCTGATGGTCGATGGAGGGTTTAGTGGGGCAGGATGGTTGGATAGAGGGCATTTTTGCGAGTGTGTACTATTTATCCTTAATGTGACTTGTGAGGTGAGTGCAAAGCATCGCCATGTCGTTCTCAAAGGGTAATGGCGAACACGGAGCCGAGCATTCATATGAAGGTAATGCGGAGTTCTTGGGAATGAGATGCATGCAACGAGTGGCTTCATTTGGACGAAATTATCTGCTGTCATTCTCAAGATTTTTCTTCTGTGCTTTGCCATGCGTTCTGCATTCTGCGATTCCAACAAGGACATTTGAAAATCACTCCATCTTCCCAGGAGTCACTTTAAATGCCTTGGAAGACGGTAATGGGTGGCATTTAAAATTCCTGAAATGTCTCCAAACACACTTCAATGAACCAATTATTTCCATTCCACCGTTCCAAAGACATTCTCCGTCTCGCTCGTTTGTGAAGAACGAGCTTCCTTAAAAAAAAAGAGTCTCGTCGGCCCTTTTTTCAGCTTTCAATTGACTTAATTGAGGTTCGAAGCAACAACTCTCATTCTTTAGTTTCCTCTCCACTCAGAAGACATGTATGCCCGCAACAAGGGGGTCGCCAACTTGGAAAATACCATTGGTCCTTCAAACCACGGTACAATTAGTCGGTAGCTGGTGGCCTCAAGAACCCTTGTCTTTGAAAGAACATAATTTGAGTGTTCTTTCCGCGAGCCAGTTGTCTCTGGAGACCAATTTCGTGGCAAACTATGCCATTTCTGGGATGGCTCAGGATGGTCCAAGATACTACTACCGATGAATATTGGTCTCCTCTCCATCTTCTGTTAAAACACAATCAGGGGCTTAATTCGAGTCATCATGGCCGACTGGGTTCCGCCATCCCCTCACTCAATAATAGTATCTATTACTGGGCTAGAGTGGCAATTTCCATCCCCTCAAGTTCGGCACGTTTGTGTTGATGTACAATGCGTATACCATCACGAGCTGGCTTTTCTTGGCAGACACTGGAACTACAATCTTCCCCCAAGGAAGGGCTCATTCCCTCAAGAACAACCGCCGATGTTCGTCTCTCTTTGGGTCGGTTTTCCCAGGCTAAATTTAGCTCCCATGAGCTGACCAGCACGTTACTTCAAACGCTAACCACTTCCCTTCTGTTGTCTTCCAAGTGCGATATAGCCCGTATATCCTTCAAATGTACTTGCTCTTGGAACCTTTGCTTGGCTCCAGTACCGTTCCTTATTGTTTGGCCTAGTCAATTCAATATGTAATAAACTTACACTACATTATTTTCGATGGGAAATTCTAAACTGGGTACTAGCCGACTCGGTTTCCAAAAGAATATTTAGACGGAAATTTTCTCATCATTTCACTTCGAAGCTAATTTCCTTCATCTTGAAAGAAATTGCCAGGACCTGTTTGCGCCGCTCAGTTACAAACAAGCAACCAGCGTAACCACCACCATCTATTCTTGGATCTCAGTGAGAGCCTGGGGGTCAGTGACCATGTCGGTCAGCTCCTGCGAGGAACAGTACTTTTTGAAGGGATCTTCGCTCGTTCAGGATGGTTGTGATTAGCCGAGAAAACCATTGATGGACCACCAAGGGTGCGTCTGCGAAGGAGTAGTAAGCGAGTTGTGCTTCTTGTAGTAGTACCTGGTCGAAGTTTCGCATTACGATCTCAGACAATCCTTGTCACAGGGGCACAATCGTCTGGAATTTGAACCTGTCATCCGAAGAAAGCATTGAGAAAGAAGATAAAAATACACGATGTGACTGGCGGGTTGGCTAGCCTTAAATTCGTGTCGTTTCTGGTTTGGGGAAGAACGATCTCGGTGGCCACAGGAGTGATTATTCTCTATTCAGAGCAGAATGCGAGAAATTCCGCAGAGATTTAAAGGTCCTGGAATGTAGCCCTTAACGAATGATGCCAAAGACGACCATCGTGTTTTATTGTAGAGACACGTTAGTTAGACGTGTGCTGACTGACTAAGTTAGCATCGCTGTGAAACAAGAGCAGCAAGACAATATTCATTAATCATAATTTTCCCGTTCCCTTCGCTCCCTTCGTTCCAATTAACTCTTATCATGGACTTCAACTTGCTTCACGCACACCCTAGAAACTGTCAGAATGAGCATCTTATCCCCATCAATAATTGTGCCAAATCATCTGCTTCGAACTCGAATGAAATTCCGCCCCCAACTTGTGTGTGTTTCAAGTTGGCCACGACTGAAGATCTACGCTGAACAAGTGGTAATCGGAGATTGCTTCGGAATTTTGGGGCATGGGCGACTGTTTCTTTCTCCATTCGAAGTTTCCAGACTACCGCAATGTGTTCTACAATTGCATATCATGTGTACACAAACGGAGCTCGCCAGCACTTACACATACACAGAGAGACCCTTCACCTCAAATCTCAAGCCGCAAAAGTCTCACTTTGTTTGCTCGGAGGCACGCTTCTCGAAAATTGGAGGGGTTGAAGTGACTTGATCGAGGGCTAATATCTGTTTGCCCAAGGATATATGTCATTAATCTGTCTATGGATTCGCTAATTGTTTCTCGTTAGAGTACAATACACACAGTTCTGCCTTGATTCCAACAATTAAATCCTTTTCGAAGCCAAGGCAGCGTTTCTCGTGTTCGGCAGATGTACTTCAAACAGGCGAAGGGTTTGATTTTTTGAGCCTCATGAGTTTAAAGATGGAGAAAAACGCCCACAACTTGATCTGGGGAGGCCAATGTAGACCGTTTCGGCTTTGCGATAAGGAAATAAGAGACTTGACATTCAAGCCGATTCGACTCTCATGTAAGCCAAGATATTTAGTGTAAGTCGGTCGTGGAGTATGTTGATATCACATGATTGGAAGAACTTAACAATTCCCATTAAGACCAATGATTATGGTCACAATCTCAAGAGGCTTATTCCAACTTCCCCTTGACACACCACCAACCAAGCTCATCAAGTGTCGCGTAATTGGAACACATTTCAGAGATATTCAACGAGAACAACTTATTCCTTCTTCGTCTCTTCTGCTGGCAATAACAGCAGTATGTAGAAGACCTCCCTCTCTCTTTTTGTAATGGCCTACGTACGTATCTCTAAACCAGAAGAAGCAGCCGCCTCGTTGTTTCGTAGCAACTTGTAGTCAAAAACAAATAGTGCTCCTGTTTCTCTTTGATGACTGCCATGCTTACAAGAAGGGCCTTGGTGTGCCCTATTCTAAGTCAGATTTCCCAAGAGAGCCCTTAACAAGTAGGAGAAAGAGAGAGAACTAGAACTGTGTCGTTATTCGCGACTTCCACCTGCTTAAATATGTAAGTGCCTTTTGCTTGTGGTTTTCAAGTCGTTCAAGAGCAGACGCATAATTGCGAATAAGATGGCTCCCTCTCTTTCCAACATATTCCTTTGTCTATTTCTGAAAATTTATGTTAAATCCAATATTTTGATGCTGTTGTACATGTGAGCCAAGCAAATAGAAATGGATTGGGTTTTTGCAGTAAGTGTTACATATTTACCAAAGTCATAAATTTTACTTTAGTTCTTTTTTGCATCCAAAATATCACAAAGTTCAGACCTTCAGTGTTCCAATAACTATTGAAGATCGAAACAGTTTCCATGTTCTCCCTGGAAAGCCCTGAAAGAAGGGTTAACGAACACCATGTCGTCTCCGTCCATAAACAAATATGAAGGTTTCTCCTCGTTTTATGACTGCCTAAGGAGAACCTCGAGTTTCACCGCATGGAACCTTTGGGAAGACACAACTCTTAGAATTTGAGGATAATGTCATGTGCAATATGACAGTGCGAAGGTGGAGGAGACACTCGTATGTAATACTGTTTGCTTGAAATGGCCAGTCATGAGGGAATGCCGTGACTTTAGGACTTCTCGTAATGCCAAAATTACATGCTCCTCGGCCCCACCTCCTACAACCTCTGTCAACCACCGCAATAACCGAGGTTAGAACCACATTCATAAATTCCATTGTCTTAGGAGGAGACATGGTTCCTCCTCCTTCTCATATGCCGAACACACATAACACCCTAACCAAAGAAGGTGGAAAACAAACCTCAACGTCATCTTGCCCCTAACAAATAAATATAACAATTTCGGACCCACTTGTGAAAAATTGTAATTTCAGTGACATCCATCGAAGGTACAGCGAATTTGAATGATGATAATGCCTCTGTTTTGTCTAGTAAACAGATCTCGCTGAATGTGTAGATTTCGTCATAGAAATGTCCATTTTCAAAAAAAATGGTTAGTCTCTTTACATACGTATGCAGCTTGGCCTCGATCTGTACTTAGATGGCAAGCGATGGTGGCAAGAGCACAGAGACACTTGTTACTTCCGTTGAATTCAATTCGGACCGGAAACGGCCACGAGTGGCATCACTGAATAAATCCTAGAGATCTCCATGCATTTCGAATACAACCATACAAGTGAGAGACAGAAAGAGAGACCTACAAAGGTAATCATTGTATTCGTGGTGAGGGTGATGCTGATCCGTCCCGATGATGGTCTGATTAGTGCAAGAGCTCTCCAAATAACGCGAACGCCCTGATTTAAAAGGCAAATTCCGGCATTCTCAACTTCCTCGAACACCGGAATTAAGCCGAATTTCCGTATACTAGTAGACCTCAGTTCGACCCAAGTTTGACACTTTGAACGACGTTCTCTTTTTGTCCCATAATAACCAAAATAGTTAAAGAAATCTCGAGAAAAATATCAATGATTTGCAATTCTACTATAGGCTTGACCAAAAGGGTTTCTAGGATGAAGTTCATTTAGTGACAAGCAATCAATTTCAAATCATTTGGCGTGGCACTAATAGAGGCGTGAGGCAAAATGAGTCGGTGCAAAAAAAAACCTTGAAAGAGATTCGTGCCCACCTTTTATTACCGGAAGATGTCACAAAAATTCGGAAGTACCGAGGTGACCCCGCCCCGGACTTGAAAATGCAAATCAGAGAGCTTCAGCCCATTCAAATATCCGCGTGCGTTTTTCGTCCAAGTAGCGCAATCGGAGCAGGTTACTTTGGACATAGACTACTCGAGTCCTGGATACTTATCTACATTGTTGAATTGGGAACGAGGACATCAACTCAATGTAGAGTTTTGGGCCAAATATGAAAAGCCTTCCAAATGATGTTGTCTCCACAAATGTAAGGTGGGTTGGGAGCGAGCTGTAAAAGATGATAATGACAACCAAGTCTTCTCATCTCTGATGCCTTTGCGTGACTATAAACTTCCATAATCACAACCAGACATTCCATAAGCTATACAAATTACCTTCTTAGACAAAGGTATCCGAATATCGTCCAATATATCGACTTTCGTATTTGTGCCCAACTCATAAATGATCAAAACAGCTCAAATCACAGGTTTTCAATATTAGGAGCCTAGCCTGATTTATTGAAGATAGAGGAAACTTCTCCTAATATCTCATTTGGATGAATTTACGGTTCTTCCAACCCAGTCGTAGTCATAGGTCTGGTCGGGTGTTCTTTTTGGGAAAATGTTTGGTAATCTACATTTCACTTTGACGTAACCTAAAGGAGGCGAGCCAGCCACTACATGATCCACCTACGACAATTCACCAGTTTGATCTCAATTTCTGGCCGGAAATGGTGAAGGTCTCTCTCACTCTCTCTCTCTCGCTATGTGTCTCTCTGAATCGGCCAAGTCGTTTCATACTTCACCTCGATTTTGAGACCTACGCCCTTCGATCTCGTTCTTTTTTTTGAGCTTGACGTTGGCTTATTTATCATGCACACACGGACGTATTTCCGATTCTGACGTGATTCACAGTAGTCTCGCTTCCCCGGGAGATCGGATCAGTTTCTTTCTGCGTTTTGGTCGAATATGGATGGTTCAAAAACACTTGTTTTAAGTTTTCAAACAAAGGTGTGGAGGAATGTCGAGGGACACGTTCTGACTTACTTGGTATTTAGTCTCTCGTTATTTTTTTAAACAACTCATGTTGGAAGTCAGGCACAAATCTACACGTTCATGAAAAAGGAGCAATATTAGTCTTTGGTCGGTAGATTCAATGGACAACAGAAGCAACATTGAATGGGATTCATGAAGACGGAATCGTTCAATTGCCAATCATCGAGATCTACTGGACCTGAACCAGGAAGATTTGTGTATATATGTTTGAAATTTTGAATGCATAATAATCTTGGAATCCAGTTTGGATCGTCAATACAGACTTGGTCAGCCATGTGAGACAGCTAGGATATCTCAAAAGAATCTAGGGAGCCTTCGAACCATTTTATCATGATGACTACTACCTGCGATGATAATATTCCAGCCATATTTCTACTGAAAAGAGTACTTATTATGTTCACCCAAGCATCGTCCAAATATCATTGGTCATTTTTAGGGTGTTGTCCTTTTAGTCACACTAACTTGGTCAGAGCAAGTAGTTACGTTGTAAGTAGGAATCCCAAGAGCCATCCACTGGTTCTGTTGCTACCTTCTGTGCATTGACTCTTGTCCTTATCATAATCATCCATCTAGACAGATGTCTATAAGCTTTTTCTCACTCTTCTATTCTAGTTTGAATCGGCACCTTTGTTTCTCAAGCACAGCAACAAAATTTAAAAAATGTAAATAGCCAGGAATAAGTGGGTAAAGATACAAATTCGCGATAGATTAATTAGCCAGCCACTTTGTGGTTGAATTTCGAGGCAATCCCGTTTTAAACAAACGAGGCTACCATCATTCATTCATTGATCGGAAACACCTGATTCACTCGATCAAGAGGACCACTACAACGACAAAGACCGAAAAAAATCAGGGCGGAGACCACTCTCGAAGCAAGTTTCGGCGTCATATAAAAGATATCACCGAATCATCTTTGGCACAAGCTACGGAGATGGTGGTGGCTTCACCCTTAGCTAGTATTCATCGGTCCAAGGCGGATAAGGAGTATGAGGAGGAGGATGCTTTTTCGTTTCACTCTAAAGAGGATGTACTATTTCCCGCCATTTGGAAATTTCGCTTACATTCCCGTCGTGCGACGTTCAAATTGAGATCATATCATACCTGCTCGAGATCGTCAATATCCACAATTAGAATCGAGAATACCGCCTTCCATCCGAGATTGGAATACCTTCAACAGGGTCGGATGTCGAGATGTTTCAGTAGAGAGGAGAAAATTGGCGCGTGGCTTGAAGCGTCGTGTGTGTTTACGTACGTATATATTCTTTGCCAGGGTGGCTGTCAGGCTTTTTGAATTGACTCTTTATTGCCTTCCGTTGTGGTAGAGTCGCTTGTGGCATGTGCCTTTACTTTGGCACCACTTCCGCTTGGTCCGGATTTCCTGAAATCGGTGAAAGCAAATTCCAACTTGACAAGAGTTGACAACAGCTCTAATTGGTCCTGTTGGGGGTTCTTTTCTCCCTTTTATCCTTCTCTAGCGACCAATTTGGTCCAAGTTATTTCAAAGGTAACATGGCACATGCCAATCTTTTTGAGATTATTACGAATTTGACCCAGGCATTTTTATGGAATAAGGGGATCCCCCGTGTCCAGATGATTTGTCGTGGGTTTTATTTGTGGATTCTTCTCATGCATGACTTGATACAAATACTTGAGTGAAAGATAGACCTGAGGTTCATGGTATTCAGGATCTGAATGGTCTACTTTTCTGGCTTGGATCCTTTTCGTTGTTCGGGAAACGGATCTCCCAAGAGAGCTCGTTAATAAGGCTACAATATTTTTCCAAGTGGCTAAGTTGGAGATATGTGAATCCAATGGATTCTTCAACGCTTTCTTTTCCACTTACAATAAGTAGTTCTGGAGAGGCTCTCCAAACCGAGAATTGGTATTTCCTAAGGGGCAAATCGTAAGTATCTCGTATGATACTAAATGGTGGAACTTTTTCTGATAAGGTTAACAGCCTGCTAGTGAGAACGAATATTTCTATCGTTACGATTTGCACTAAGTTCTGTTTGAATATGCTTTTCTGTGCAAAATTAGCCAAAATTAATGCCCATCATTCGAAAAGGACAAAAGGAATCTTGTGGCTCTTTCTCGAATATTGCGAACGGAAGTTGGGATCCCTGCAAGTCTGAAATTGAGGAAAGAGCCGCTATCCAGCAAGTTCAGACTTCAAGCTACGTTCATTGGACCCCATTAGCAAGACCAGGGTGGGTTCTGATACTTTGTGGGTAGTGCATTGAGTTTTCTTCTCTGGTGGTACGAGTACTCTAAGCAGGGTTCCGTCGACTAAAGAGAGAAGGGGGAGTTTCAAGTTCAAAGTGGAGTAGTTCTTTTGTTCAATTTCTAGGTAAGTGATCTCGGAAATTTGAGTTCATGCCTGATTATCAAAATGAGGGCATACGGAGGGATCTCGGACGGATTTGGCAGCCTTGAACACATCTAAAAGCGTTGGATGCATGAGCTCATGCAAAAACATCCCCTAAAGATGTGAGCTTGGTCCAAAGCCTATCCATTCGTTTGTTCTTGAGTCGCTAGGATCTCTGCTGTTGAGTCGTGAATACGTTGTATTTTGAGAGTTCATTCTAAATTAGTCGTATCCTTTTGGTTCGGCGTTCTTGGGATTTTTTTACTCTCCCACATAACGATAAAAAAGACAAATCATGTGTCTCGTCCCAAAATTATCTTGATTGGACTTGGACGACTTTCGTTCGTTCTCCTTCACTTTGTCAACTTCCATTAAGTCAAGTTGGTGCACTTTGGGGTATTTCTGGAAGAACAAAAAAGATCATAAATTTATGGTGGGTTCGTGTCGCTCACAAATTTGATGTACGATGAGAACAAAATTACAATGAGCATTATCCGCTCCATATTTCACACGACAGAACACGGAGATTGCTAGTTGGTGGCAAAATTGTTTACAATAAACAAAAGACGTTGGTCACCTTGGCCTTGAACACGTTCAAGATGATTGATGTCATTAGTCCTCAAAGATATTTCGAGACCACGAAAGATGTCTCCAAAACTTGGGAATTTCGGAAGTCTGCCTGCACACACAGGATATCACACCCCGGCTCATTACTTGATCATCATTATCATCTTCATCCTCAGCATTGGAAACGGTTGTTGAAGAGGCAGTGAGTGGCGGGGGTGATTGTAATAATGCCACAAGACTTTGCCCCGCCCCTTGCTTGTTTTCAACTTGTCTTACCAACTGTCTTCATTCAAAAGGAGGTTCTTATTTCTGGGAGAATAGACCGGATATTTCCTGTCCTCACTTGCATTCATCGGCCCTCCCGATGCTCCGTTGTCGGCCAAGCAGCATCCTTTGGCGTTGTGTGTCCTCTCTGCTGCTCTTCCTGAAGACTTGACTGATCTCTGAATGGCATGAGTAGAAAAAGAGCCAACAAGAGGCTGGAGGAGAAGAAGGATCATCGGTCACCCGACCACCGCAACAGCATCATTTTCATGTCTTCACCAACCAACCAACGGGGACTTGCTGCTTGGCTGGCCAGGATCAGGGATGAAAATTGGAAGTGGATTCCCTCCAAAGGTTACAACAAACAGATTTGTCAATGGAGATCCTACATCCGGAGACTTCTTGAAACTGATACCTGACACTTGGTGTTTTGACCCAAGACTAATGAAGAACAAAATGCTTCAAGAAATATGAGATCTTTCAAACCAGAAGGAGTACGGTGACTTGATGAAGAGGAAATTTGGATGAATTTGGATTTAGTGTTTAGTAGTCCACGAGATCTTCCGATTCTGTCGACAATTTGTCGTTCTATTTGTTTACTCCTTGGCTACCATGGCAGGATTTACCGTTCACTACTCCTTGCTCCAGGGTTTCATTGAAGAACCTGCACCTGATCAGAGTCTTCATGTATTTACATGGGTCAAGGCTGATTACTTACACCGGTCCTCCTCTTAGATGGTTGTTAAAGAGCCTTTTTAATCCCCGACCGATTAGTCTTTATCGAAAACAATGGCCCATTGCATGGTCGATCTGTTACCGTTGTCGGCTACCCCCAAAAAAATCCCACTCGATTTTGTCATTACGTGCGGTCGATCCCTGATTTGGATGAATTGCCTCTCTTGCAGCTGCCTTTTTGCTGGCATGTGCATGACCAATAATGTCCACGGCCTTGAACTCTTAGATAGTTGAAACTTTGTGGGAGGGCTGGCTTTGACCGGTGGAAATCAAAGAAAACTCCGTCGTCCAATTACGTTCTTGGCCTAATCACCGAACGCTTCTTTAAGAGTCCTTCTGGGCTGGCTCTCTCTCTCTTGATTTGCTAAATAGCCGATTTATTTTGAGATTGAGCCATTTAAATGGCTAGAAGTCCCCACCAAATTCCGTCTTTGTCAATGAGTTGTCCTCTATTCTTGGACTAATGGGGCCGAAAGTATTTTCTCCAATCTGAGCAAACCTTTACTAGCGGTCTTTCAAAAGAATAATATGAGATCTTCAAAAAAAAGCGTCCTACCCGCTAACTCGGCAAACCATTCTTGAGAGGAGGACACTGAATTGTGAATAGGACCAAAATTCTTCTTTCTGTTGATCAAAGGCGGACCAAGGGAGACGGGGGAGTAGAGCAGAGAGGTATTCAAATCGAAAAATGGTCAGTCGTCTAAGGCTTGGTCAATTCAGAGCAGACGACCATCTTCCAAGGAATCGTTTCGCGGCAAAACGTGGTCAAAACTCTCCCTGGTTCAGCCGTCTATGTACGGTATTCGTTGGTCCGTCTGACCACGACCAAAGAATGATGGTTCTTCTTGTGTCTACCTTGGGTCTAGACCACCTTCACTGGGGCTCTCGCTCTTCTTCGATTACTCCTCGATTCCGTCCCAACTTATTTTTAGCTCCCTAGTCATTGTCCAATTCAGCAGATGCCACGGCAGCCTAGTGTGTTCTTCCATCACCTCTCTCTCTCTCAGACCCTCTTTTACATAAGGACCAATCTTGAACCAATCCATTTGAAAAGCTTGGTAGCATCTGCAGCCTCTCGGGAGAATAACTGACACCAAAACTCAATCCAGACCACTGGTAGTGTCATATGTAGTACAAGTCTTGAGGACAGAAAACATCACAATCTTCAACCGATCTCTTATCCTGGTATTCCCCTAGTAGTACTCCAAACGGCGGACCTCCCGAATGATATATGACAGCAAATCATTTGAAATTACATGGTTTGCTTTGTCTTTTGTCAGTGTCAAGATTGGATGAAGGTCTCTTCTCCTTGAGGGACGCCTCAAGATCGAAGCCAAGGCGACAGATCTGGGTCTAGGACGTTCATCCAGGAGGCTACCGGATCATGACTAGTACGAGTACTACATACACACACTATAAACAGTAAGATAGCCCTGACAAACACAGTCCATCCATCCCACAACACATCGGTGCGCTCGACACCTGCCACCATCCACACTGTAAGTAATCTGTAAATCTTCCAAGGGGGTGGTGTTTGGAAGAACACTGTAAATGTTTAATCAATCTGAATCAACCATGATATTTCAATAATTTTCATTACATTTGGGAGAGGTTTTACTGTATCACGTAAGAGACAAATATGAAAGCTTTTGTTGAAATGTCATTTCTGAAGGTTTGTGGTGAAAGGGGTTTTTGATCGGGTAGATTTCTGGCAATGTATTTTGAATGGTGTGAATGCGGCTTGTTCAAATGTGATGTCATTAAGGTTGAATCCTCCTTGATAGCTGCCAGACGGCCAGATCCATGACAGAAATACAAACTTAACATCCATCATGAAATTTCTGGGGCTGACTGGTTGCTTAACTGCGACGACTTGTGAGGTATTTTGAGAATCTCCCAAGACGAAAACTACGCGAATCGACCCCAGATATCCCTGACCAGAGACTAACTTTACGACGCGGATTGACAAGAAAATGAGCTTGCAAATTCCAAAGCCATTTTGACTCCTTCTAACTTTTGGTTGTCCCCCTCCTGTGACTGTTAATACATGTTGTCTTGGTAGTTTCCTTTTTTCGAGCTAATTTAGCGTGAGTTCGATTTCACGCCATCCTTTTTCCTTCCTTCCTTCGACTGCCATCCATGTTTTGATGTCTTCTCAGTTTGAACTTGGAAACTTTTAATTTTTTTGATGTGAAGCTCGGCTTGAAGCCGTTCAATCCATCCACTTTGCAGATGTTGGCTGCCGTCTAGAAGCATGTATTTCATGATGGAAAAGAGGGTCTTTCCCCCAATACATACATAGAAGAAGCAGTAGCTCATGCGGGTCGTTGGTGGGTAGGAACCGGTGAAGTATCCCGTACTACTTACGACAACATGCAGCATTAGTGCACAACCTTAGATCCTTGGGAGAAGTTTGGATGATCTACGTCATCGGGGTAATTGCTCGTTTCGAAGCAGCCATAAACTCATGAAGACGAGGCTACTTCTTCATGGGGGTACTTTTCATTCGTGTACCAGAGTAACCTGACTCATTGTGTGTGACTAATCTTATCACTTTTGCTCTTAAAAGAAGCTTAATCTCCACCTACGTAAGTCTTGACCCTCCACGAAAACAATTCATGTCCGTGCAACAACTACTGAGCAGTCTGTACAGCTCAAGGAACAGGAGATAAAGGAGGTGGAAATAGAAGAAGAGCCTGTTCATTTGGCGCCCTTTTTTCATGTCTGCTTGGTTAGTAATCAATTTTGTCAAGCCACAATTCAAGTTGAATCCTTTCTCATGTTGTTGGTAAGACTTAATTAAATTGGGAGGAGATCGCCCTCGGACTCAACGAGGCGTTCATTTCTGAAGATAGGGACTAACTAACTTCGAGTCATAGCCACATATTGTACTCTGCCATGTGCGTAGGGTGCGTGTTTGTAGTGAACCAGACCAGACCTTGAGAGATCTACTGAATGGTGAAAGAAGGGTCTTGGTCTGATTGTGGCAGCTGGGGTGGTCAAAAGGCAAAAAATGGACTCTCCTTCAGGTGATTTCTCTTCAAGTTCTTCACACCACAAAAGCTACCTTTCATCGCCCATAAAACTGTCAAGCTCCTTCACCACTTTAGTCAGGGGTGAAGCCATTCCAAGCGAGTCATCTTGAGCACCTTCAATGGAGCCAGTTGGTTGTTCCAAAAGAAAGTAGCGGACAACAGTAAGGGACTCACAAAGGAAACGAACGGGGCTCATAACTCTTTTGGGAGTCCTTTCAAATGGCTTGGCACGAGCCAAAAGGCGACCAAGTGAGAAGGAAGGAAGCTCTCTTTGATCTGGAAGAAAGAAGAATCCCCTTGGAGTGTCTCCTTCTTAATCCTGTCCTTGCATGTGTGAGTCCCTGTGGCTTCGTACCAACCTCGACCAAGAGTGCCATATTCACTTCCCAAGTTCTCTCGTCGTACATAT
Source organism: Tigriopus japonicus (assembly GCA_010645155.1). Taxonomy (NCBI): domain Eukaryota; kingdom Metazoa; phylum Arthropoda; class Copepoda; order Harpacticoida; family Harpacticidae; genus Tigriopus; species Tigriopus japonicus. The sequence goes on along the minus strand of JAAGOF010000291.1, from coordinate 123,041 downwards.
GGTTTGCAAGGGTGCGTCTCAAAGTAAGAACGTGGTGGTAGGTTTTTGGTCCATCTGCACTCTTGGCTTTGGTTTCGATTTTCCGCCACTTTTTCCTGTCTGTCTTATTTCTTTGACAAACCCTCTTGCCCCCTTATCATCTTGCAGATCAAAGTGTGCTCACAAGTCACAAACATGTGCAGCACCTGCCAATTTTCTTATCGTCTTTTGAACCTCTTTTTGCGCTAAAAAAGTATCCTTGGTCTCTTGTTGTTCTGATCCTTCCGGCGGCATTTCTGAGGTCGGGATTGTCGCGTGCCTCCGATCTTGGCTCAATTTCGGGATAGGAATCTGATCTTGGCCATCCTTCTTCTACTTGATTTCATCGAAGCACTTAACAGATTGTTGTTCGTTCGACTTCATCCTTTCTGGTCCAGGTGAAGTTGCCACCCTAACTATTTGGAAGCTGCACCCCCAGACCCTTGTTACCCACCCCCATCTGTAAATATGCATCCATCTAGCATTACTGGGCGAATAAGGAGTCGGGTTATCTCTTGGATTTTGGTACAGCATGCCAGATAGAGCGATAGGTCGTCCGGAAGTCCCGCTAGAATCTTTCGCTTCGTGTCCAAAAACATCTGCAGGATGATCCCAAAACAACAACAACATCTTGTAAGGACATCGTTGTGGATATAATCATCATCATGATTGCCAACGTCGTTCTGTATAACGATCTTTCGTTGAACAGATTCCCGCCCGTTTGGGGGAGAAAAACCCACCCAAAAGTGGCAAATTAGCTCACCACAATGAGAGGTTATTTTATGATCTCTTGAAAAGTCTGCTCTCGTTTGAATCAGGCACATTCACTAAAGAGACTCGAAGCGTTGAAGGTTTCCACCCAGATCCGTTTGTAAGGCAAATGTGTGGAAGGAACTGGATAGACGTACGTACAGTCGATGGATGGAGGGGTAGTAAATCTTGAAGTTCAACAAGAATGGCAGAAGGGAGGTGACTTTGGCACTAAGATGATGGTGGAAGGTGCTTTTACGATATAAGCATCGATTATCTACTACCACTTTGCCTTTCTTTGAGAGATGCCAGAGGGGGATGGTTGGTGCTGATGGTGGTAGGGCTGCTGCTGCTGCTGGTTGTCCATCTTTGGCTTGGCCTTAGACCTGGTCCTTAGGATTTTCAAGGTAGCCATAGTTGGTCGAGGCATACGCTTGCCACCTGACGTCTGAGATACGACTTCCTTCAAGAGATTCTCCCTCACATCATCATCATTCGCAGTGGAAGCAGTGGTTGAAGTCATTGTGTTCCGAGGATATGAGCATACTACTAGCATATCAGTTAAGTACTTGCCAAGAATTTACAACCTATTGTGGGGTCCTTAAGAAAAACCACAGCTAACCACATATCCTTACCCAAATAGCCTCATTAACGAATCATAATTACGTCTCCAAAGTCAACGTGATCTTAGTATGCTGATGGACCACACGAGTTTTACCAATGTTCCCGCCAAGACGGGACGAACTTTCCTTGTTCCATCAAGGCATGACATCGAAGCGTCCTAATGGCCCAGCAAGGTAGTCATTATTGATCTTGAGCTCTCGTTCATGTTCAATGTTAATTTTCTTTTTGCCTCGTTCTCAAATGCTCACCTTCGTGACCGGAAACTCGATGTGCCCTCCTTCTTCATCTCTTCTTTAGCCAAGTTTGCCTAACTTTTTTGCGGCCTGTTCACGCTTTTTTTAGAATCTTACTTGACCCAAGACTCCTGTAATAACTTATAGTTATATGGGAACATATTTCATCTATAGTCAACTAAGAATGTTCAAATACGTCCAAAGTGTCAGATTGTTTCGGCTAATAGTCGATTTAGCCAAACGTAGCATCTTAATGATTAAATTTTCCCGGTCCATGCAATTTAGAGGTCCAAGATTGAATGTACATTACCGAGAACATTCAGGAGGCGTCTTTCAAGGGAGTGGTTGTGACCTGCTGGTCACGCCATTGTTGTCAAAGCCCACATCTTTTTTCGCGGTCATTTCTCTGCCATCCAAGTCAGTCCCCTGAGAAAGGAAAAAAGAAGCCTGTGGTCGTTGCCCACTCTCTCATCCGTTTTTTAAGGCGATATACTGACTTCTTAATTCGTCTAGTGCTGTCTTTCAACGCGAATTCCCACAATTAGAGCTCAATTGGTGCTTCCTCCGCCTTGTGAATGGATGGACAGACCTTTGGGCCTCAAACACCCCTCTTCAGTAGGGAAGAAAAAAGTCAATTCCTTTGAGGGAGCTAAGCCCCAAAAAGCATCGTTGGACGATCGTCGTCGTCATCATCATCATCAGGGCTGTGGTGAAAAGTAGCTACTGCTCAAATTGGAAGAGCCTTCTTTCCCCAGGACAAACTCAGTTTATCTTGTCCATTCAAGTCGTCTCTCTGAAGATAACAACTGACTGATTTCCAACATCCGCTCATGTTTCAAAATTACTGAAGATGATCGGACAGAATGACGACGACGACGTTGAATATGATCATAACGATTCTGAAAAGATGAAGCTAAACTGCTGGAAGAGCACGGGTCCTTCAACTAACGATCAAGTCCCGTTCAATAGGAGACTGAGACCGAGACTGAAGAGTGAGTAGTGAGTGGACCGAGTTGCTTTTGCTTTTGAAAATTGGCGATATTCCTGGAGGAGAAGAACAATGCTCATTCATTCCAATCTATTTTCCATTCAAGGCTCGAAGTTGAATGGAAGAAAATTGAAGCTAGCCAGCTCACTCTTGGCAAGGCAAGCTGTCCCAAGGGTTTCAATTGAGAAACATGGCTTCGTTCTACAAGATCCCAACGAGTCACTCGGAAGCATGAATCACGACGATTTGGCCTGTCCATTGACATTGCTGTATGTCTTTTCGAGATGGACGACACAAATTGTCTCTTCAAGAGAATTGAGATTGAGACTTCACATCCTGATTAAGACAAAGAGGGTGTCGCGATACAAATCTCATGTTTACCGAGATCCTCGCCGAGGAAACTGCATTTCAAGTGCTCTTTCATCCCGACTCAGATCCGGTCCTCATTCAACCAAAGTTTCAGCCTATTATGCTCACATATTGAGCGGACTTCCTTACTCTCGTTGTCTTGCCGAGAAGATTGTTATTGAGGGCCAATTGAGAATTTCTTCCACTTCAAATCTCTTCATAATCAGGAAACCGGGTCGGATTCAGTCATCACATTCGACGATTGTTTCAAAGGCGTACTACATACTTTGATGCTAACTGCACTCTCAGGTGGGTTTTAATTCGAGACACAGCATCCACTTCTCCATTCACGAACTTCGTATATTTTAGGGTCCAAAACACACAATGATCTAATCGAAACTGACAGTTAGGGGTGGATTCACTTTGGCCTCCTCAAGTTTTGAATGAAAAGAACAATAATAATGACTCGGCCATGGATAAATAAGCCTGGGAAAAGGGCAAGTCTTTTCCCAAGATTCTGAAGGGACACCAAATGAAGTCATTTCATTCTCCCTTTCCTTTTTTTCATCCTCACCGAGCTAAAGATGGCGAGGTAAAGTGCATGAGCTCAATTTAATTATCTTAAAGATGAACCGAATTTTTCCATCTTGATGCCCAAGGTACGCCGACATCCCAAGGGACATTTTAGGATGACTAAAGTGGGAGTAATGGGCCGAAGATTAGGACCAGAGAGCTCCTAAGCAATGCTGACAACCAAGAGAAGGAGAAGGATGGTGATGCTCCTGATGATGATGATGATGGCCACGGGAGATGGATGCAGAGAGATGAGGGACCCATAATGAAAAGGTCTTTTTTCTCACCACCCTGAGCCTCAAGGGAAACCATTCCGTCTTTCTCTCGCTCTCTCTCAAGTCTGCATCAGTTTTAGGGGCCCTAAAATAAGATCCCTTTTTACCGGGCTCTGACGTTGGAACGTCAAAGCAAGCTTCAATTTTATCTTTGCGGCAATACGACAAAGTGCAATAATGAAAATAGACCGGTATGGTCCATAAAACGTTCCTGGTTCGGATTTCTTTGTGCCAACATCAATGTCATAGTCTCTTTTTCCTTCTCCTTGTTTCATGAAATTATGCCGGTACTACTTGAAGAGCAGAGGACATCTGAAACCATTGTGATGAAACCTTGAAGGCTCTTGTTTGCTATGGGATGGAAAACAAAGCCAAGATAAGAGTCTCAAACCCTCTTTCTCTCTGAAAAGCTGATGATGTGAGCGTTGTGGTGTACTTAGATGAAAGGAAAGCCCAGGAGCCAATGACAATGATGATCAACTAACTCTCTTGGGTTAATGTCTCGAATGTGGACGAACGAACGACCGAACGAACCGTCGTTGTCTTTTGTCCTATCCTATGTTCAAAGCAAACAATACAAAGAACTCTTTCATTCAGAGGGCTCGCCCAAGGGCAGTTTGACTTGGTGTGAGACATGGCTAATAGAGGGATATACTAGTAGCTCAGTAGTTAGTTGAGAGAATTTGCATTTTACCAAAGAGCCTCGTATCTTGTCTGTACCTTCTTATTTTTAGGTTCATCTGATTTTCATATGATGGAACTGGAGCCCTTTTGTGAGGGAAATGTGTCGAAGGAAAAGGCTTAAAATCGAAGTGGAACTCCGTGTGTATTGTCGAGTGCTCAGCTCATCCTATGCTCGAGCACAAGATGAAGGCTTATCTTTATCTGAATCTCAAGGGATTAGCATAAGAACACAACTAAAGCTGGTTTGGAGTGATGTTTTCAGTCTGCCAAGTATGAACAAATTGATGTTTTAGAGCTGTCATACGCCTCTAACTATTCGACAAATTCACAGATTTTTGGGTTTGACTCCCAAGCTAGAATCGGAATATTCTCAAGGCATCATTTGGGGTTCCCATCTCTGAGTGAGGGTGCCAAAGCAAAATTCAAGCGTAGTCGGTGATGAGAATGATGATGGTGGTCGTCGTCCACAAGATGATAAAGGATATGTCAAACTAAGTTATGGACCTCTGAAACCAAGCATGCCAGAGAACGGTTGAGTCGCATTCAAATCTTTGTGCTGGCATTGCTTCCAAAGTCCTCCGGAGAATAAGGTCCATCTCGTGGGTATTGTGTGGTATTCAACTTTGCGTGAGGAAGAAAATAAAACGACTTGAGCAGATGGCTTTATCTGGATGGATTCTCGGAGCTGTTACTGTAGGTCTCCTCCTCCTTCTTCTTCTTCTTCATCTCGTTTTCCTCCCCTTGATCTTCACAGGGAGCTTTTGAGGGGTAGTGTGAGTGAGGCAGAAAGGCACCTCAGCATCTCATCTCGCGAGAAGAAGGTCATTGAAAAGGAATTCCCTTTTGAAACGGTTTGTTTTTCCTGTGCGTGTCATCTCGGATCAGGTCTTGATCCCATGATTGAGCCACAATTCAGAAGAATGGGGCGAAATTCTTGGCACATTCTTGCTACTTCTTTTCTCCTTTGTCCACTCCTGTATTCAATTGGGTATCTGAGCTCGTGGAGGCCAACAAACAATAACAAATCAAGAGTCGAAGGACAGCTGAGAGGGATATGGGAACATTGATACGCATCTCAATATGTGCCTGCCTGAGAAGACCAGTTCATCATTTCTTGTCGATCGTGTTTCATACACAAATGGACGAATGAAAAGACGGATGAAGTGTGTCATCGTCGTTGTTTGAAGATGATGTCGTGATGTGGCAAGTTTTGTTCAGGATGTTCCCCATTATACGACTTACCGGGTACGTCGTAGTACTTGGGCTAAAAACGATCTTGTACTAGAGCTGCTATTGATTTTGGCGACAACGAACATTTCAGGCACTCAACCATACCAAGTACGTACTACATACATGAACTACCGTCTATCCCTCATAAACAGCCGCCTTCTTACAAATGGTCCTGCTGAAGTGGGTGAAGAGTTCAATTTCCATCTCCGAAGGAAAAAAAAACTTGGAAGAGGATCTTGGCTTGTATCTCTCCAAACGGAGCGGAAGTCAATTGAATGGGATCTTCAGATAAGTGTTTAACGGATAAACCAGAATCCTTAGGCTCTTACTAGTGTTTTTTGTGCGTGCATCGTGCCTTCCAGATGGCAACCACATATGTAAATTTGTTTGTGGTGGCTATCCTCTGGACTTCATGGGCTCGTAAAAACGGGAACTACTCAGTATTTGAGACCAATTTGACTAGTTTCCTTGATTGGTCTCAAGCTGTGGGTAGATTTCCGTGATGCTCGTTTTCTCTCGTTGATAAGAATCGTTTTGGAGCAAAATCCTTTGCACTCTTTGTCCATTCCCCACAAAAGGAATGTTATCTTCAAAGCCAAAAACAGTAACACCTGAGTCGACGACGACATCCCGAATAATGATGCTAGTGTCGAGGGTACAATACAGAGTAGCATCACGGATTCCGGAGACAGGATGAATCTTGGTTCGAGATCTCGGTGGTTGCGTCTCTTCCCCTACCAAACTAACTAACTTAGTACTTGATCTTGACAGAACTCCAACGGTTTTTCTGTGGATCCAAGTCATGAAACACGGCGGCTTCTTGCGGAAATCTTACATCCGAAACCACTTTCACAGATCAAGTTGGGATCAGGCGAGAGAGGAAAAGAACCTCTAAGTAAGGCATGAAAGGATGCCAAACTGCTTTCATTTCGTGCTTTAGCATCTCTTGGCGTCACGAGACAATAATCTAAGTACTAGGATGAAACCTAGCCAAACCCAGGCTCCAAGATTCCAGCTGAGCCTACAATGATTTCAAAGTGATTACCTTCATTGTCCTATGGGCAAGATTTCATGCTTACTAGGAAGAGGATCTCACGTTCGCCTCACCCGGATGACCAACCGCAGCGTTGTATTGACACAAGAAATTACGACTTCATTGCAGGCGTGTCACTCAATTTGCTCTTGAATGCTCCAAGGTAGTGAGTACACATACAGGACCCATATCGCTTCGCCCAAGGAATCCACGGCTTTATTTTTAAGAGCAGTTCTCTCGCTCCTTGCAAGATTTTCCCACACACTGCTCATTTTGTTTGAATGGGTCTCCTCCTTGAATTGCTCTGTGGGTCGTCTACATGTGCAGTACGCCTTGAGAAATAAAGAGAGAGAGCCAATGGGTGGATGGATGGATGGATAGATTGAAAGATGGCCTTGAAGAACGCCTATGTTGCGATGTTGCCTTGGGCAGAACGTCCCTATTAGGAATACCTGGTCCGTCCTCAGCTCTGATAATGTCATAATGCTCCTCGACTTGTCGTTTCCATTGAAGTTGGGCCAGGAACTCCATTCATTTGACTTGGGGTCGGCAATCTAAGAGCTCTTGCTTGCATACGATGAGAACCACCAACCAACTTACCAACCCTACTACAAAAGTCTGGTATTAGCCTGAAGGAATCTTCCCCAAATGAGCCTGAGTATCCGCTGACCATCGAACGGAAATAACCCAAAAAGCAGGCAGGCACCCATCATCATCACGTGGGTGGTCCAATTCATTGAAGATGAATTCGATCCAGATTCATAATCAATGACTGTCAATAGTACTAGCTTCCGAAGGTTTCAAAATGTAGGAGGCGGAAACAATAGCGACATTTACGAGATTCTTCTGCAATCACATTGGATCACTGAAACCGAGCTCAGGCTTGTCCAATCGTACAAATTACGTAGAATCAAGCTCTTTACTTGAACCAACGAAGACGTTCATGAGAACCAAGACGAAAAAATTCCCACCCTGCCCTCGGTTCCTCATGGGATTGGTCAACACCTGACGAGTGAACGAACGAACGGCTTGAAGTGCTGCTGGAATGACATTCTTTTTGTCTCGAGTCATAAAGAATTCGAGATGGTTTTTGACGAGGAAGAGGGAGGAGACTAAAGGATCTTTCTTGTCTTGAAGACTTGACAAAAATCAGTGCTGGCTTGGCATTTGACAGAGATTCGCTGTCAGATTACACGACTCCTCCAGCTCCTCCTCCTACTACAGGGTCTTCTCTCAGTTTTATCTAGTTTTGCCTACATGTTCAACCCCCTTGAATAAACATTAATTTCAAGCCATAAGACTTAGCATCGAGGACTTATGAATCCACAAATGGTTCGTACCGATCGTGAGAGATCAAGATGAACACTTGTGATCAAAATTTGTAAGGTTGAAACAATTGTTTGACATGGAGCGATTCCTTTTTGTTCAAACTTCAAGTGGGCTACTGAAGGAGCTACCATTCCGTTCAAGTGTTCGATGCAGAGATTTTGTCGACAAATGGCTCGACGACGACGACGATGCCTTTTATCCCGAATCTCTCTCTTGCTGGAAACCTGATTCATAAGAGATGGTGATGATAATGACCTCAATTTGAATTATTTGGAAACATCCAGTCTGATCACCATCCATCATAACTAAAAAAGAGTGTTACAACTTTGGTAGCAGATTACAAGAGCCGTGCAGCATGATGAGAGGGGGTATTGTAAGTTTAGGAGGTTGAAGGGAATCTTCAGAAAGTGTGAAAATAGCCCTGTCACTTGGAGCAGAAACAAAGTCATGCTTTGACATTAGCAAGAGATTTTCAGCGTCCAAAAAAGACCCCCTTTGGTTTGGCTCGGTCGGAAAATGCTTGGCTAGAGTCGTCTCGATTCTCGAAACAATAATGCATTCCATGGATCCGTACTCGTGCAAGGACAGTGCCTGGTTCTTGAATTCCAATAAATTATTAACATTTACACCTGAGAGATTTCCTTTGCACGCAAAAAACCTGTTTCCAGTTTCTTGTCGGTTTTCAATTACACCACAGACACGATAGAGGAGGCTCGTTTCTTCGTTGTACTCTAAGACGTATTGTCTTCTCTGATTCTCCGTCGAGTGCTTCAAACACCTCTTTGCTTCTTCTCGATTGTAACTAGCCAAGGATGGTTCCTTCAACGTCCAATGAGTGCCATGTTGTCATGAATGATGGTTATCTCACTCTCTTGAACACCAAAACACCCAACCATAAGAAGCCATCTCGAATCTGTTCGTTCAAGGTGTTTGGAGCTGGTTGGTTCGATCATCTATCACCAAGGCCTCGCAAAAAAGGCTCCTCATGTAATATAAACAAATGGAAATCCACGTTGAGGTGATCAGTTGGTGCTGACTAATTAGCCGAGCGAGAAACAATGAATGACGAACTTCTAAATCGGATGGATAACGTGCTATCAGTTCACTCGACGAAGGAGGAAGGGCGTCTCCCAAGGTTTCGAGTCCATGATTAAGGACCTCTGGCCACTTTTCCTTCTCCTTCTTGTTCTTCTAGTTCCAAGAGCCTTTTTTTCACTCCATCTAAAGAAGGAGAGGGCAGGAAAAGTTGGCGTGACATGACTTTGTCTTCTGGCCTCATGACAAAGGGTACTTAGCGTAAATCATTTAAGACAGTTATTAAGGCAACGGAAGGGAGTCCCATGAGATTCGAGAGCTCCTTTTGTTTTCATCATCTTGATTACTAAACGAGCGAGAAATGAACAGGAAATTTTGGGAGATCGAAACTAAGCAAGGAAAAAAATCGACTCAGTAGTTTGGTACCGTCAAAGTGTGTGCACTCAAGCGAATTTGGAAGGATTTCAAGCGGAACTAAGACGTTGATTTTGTGACAGGCACTCTCCATTCTTCCACACATTAGAACAGAGTAGTAGTCGAAGTGATACCAAGCCAGTAGATCACATACAACATCGTCGTCCTCGTAGTTCTTCGTCTTCTTAATCGTTGCAAGCACATTTGACGCGTGCTACTCGTCACGACCAAGTCCATGCTTGGCTCAATTCAAGTCCAAGTGATGTTGAATGGATGCCTTGCTTTTAGCTTGCTTGCTTGCTTGCTTGGCTATCCACGAGGAAGACGAACGAAAGAAGACATTTTCAAAAGATGGTTCGCTCAAAGCCACTTAATCGTGCATCAATGAACTAATTCTCTGGAGCGATACTCCTGCTGTTTGGTACAGACTCCAGTAAAGGTAGTAAGTCTATTGGTTGGTATGGCACTCGATTCCTCTCAGTCTCCCTATTATACTTCCCCAAGCTGTTATGATATACACAGTCTGTCATGATATTTCGATTCGATAATGTGATCAGCTCATTGATATCAATTCAGATGATTACCGGTCTCTTGGTTTTGTCCGTGTTGTTTGGCGGATCCCACATTGCATGGAGTTCCTCAAGGAGCTGAGCTGTGACCCAGTGACTCACTGAAATTAGACCCATTTTCAACGCTTTTCCTTTTAAACAGGCTTGAGGAGGTGTAGAAGACCCTCAATAAAGTCTCCAGCCAATGGTCACCTCTAATTTCCCCTCTCTCTCTTCCAGTCTAGGTTTTTTTTTTCTTCTTAAAGGGGGAGAAAAGTTCTCCTCGCCTCTGGAAATTAGAGCATGAAACGCCATTTCTTAGGCTTCAGACTTCGTCTTCGAAGAACAAGAGGAATCGCCCTCCACATGTGATACCGCATTAATCTAAATTAAGCCAAGCCATCCTCATACGTATGTAGGACGTACAGTAGACATGGTCATACGGTACGAGCATATAAATAACATCTAGCTACTTCATGTATGAACAACAACTGCCGAAGCAAAAGCGACCATTGTCCTTTCCGTGTTCGAAGGAAATGACAATTACAACCTTTCTCGTGTGCTTTACCCCTTAAACCCGCTTCATGGTGTCTCTGTCTCTCGCCCTCCTCAAGACCTACGTGATGATTCCTAGATCCTCCATGGTGAATCTAGAGACGAAAGAAGCCAGCCAGGAAGGAGAAAGTGGCTTCTTCAATGTCCATTGAGCAACTGACACTTTGAACCAGACATGATTTCATTCCAAGAATCAAGATTTGTGTCTCTCCACGCACAACATCTTCCGAGTGTCTCAAGAGATTTCGTTGCTTGCCCTGTTGGTCACGAGGCGTTTTTAAAACTAGGGTGCCGTTTCGGTTCTTATCATTGAACATCGTCGACATTAGAAAGACATCCTGATTGCTTGACTTGTAACAGCTCTCATCATCTTTTTTGCAATCCTCCAAAGCACTGGCCAAGCAAGTTACTAGCAAGCAACAATCATTGGCTTGGAAAGAAATATCACAAATCCTGGAGGGATTGACAAAGACACACCGCTGGCATTACTTTTTACCACTCGGATTGCACCTCAGGAAGGTCGTCCAAATCATCTCAATCAGAACACGCAGGACCATGCACTCTATTATCTTTGAAGAAGCCCTTCTTTTCCTCGGGACTGATTTCGCCCGGAGATGATCCAATGCAAACCATGTACTGTACATATGTATGTTGTGAAATCGGAGAAATCATCCCGTGCACGAGTTTTGACGCATGTAGAATTACTTTGGTACCTCGGGTTCATTCTCTTGTGGTGATGGTACTGTACCACGTACGGATTGCAAGCAAATAATGTCATGCATTGCTTGGCTGATCGTGGTCTCGGAATGCGTAATAACCGAAAAGGAATCTTTGGACAGGCAAAAGACAGTCAGTCCTTAATAGACCAAATCCTAATCAAGCCGCATATTGGCAGTGTGGTTCAGTTCCAAGGTCCTTTGTCAATGGCTTCCAGTCGCGTAGGTAGGACAAGTCTTGGACGAGGGTATGACAAATATGTACCAAGGTTGATCTTGGACTTTGTTTGGCATGCTCGACTCCCTGGCGATTTCAGCGATTGATCTTGAATGCTTGATTCGTTCGCGACTTTCAAGGAAGCTAGCGAGTTGGTTGATAGCCATGTTTTTGTCCTTGCTTCATCGTCGTCGTCATCATCATCATCAGCAACAACTATTCCACTTTGCCGCGGACAGAGTTAAACCAGCCATTGAACATTGAAAGCGAAGGAAATTTCATGAAGTATGACAATTTATTCTTTCTTTGCTTTCCGCTCGAAAACACATTTGGAATTTCTATGGCCGGCAAAAGTTTGCATGTGTCAAGGAAAGTCATGCCAAGTGGTCGTTTCCCATCGTTCTAAGGTCGATTGCAAAAAGGCGCTCAAGATGAGGAGAATTATGAGCTGAAACCAATGCCTAAATCTTGGCAGGCAGATGGCTAAGTATGCCAAGCCTACCAAGAAAATGAACGCGTCCCCGAATCTAATCTTGGCCAATGATTGCGCATTGTAGCGGTGATTTTCTATATGACCCTGAGCAGCTGGACTCCAACATCATTGTGTATTTTTGGGCAGAAGCATGATTGATGTCCACCCTCACTTGAAAGGATCGTCGTCTTAGCGTTCTTATTCATGTGCATATGGACCATTTTCACGTCTTTCAAGCGTTTTCTGGACAACAATTGCTCGATGGCGGGTCTCCTCCCTATTGGGTTGGTTGGGGGTAAATTTGAGGATCTTGGGCAGGAATAATGTTCCTTGGCATGAAGGCCAATTTGAAGCCAATCTAGCATGACTCCAAACAGAGAGAGAGCAAGTAGGACATACGGCACACATGCCAGGAGAAATGAATTAATGAGCCAAAGGGTGGGTCCAAGAAAGTCTCCCTATAATCTCTGGCTCGCTCACTCCCTCTGGCTTGGTAATGAATGTGTGTTCATGCTTGTGATACTCGAATATTGTACCGTACGTAACATCTGCCCTCAAGCCATATTAAGCGTTTTCTTTAGCCGCTCAAACAGATCGCGAACAAGCAAGCAAAGCAAGCAAGTAAGCAGGCATTCGTTCGTCTTCCTGCCGATCCTAGAACTGTTCACGATGAGATCTCGCTAAGGCTCAGCTGCTGTACCATGTACCAATTTGAGTTGAACTTGCAGCTGGAACGACGACCACGACGACGACGACGACAAGAACGTCTCTTCCATTCACAATGGGGTCTTAGGAGGAGAGTAGAGAAGCAACGAGCCTTAAGGATACTTTTGCCATATGTATGTATGGATGGATAGATGTGTGGATGCGTGTGTCGTCGTCGAATGCTGCCAATACCTGCTCATTGCTCTGAGTTGTGCTCCTCGGGGTCCAGACTTGAATGGGTCCATACACACTACTCACATTATACGAGGCTACTACTAACCGTTGAGCGTCTTTATTTGATGTGTGTGTATGTGTGAGGTGAATATGGGCTCCGAGGGGATCCATATGATGGGAGCTCACATCTGCCCCATTCTCAACGGTGAAAATAAGAAAATCTATGGCATTTCTTTTCAGAAAAGCCAATTGATTGAGTAAAGATAGAAGAGCCTCCTGATGGGATGAGATCGCGAGCCACCAAATCTCAAATCCAAGAGAAATCAAAACGCAGACCAGATCCAATGTCATCCTGAGCTCGTTCGATCGGTTTTTTCTCAATCCAGCCTGTCTTCTATTACCAAATCGCCTTTTTGGAGTCCAAGAGAAGGATTGACTGGATCGATGGAGTAATTTGATCTGCTCACCTGGTCGATGATGGAAGAGGCGTCGCTTGTTTTTTTTTTCAGTGTGTGTGCTCCCATTTGCAAGTGATTACTTGGATCTTGATCTCACCAAAACCACTTAGAGATGCTTGAAAAAATTGCAATGAAAGTGAAAAGAGACTCACTCAGTCACATATCCACTCTCGTTTCGAGAGAAATCTTGACAAATTGAAGTCAAAGTGAAACTTTCGTTTCTAAATCACCTTCCATCTACTAAGAAATCTTGAACCAATTCGTTCGACGATGGAACCAACAACCATTGACAAACCACGAGCTTGGTTTCCTTTCCTGCCTATCTATCTGTCTATCTATCTATGGAGCTATTTAAAGCGCGCACGTCCGAATTCATTTCTTATTATTCAATGGACAGCTTTGTGATTACTGTAAATGCTCAGGATTTTTCTTCCGTTGGTTTTGTGCGGTTAGTTTCAGTTCTATTTTGGTTGACGCGTGGTTACCCTCTCTCTTCGTCTGTCTCCTTTTCTGATCTTTTGCTCTCCTTCTCGTTCTCTTTGAATTTGGTACTTGCATCTGCTCTCTGAGACGATCGCTGTACCAAACCACACTGACACAATTTCACCACCAAAAACCAGAACCCTCTCCTAGGCTTTCTTCATCATTTATTTTCACTCGACCGTTTTGGAAACGATTCATGCTGGCTGGTAAAAATCTTTCTCATTCCGCATCTTAAACTCATCATCGAAAGATAATTTCCATCAGTGGTGTTCCAAGCAACATCTCTGTACCAAACACTTATTTTTCTCTGAAGCCAAGCTCCTCAGTGTCTCGATCTGAATCGCAACTTCCTCTTTGTATAGTACTAGTAGCAGTAGTAGTCTCAGTACTTTTAGTCTTACCCCTACATGCAATGCGTTCATACTGTGGCTATTGTCGAGTAGAAGCCCCGGTTCCACAAATGGAGACGGGGGAGCCGTCAAACGACCGAGGGACTTCAGAATTCATCCACGAGATCTCTCAGCTTCTCCCGCCTAGACAACGACAATCGCCCTGTGTACAGTACACATAGATTATGGACCTTGTGGTACAAGGAATACATCGTGTACTGATCCTAGACGCCGATGGGACACACACCCATCTGCATCTGCTTGACTCGTCGAGCGAGCAACACAGGTCAACTGGACCTCGTATCTGGCGTTTGTCATAACTTCATGATAATATCCGTTTTCTTCTTCGTCTGTCTAAATGTTTTTTTTTTCTTCTTCCTTTTATCCTTGGAACGTGATATGAAGGAAGAATTGGCTTCTGATCTTGACTCAAACGTGTCCCTTCGACTTCATGGAGCGAGATCCATAAAGATCTCACTGTCTGATGGTGATCATGGACGAAGCAAGCAGCTGCTTGGATTGAGCTCAGGGGGGTAACATCTCGAAATATGCCTCGTTGGTTGGTTGGTTGGTTCTCGTTGGGTCGTTGTTGATTACAAGGATGAGATGGGATGGGAGAGAAACGAAGCTTCTGTCAAGGGGGTTCTTTGAGTCAGGAAGTGGACTTGCAGATCAGAAGCATCAGATTGGGTGCTTTTTGTCGACTGACAAGTTGCTAATCCAACCGTCTCAGGCGGATGAACTGCAGGCCAAATAATAACAGAAAATGTGTCGGTTTAAACGACTCGCAAGTCAACGTTCCTTCAAGGAATCGCTCCATCAATTATCGATTTCGGTGACCTTTGTGGAATTCAGTAATGGTTCTCTATTGTCAATCTACCGTAGTTAGTTGGCCAGTCTTTTTTGCCGATAGTTAGAAGAATACGTGTTTGGATTGGAAGTTGCATTCTTCATAGGTTTGTTTAGTGGAGATCTGGGAACATTGGGCATGGTCAAAACAGGATCAGAAGCTTTTCAAGAGAGAAGGACGCACAAAAAAGAAATCCTGAGCTAATGTTAGGTGTGATGGATCTGGATCCAGGATTGACTCACTTGAACAATTCCATTCCCTGCTTGACTTTGGTTGAAAGAAAACCGCGAAGTTTTAAGATCACTCAAGCTTGAATGAAGGGGAATTGGCCAACCATTCTTCTTTGCTTGCTCGGTTGCGATCTCTGAAGGTGAAGTGAAGTAATTCGCTCTCAGCTCTGACATTTATTTGTCACACATTCTTTGACAAATCATATCTTGGCCAAAAAGTAAGCGCTGAATTCTCTATCTGGAACGGCGTACGTCCACAATGCGTTCATGGACACCACCATCCTAGCTGTCAGGAATACACATGTAGGAACCCTAGTGAAACACCGTCACCACTTTACTATACTGTACATACGTACATCTATCTACTACTCAAAGGCGGGTTCATGATATGCTTGCTGCAAGGGAAGAATGACCAATTCAAGTCTTGGAAAGATAGATACACACTACTAGAAGTAAAAGAGTGTCATCTCTTGATCGTCGTCCTGAATCTTTAGTCAGTCTCCTTCCAGCATGAATGTGGCTTTTGGCAAGGAATTTAAGGGTGTCTGAATTGTCCTGCTGAAAGGGCCAGTCATTGAGTAGTGATTTTTCCCCTCTCTTTCTCTCTCTCTCTCACTCACTTACTTACTCACTCCCTGCGTGTCTCTTTCACACATACTGAGATTCTTCCTATTCAAGTTGTCCAAAGCCTCGAGAATGTGTTGCGAGAAGGCCTTTCCAGATGAGATTTGACTCCAGAGAAAAGTCATTTTCTCGATTTCTGTCTTGTCATGACTAAAAAAGGCAAGAATCATTGCCAATACCTTCGAATTGGAGGAGCTAAAAGTGAACTTGAGAACAGAAAATGTCTCTGGAATGTCACAAGGAGGCAGACCCGATCAAAAGAGGGATATTTACTTGCATCCTCTCATTGTTGGTGGTAATTCAGCTAACGTATCAAAGCTTCTGCTTCAATGCTTCGTTTGAGGACACTCGAGTTCTGTGTATTGATCATGTCTTCCGATATTAAAACAAAGTTGTCGCACATTAGAAATGCATTGGAAAAAAACCAAGAGCACATATGCAAAGCTGACAATCCTAGTTTATTCATCGAACATTGTTTGAACTTTTCTGACACAAGAATCAAATGCTAAGAACTAATGCACTTGTGCATATTCAATGTTTCAATGGAGAGATTATTGTAACGGACCAAGTCTCTCGAGACATCATAGCGTTGTCTCCTCAGTCTGTTTCTAAGCCAGAAAGCCCTGAAAAAAAAACACCAAGTCCACATTTGGCTGGAAGACCATGTCTCCGGGCTTCATTTTGTTCATTATGAGAAACACGCATGAAATCTTTTCATCTTTTATTCTTGCCAATGAGACCACTTAAAAACGGCTCAATTATTCATGACCTCCAACTTTCACTGTTGTGTGCGAGCAAGGCCAAGCAAGTAAGCGACCGGTTGATCCTTGACAGACAGAGAAGTCCACCGCAATCCACGAGAATTTTATTGTGCCTTGTGGGGGGAGGTACAATAGAATAGTCTCTCTGCTATCAAAAGGTAAACAAAGATTTGAGACTGAGATAATGAAAAGTGGCGAAAAGGCGAATTGCTTGCTACTACTTGGTGGCCAAACTCACTCACTGTCGCCATTGTCGTTGTTGTTGCTTCTAATGCCTCTCCGTTAAGTGCTTTGGTAGATCGACCAATTGGATATAAAGTTCCATGACATGAAAGAATACTTATGAGATGGGCCAGAAAGCCACTTTGCAACCGTAATGAGATCAAAATGAATAATTCCGAGCCCATCAAGCACGAGTTTACTTATGAGGCTCATAACTCACGAGGCAAACTAACTCAGCCTTGCACAAGCTTTCTTAAATTTCGTTGGAGTCTCTTTTCCAGTGGAGTAAATAATTTTTGAAAGATTAAATCAACAGTAATTGCCGTTTATTCACGAGTCATTGCAGAAAATAATTCACTTGTTGAACATCTGCAGGACGTTAATTAACTCTATTTGCTCAGGGGCCAATCATGAGACAGTCTTTCGAAGGCTCCGATTGCCAGCCCTCTTTCTTCAAACAGTTAGAAAGCCTTGATTAACCAAAGTTATTCCCATTTTTCTTTCAAGTAATGGTGTGCATACACAGCGAGGCCAGGCTCATTATTTCAGCTGGGTTTTTGTTCCTTTCGAGATCAAGGAGTGGGGACCAAAGGGAAACTCTCTTAGGACAAAGTCAATAGAAACCGTCGTTAGTCGTGATCCCAAGGGATTTGTGCCTTTGAATATTTTGCCGACTTTGCCCCTCACAAGAGCCAACGAGGAACGTGACTTGATCCATATTGTGGGCAGACTTTCTTGATATGGCCGTCATGAAGGCTGAACGATTTGCGAACCGAATTATCTTGAGGCCAATCACTTCAATCGCATTGGTTGTTGTCGCTTCGAGACCAAATGAGACCATGAATATTAGATCATCTCTCCAAAATCAGATGAAGCCCGCTCGCTGTCGCCCGTCTTAAACCCATTTCTAAGCCTTTTGTACATGTACACGGTGGGTGCCTTGATGTGCATTGATTGCAAAGACAGTTTGGACTTTCAATCATCAGCAGAGCACGAGTTTCAGGAAGTGGCGCTTTCTGTTCCCGTTTTCTCTCGTTGAGTTATCAAGTTGCAACGCGACCAACTTCTTGAGTTGAATGCAAAACGAATGTGTGGCGTCTCAATGTTTCTGAAAAAAAGGGTTTTCCCGCCAGTAAGTTTGCCCTGTGGCACTTAACAGAAATTTTCCTTGGCTAAGTGCATGCAAAAGTAATAGCATATAATTTGAAAGAAGCACTACGAAAGACTAGAAGTAAAAGTATATACAGTAAGAGGGACTCTGGACTCTGGACTTGGGGCTGTGAAAGAGGAGGCGTAAGAAGAAACACTGCACCTCCATCTGGATTAAATTCCCACTCAACTTGGAATTAGCTTGTCCTTATCACATCTGAATGCACTTGTAAAGTTTTGAATGGGTCTTTTCCCAAAAACTCGAGGAAACATTAGATTACTTTTTGCCAGTTTGCCTGATAACTCGAACGTGATATGCAAGCTTTCGATTGTCACTCTCAAGTCACCAAGAAGGATGACCTTCTTGTCGTTTCTAACTTTTACCTTCTAGTTGCTAGTCATAGGAAAATATTTCATTTAAACTTGATCAAATCTTAGTTCGAACAAAGCACTTGATCTACATTAGGCCAAACTTGACGATAACCTAGAACAATACGGAAGACATGGGTGCAAGAAACGGTTCCAGATATCTTTGAGTAAATTGCCGATATCGGATTTATTGGGCCCCTTTTTAGGAGCCCATTCCATTTTGAGATTGATAGAAGGACCCGAGTTGTCCACTGCTCACGGTCGAATGAGGAAATTTTGGCCTCCGTGGAACATGCTAAATCTGAGGCTCCGAACGAGAGACAAGAGAAGGAGCATGACCAAACCAACGCGAGAAAGCCGTTCCCGGTTCAATGTGGCGTGGTTAACAAGGCTGATGAGTGGAGATCCTTGCTGAACGGCCTCAGTCTACCGTAAAAGTGGAGTAGGAGGAGGAAGAAGAGGAGGAGGAGGAGGTGGTGCTGGTACTGGTAGACGTTGTTGAAGTTGCTACTGAAGGACTACTGCGCCTTTCTGTCCATATCTGGGCAGAAGAGGATTCAAAATGCAAGTGGATTTGGCAAAAGGCCGTCAGAGGAATGGTTATTTGGTTGGGGAGCTGGTGGCTAAGAAGTATGCGCAAGCCGACAAACAAAGGCTGGTGGTGGGGATCGTAATGGCCAGCGGGTTGAAACGGAGAGAAGAGTTGGTGTCGACTCGAGCAGAGTGAATGGGGAGGATTTTTCGACAGTGGAACCGGGAAGAAGAGCAAGCACACACTGCTTTCCATCCGGTCAGTTAGGAAAAGGCCAGTATGAAACTCGACGAACGCGAGAAGAGAAAGAAGAAATTAGTTCGGACTCATAAGCTCCCACCCCGCTGGAGATGATGCCATTTCCCCTTTGGAACTCTTTGGAGTCACACCTTTCTCATCATCCATCTTCTTCCTTGACATCTTCTTTCTTCTCGAGAAAGTTGTTCCATCGTTGACATCTTGAGCCTGAAGACAACCCCATCGTCTGTTTCTTTGGGCGGGAAAGAAACCGAGGCCGTCGAGCAAGGTGATTTTGTGTCAAGCAAGCCTGGAGCAAGTGCCGTGAGTAACGTGCCAGCCTTCCTTTCTTCGCCCCCTTCTTTCTTTTCTTGACGGCTTGAAAAAGGAAGACGGAAGCCAAGAGTGGTTTTGGTTGTGGTTGTGGTGGCGAGTGCTACGACGAGTGTCAGAAGAACACAGACGAGACGACAACAGGTCGTGCGTGCCAAGATTTCAGGTCCTTCTTTTTTCTCTTTCTTCGCTGTGAGCGTCTCCGGCTTCCAAACTGACAAGAGGCAGTTGACGAGCAGGCACAAGAACGGCTTTAAGATTCCTCGAAGACACGAAGAGACAACAAAGGAGGTGGAGAAGGAGGAGCTTGCGTGAGATCTGTATGAGAAGCCAAGGCATGATTGGACGAGGTCATGTGAGACGTGTGAACTCGGCCAGCAATTGAGCGAAGAGATGAGGATGCTTTTTCTTTTAATGGGATCATCAGTGGAGTGAGCTAGAGAACCAAGATGGAGACGTCTGGAGCTAGCCCTCCAAGGCCCTATTTGCGGGCTCGAAGACGAGTCAGACAGAGAGTGGATGCTGGGGAACCGAGAAATTCGTACTCGTCTATACCGGGGTTCAGTTTTAGGCATAATCAAATGCAGACGCATTTTCAGCATCGCACATCCAGTCAGCAATTGTCACGGTATCATCAAATGCAACAACAGCAACAACTTCAACAGCAACATCCTCACCACCTTCACCATCACCACCATCAACAACAACAGCAACAGCAACAAGCTTATCCACAATTTCAGCATCTAGGACAAAAACTAATGTCACACACTCGGGAGCATTACGAGAGCAAGAATGTAGGCAATATGGCTTTATCTAACAATAATGTGAGTAGCTCTAGTAACTTTGGCTTGTCAGAGCGAGCCGAGGATGGCCCATCTCCGTGTCATAATAGTGGTTCAATGTATCAACGAGACGCCTTGAATAACACAAGTGCGAGTTTAGGCAATTCCAAGTTGCGCCATCCTTCAAATATGAATAACAACCCGATTACTCCTATGACGGGTCAAACAGGCTGTGGTGATGGAAACAACGGTGCCAAATTCTTGAACTCATCAGAGATGGGTCCAAGATCACCTCTTGTACCCCCTCCTTTACATTTTGCTCCCCACCATCATCCCTATCTGAGACAACGGTTCCAACAACAGTTCTATCGAGGGATGCTTCCACATGTGGCTGCAAGTAGAGGGGGGAGAACACCGACCCCCAATGGGCCCTTGAGCCCATTCCCGGGTCCCAATATGAACTCGCAACAATTCCATTCTCAGCATATGCAGCAAATGATGCAACAAGCAGCTGCAGCCATGCAGGCTCGGGCGCAATTTCTGTATCAACAACAACGATTCGAAGAGGCCCAACAGCTGAGAAGGCAATTGCAATACCAAGAGAAATGCCTCTCGAAATCAGAATCATTGACTGAGACCGATAATGAGAACTCAGTCGTTGAGCAAGAAAGTGAGAAGAGTTTGAAGACAAATTGCCAGTTGTTTTCGACATCATCATCGTCGTCTAGCTCCAAGTTACTTTCATCTTCGGACTCAGGCACCGGTGACTCGCTCCATGATCACGGTCTGTTGGGCTCTCGAGGCATTCTCCTTAACGAGAGTGACGCCAATGTAGAAGGGAAGCTAGTTGAAGGAGCAGAACAATTTGCTAGAAAACGTGAAGGACCTCTTGGGCCACGATCGTCGGTGTGCTCTGGTGTGATCGAAAATGGCGGCCAGCATCTTAATTCTGAAGGGGAAGAGGTGGTGGACCACGAGGATCTCAGAAGCGCTCCCAAGCCAGTGCTGTGCTCAATTGCTGCCTCACCTTCGGCCTTCGGCGATGGCGAAGAAAAGGAACGAGACGCTCTGCAAGAGACTGAGAGGCCAACGGGAGAACGCGCAACACCCTCGGCTTTAGAACGGGCTCTGTTTCGAGGGCAACGGACAGAAGACACTCATAGCAAGGAAGAAGGGCACTCGAGAAGTCGGATCCCTCCATCAGCTGGTGGTGATGATGATGATGATGGTGGTGGTGGTGAGGGTAGAATTCGAGGCGGAGGAGGAAGCAACAGCAACGGGTGTAGCAGCACGGTAAAAGGAGCAGATGAACTTCGAAGTGGTGGTGATGAAGAGCATGAGGAGGACGATAAGGAGACCTCGATCCAAGCTCTGACATGCCTTGACAATAGTGAAGGCGCTGGACCAAACACTGAGGCAACAACAGCCAGCACGAGCAAGGAGACTTCAAATAACGTCGGCGTTGACGGCGACGACGACAGCAAGAACAACAACAGCCACAACAACGACAAGACCGGAGGAGCGATCGTTCAAGAAGGACAGGAATTAACAAAGCCAGATGCTTTGCTTGACACTCCAGACGCCTCTTATGTGGCTCCTCTGAGGGACCCACGGACGACTGCTACTCGTTCTCCTGCTCTTACTCCAGAGTTGGCTCCTCGTGCCCTAGAAGAAGAACAAGACGACGGGGAGAACGTGAAGGAGAGAAGGCAAGAAGAATTATTCCGAGACTCAACCTCGAAGGACTCGGACGTGGTGACTCAAGTGTCTGGCAGTTGTAGGAATACGAGCAGTAGTAGTGGTTACCACAACCTGAACAATTCCGTGTCATCCACTACTGACAGTAGTAACGCCAAAAGAAATCCACACTTGGTGAACCAGTTGCAATTACAACGCAAAGAACTACATAGTGGTGTTGGTGACTGTCATAGTGATCCCGTGTGTGGGCCAATCAATTACCTTCGATCACCTTTTTTCGGAGCACCTCATCTCAGCCCGAAGCCGTTTTCTCGCCTTTGTTACCAACCCTTGTCTTTACCGGGTCCACATCCTCATCATCCCCATCCAACTCAACTCGCACATCCCCAAAGCTTTCTTGGAGGCGTTCATCCTCCACCATTGTACCCACCTGTGGCCAACAATGCCCACCTCTTCTTGAGGGAGGTTTTGCACGGCAAATTGGCTTTGGCTGCTGCGGTAGCTCAAAGACAGTACTTCAACGGTGAAATCATTAACTCTGAACCAGAAAACAAGACGATGGAGCCTGGATTAGGTGTAATGACCAATGGTCACCACTCGTCCCCAAGAGACTTTTCCTCCAACTCGTCTCGCCACAACAACAACGACTTAAAGGAGTCCACAGCGGCCTCAATAATGTCCCACTTTTTGAAGGTAAGACAAGAAATGGCTCTGAATATGTCCATGGACCGGGATGCTGCGCAGACCTCGTCTTCTCCGAAAAGAATTGAGGAGGAGGAAGAGGAAGAGGAGGAAGAATTGGCAGGACATGATGAGGACTTGGAAGAGGACTCTGAGCTTCCTTTAGACTTACAAGATAAGGCCGAGCCTTCTGAAGGCCCAAAGCCCGAAGATGGGCGTACCTCGGTTCAAAGTGGCAGCGATGTCGAGCTGAATGCGGTCGAAACAGGTTCCCCTCGATCTCCGGCTGGTTCTGATGCTGGCATGTCCAGTTCGTCTGGCAAGGACTCAAAATCAGCCCGATTGGAGAGCATTGTATCTTCCATGAGGTCCTCTCCGCTCCCCCCTGTGAATGGGTGCAAAAAGAGAAAGCTGTACCAACCCGTTCAGCACGAGCGAGAGGTGAGCAGTTCGAGCGGGGGAGGCAAAATTGAGGACAAAGCGGCCTCGCCCTCCGAGGACGTCGTCTCAGATGGAGAGAATGACCGAGATGAGAACAGAAATAAGGAGGAACCCGAGGAGAAGCGAAAAAGGAAAGAGGACCACTTTAGACAAATGCAAGAGCAAATTAGTCGATTGCACAACCAAAAATTTAACCTCAACAACCAAAGACCCATTGATGAGAACACAGATCCCACCGTTCACGATCTTAGACAAGTGGACGAGACCCGAAGAAAGTCCGAGATGATTCGAAAGCCTCATCTGAGTCAGTTGCTGAATGGCCTGGGTGGGCCTGGATCTCAGTTACCTGGATTTCCTCCCCGTGAAAATATGAACCCCCTTCAGCTTCAATATATGGAGATGGCCAGACGAGTGATGCAAGAGCAACAAGATAAATTGACCAAAGATGCGATCACGAAAGAGATCATCAACGAGACAATCACGCATAATTCCGAAATTGCCGAGAAGCTAATCGCTATCAGTCCAGAACTCAAAGGCTTGGCTGACATCTTAAAGACTGAGATTACAGCTTCCTTGGCCATCATCATTGATTCGATTGTGGGTCGATTTTTACAAAATAGACGTCAAAACCAACAACAGCAACAGCAGCAACAACAACAACAACAACACCAGCAAAAACTTCATCAAGCGCAGCTTCCTCCAAGTATTCCCCCTCATCCGTCTATGGCTAAACCTTTTTCAATGGATGATCCCCTGGGTCTGAAATTCGACACCCCCAAACCCCACGGACACTCTGGGAGAGCCCCTCAGGTTCGGGATCGAGCAGCTCCCCGACTTGCCTCCAATCCTTTGTCAATGGCCAACCCTTTGTCATTGAATCACTCCATCAACACTCCTGCTCGCAGTTTGGCCAATAGCCAGACTATTCCAGCCTCGATTCGACCTCCATGCAGTTCAGCTAGCTTCACTGAATTCATCGCCAGCCAAAGTCGGGACCATTCGGAGCGAGAGCAGAACTCCCCTTCTGTCAATAGTGATATCACGGCCCGTGATGACGACTCGGACAACATGCCCGAACAAGATGAGGCTTTGAGTCTTGTGGTGACTCCCAAGAAAAAGCGTCATAAGGTCACGGATACACGCATCACCCCTCGATCTGTTTCCCGAGCCTTGGGATCCGAGCCGGATCTGACCAAGAACCCTTTCGGCATTCCTTTCCCTGGTCTCAAAAATGGGGACTCTCACTCGCCCAGACCTCTATTCCCTGGTATGACCCCACCGGGCATTCTTCCGCATGGCCTCCCTACCTCAGTGGCCATTCCCAATCCCAGCCTTCATGACTTCAATCCATTCTCACCGTTTTTTAACCCTGCTGCTGCTGCCGCAGCCGCCGCCGCTGCCGCTGCTGCCAATGCTGTTCCACGAGTAAGCAGTGCTAGCACGCCCATTCCTGCGGGTGGCAGCCCTTCTCCGTCATCTCGAAAGGACCGTGATTCTCCACAAATCCTTCATCGATCCTTCCGCCGATCTGCTTCCCCTTCCTCCGTGGATTTTGCAGCCAATCTTCGAGAGGCCTCGGAATCGGCACAAGAGGAATTCGAGAGGGTCCAATCGTCGCTTCCTTACTCACTGTCAAGTAAGTCCTCTCGAGATTTTTTTTCTTCAGCCCTTCTTTTTTCTTCTTCTGCTACCTTTCACTAAGCAAGAACAAGAACAAAAGTGAGTAGAAAATAGCCCTTGTCATTCAAGTAAGAAGTAATTAGGGTGTTTCGCTTTCAATCCCGCCACCACTACCAACCACTACCTTGTACCTACCGATGGCTAATGGTCGTTGGTAGAGCGTAGTTTTGGTGGCTTGCATTTCTGCTCTTCCATCCAGTCAAGGAGACACTTTCTGTGGCAGAAATACGCACGTACGTTGGACAATGTGTACTCGTAGTGGAGTAGGATCTTGGAGCCGAGTCCATCCCAAACCACCAAACTCACGGTCACTTGATTTTCTACGGTGACTGAGTCTGGTTTCTTTTCTCTGTCTTTCCTCTTCACTTTTTTCGACTCTCAGTCACCTTGAAGCGTTCTCGGTGAACAGATTTGCCAGTCAGTCAGTCATCATCCAAAGACGACGAACGACGAATTCGATACCGACGACCAGAAGAAGGTCTTTGGAGCAATTGGTCATTGTTGTTTACAATAAGAGAACCTGAGGGAAGGATGGATGGGAGAAAAGTCGTCTGGGGCAAGAGAGAATGAAGAAGGGAGAGGAAAGAGGAAGGGAGAAGGGAGGGAGCTAAGGAGTGACTGACTGAGTGAGTGAGTGGGCCATGGGAATCCATGGGAAGAATGCGAAAAAATCCAATTTCAAAGGGCACTAAGCAGGTAGCGCAGCGATGAATAGTGAATGAGAAAATTATAGGGTTCTCGACCGCTCCTCTGATCAACTTTCTTGAAGAAGTTCGTCATGAATAGACGACACATTGAGTCCATTCAAATTGGCAGTTGTACCATCCATGTTGTTCTCAAGGAAGAACAACCACCAACCAACCAACCAACCTGCATGCACCTTACCACGAGCTCTCACAGAGATAGGAGCATAATATCCATACAATACATAGTACGTGGCTTTGATGTCCAAAACTGGTAATTTGCCCAGGAAGTCCATTGAGACAAGTACAAGATGTACACGTTCCGTCTTTCAAGTGAATTCGAATAATGGCATGACATGAGCGTCTCTTGTGAATCCTGAAAGTAGCGGATACCACGCACTCACTCACTCATTTACTCGCTGCACCTTGCGTATGATTTGACCTTATTCAAAACGACGAGGAAACGTGGACGAACCATCCGCAAAACATATACCTTCATGCTTCATCAGACATGATGGTCAAGGACGAGACAAATATTTCATTTTAGATCTTGATCTCATCTCTCTCTCTCATGGTAGTTTTAAGCCGACTTAAATATGGCACAAGTGTCAACTTGTTCTTGTGAAGGCATTCAAGATCTCAAATCCACTGAAATTCGCTCTTTGTTGCCCTCTAAAGTAAAGACATTCATCACCAGTCTCATCACTTGAAGGCTCTTCTCTCCATGTACGTAACTGTATGAACGAGCGAATGAACAAATTCTCTATTCGAGTCGTTGCAAAACGAGCTAGCTCCTCTGCCTTTTTCTTCGTATCACTCGAAAGAGATCAAGGTGAAACGCGGCTTACTTTACTTCATGCTAAATATTAGAGCTCTGCACTCACTCAAGTGACACTGAGAGAGACTACGTGTGTGTCTTCTTGGAGATACGAATAATATAACGGCACCCTCATCAAGTAAGAAAGCATTAGCAAGAAGATGAAAGGGATCGTTTTTCTACCTAAGAGAACTAACAATCCGTGACACGCTTTCTTTTGAGATGTTTCGCTAAGTGGAAAATCAGACAGACACACAAACTTAAGCCCACCACACTTGTCAACCTTGAATCTTGACGACATCTTGTTGCCAAATTGAGGCTCACTTTATTTCCTTGAATGTCATCTCACAAAAATGGACAAATACCTAGATGACATTACACTTAAAAGCAGGGAAAATGCCTCTCTCAGAAGCAATGATGGACTCGGTTTTTATCAAAAATCAATGAAAAACCAACCCCCGCTTCCCGAAATAAATCGGCTATAAAACCGACACATACTGTACACACACGCAGGAAGCAAAGGACAAATCACCCTTCATAGAGGGTAATCGAGTAACCAACCCTGTTGCCGCCTTTTTAGTCACAGGGATGCCAAATAATACGCTCGCCCTTTTCCATAATGGAAGTAATGATGTCCGTTTGGAGCGACTGAAATGGAACATTGGGGTCCTTTCGGGTGACATATAGCGCTTTAAAAGAGGGATGAAATGAAGCAGATGGCGGTGAATTTAGAAACACTTAAATCTCATAAAGGAAACGAGACGTGCGTATCTGGCTCGTTTGGTACTGCTCATTTGCAAAATATTGATTATCAATCTTAGCGGATTATATTCATGGTCCTGGGTTCCCATGAAGACAGATCCATTTGACATGGGATTTTGAGGCTCGTGATTCGGCCTCCATAAAGTCTTTTGATCTCCTTATTGCGACTTGTGATAGGGATTGGCTTGCTTGCGGGTTGTAAATATCTATGTGAAGAAACTATGCCGTCTTTGTTTACTTTCCCGAGCTCAGATTCGGCTTTGGCCCTCTTATCTTCGGTATATTAACCAATTTCTTAATGGCACCACTGTAACTCTCGTTCTACAGAACAGCCAGGCATAGAAAGGCAATCTGTCAAGACTCTTATCTTTGAGTTGGCTCTATTTACCCAGAACAATGTCTTCTTCTATGATTACTTCCACCTCAATCAGGCACGTGTCATTCTAGAGACGATAGTTTGCCGCCACCACCTTTCAGCAAAACAGTACAATGTCTTCTTTGGGTGGCTATTTCCATTAGCCAAACGTTACCATATCGGGGATATTTGATCATCGCAGACAGCCTCCCATGAGACAACACAGCTCCTTCTTTCTTTCGCTGTTCGTCTCTAAACTTTGCATTGCATGCTTTAAATCTTTTTTAAAACGCCAGAAGGCATCACCGCTTTCGCTTGGAAAGTTGCTAACTTTTCTTGTGCCATAATTTGGCCAAGGGGTCCAAATGAAAGAGCGGACTTTCCCTCTCAAGTTGAAGATGGACAACAAATCATACCTTGCTGGTCAAACCACTGCTTGCTACGTACAATAAGTAAAGCCAGCTCCTTCAAAACCTGTCAACCCACTCACAATGGCAAGCTAGTGGCGGGCAAACAAAGAGCATTTTTATTTCAATGGTTCTTTAAACTTATCCCTTTTCTTTGCACCACACTACGTAGCCAGCAACAAAAGGAAAAGCAAGTTCGAAACTTGGAGCCAACTTTGTTCGAACCGTAATTTTATATCGGAGTCGTCAATTTAACGGAGCTATTTCTTGCATTTTACACACTCACTTATTCAAAACAACAAACTTCTTCCTTTGACCAAGACGAATAGCTCGTATTCAAATTTAAAGTGAACCCTTTCTACGAATTGAAGCTATGGAGTTTCATCCAAACTTTTTTCAGCGGCTTCGTCTTGTTTGTCTTTGTGATGACTTGAAAATTAATCTCTCGCCAAGAATTGGCCTCAGGGCATTTTTCAAGAGCTTATTTCTCATTCGAACCCTGATCTCATGAGTGTTTCCTTCCTTCCATTTTAGGTTACTCCTTGGAAGCTCACAGCGCCACTTTAACTCCCATGCATCTGCGAAAGGCCAAGTTGATGTTCTTCTGGGTTCGATACCCGTCATCGGCCATTCTTAAGATGTACTTCCCGGACATTAAGTTTAACAAGAACAACACGGCCCAGCTAGTCAAATGGTTCTCCAACTTCAGGTGAGTGGCTGTTTCTTATCCAAGTTTTTAAATATCCTTCCTTTAGATTAAGTGCATGAGTGAGTCATAATGATCTCTTTGACTTGGCCTTTGAGAGAGCGGGATCAGAAGCTAGAACTCCCCTTCTCTTTAATGATAATGATGAAATGAGTTTGCTCAAAGAAAATAGAGGCGTTTTCATGCCAGAACTTATCTTCACTACGACACTCTCGTAGTCTCTCTTAGCTGTGGTCTTTTCTGAGCAAATTATGCGGTTTATTCTGGCCAATATATATAGGGACACTCAAAGTACTTGATGTTTGTGTGTCTTCTTCAAAAGGCTGGCAAGTTTTGTGTCGCCGGCTAAATTTATATGATGTCTTCAGCCTTTGTGGACGGACTTTCTTTGCTGGATAGGAGGTCGCACGAAAAAGCCACTTTATGACTTATTTACCTTTCTCTGAGAGGATCACGAGGAGGTCCTTTTCTCGGTTCGTGACATGAGTTTGGGTCCCTTGACAATTGAAACAAATTAAAGAATAGATTGAACCGACCAAGTAACAACAAACCATTAGGTGCTGCCACAGTTTGACCAATTTAGCGAGTTTCGGGCTCTTGAAGATGATAGAGTGGAAAATAACTTTAGACTCGGATCGAAATGAGAGACTCGGTAATAACTACCGGAATTCCATAGTAAGGAGTGTCTTTCTTATTTGACACGCGAGTGGTAGAAAAAAAGGACCTCGAAGTGTGTAAACTGTCGCCTTTGCTCCCATAAAAAGCCCACACCAGTTCGTCAAGAGGTTTTTGCGCCGGAATTCTTAGCCTTCCTTGGTTGTCCGTATTGTGTGTATTGGGTGTCATGACACGAAAATGCCCCACCAGTTATAACGTGTCAACCATCTGGACGGTGGGGTTGGTTACTCGTCGAGCGCAAAAAGCCCAACTCAATAATGCCTTAAGGAGCATGAGACGAAGAAACAATGAGAAGTGTGGATTGCGTGTGCAAATTTTTCAATTTTTAATGCTTCTTGACGGATTTGCCACCAACGAGCAAGGCAGGAAGGAACTAAGGTAGCTTTCTTTCCAATGGTTTCATGTTGGTACACGTGGTGATTGTAAATGCAGCAATCATCCCATAGTTCTTTCCCTCTTTCGATGAAAATTGTGATGGATATCTTTAGCGTTTTTCTCGAGGGGAGAATTGAAGCGACATATTTGAGTCTTTGCAATGGGTTTCTCTTAAATGGAAAGAACCTTCTTCAGGCAAGCAAGGTTTTTGCTTTGTGCTTAAGTGGTTCGGATCCATTAGAGGGAACAACCATATCAGACATCCTGGTTTTTTAAATGGTCATTGTAGTTAGGTCTCCTTCTCTCTTTGTGGCCTTTGATGATGGTTGGTTGTTTGGTTGGTTTCGAAAGCAAGTCGCAAGTCTGGCGTCTAGCGTAGAAAAGACATTAGAGAAATGGACTAATCTCGTTCTCTCACCAGGATTGGCCAGATCACTTTCGTTCGTCTTTCACTTCACTCCATAACAGGCTATTAAACCGTTCCATTTCCGACGATATGGACCTTATTTACTGGACCTCGAGAAATGTAGTATGCCGTAACTGTAGCCTTGTATACAACTTGGAAGCCCTTCTCTTCCAATGAAGATCGTTGGCCACAATCTTCCAGAAGAGAATCAGCATGCACTCAAGGTGCTCTATCCGTCATTGCGAATGGAGCAGGTGATGCTTGTTGACACAAGAAGGGCGTTTTTGTGGTGTGTGACATTTTGTGTCGAGTCCAGCTTGACTCACCACTTTATGATGGAAGGGAACGAGGAGGACAGGCAGGCTCATGTTTTCTCTGGCTCTCACTTGGTGATGATCGTGTCTTTGCTCAATGGAAGTAAACATGGACCCCAACCCCAACAAGCCATCCAGCTTGACTTTCTCCAAATTGGAGGGGTCTCTTTTCGTCTTCTAACTTGGGCACCTAATGAACATCTTTGGTCCTAGGTAGGGAATGCTTTGTAAGAATTAATCAAACAACACTGTTTGACTCAAAACACCTGCTTCTGAACGAGGTGTGTAAAATTGCAGTAAAAAACTGCTAAACATGTTGGTGATCGAATCTTGACGACCATTTGCATAAGTTCTTTGAGCAGATGTATTATTAGACCCTTATTCTTGCGCCAGGTCTTCTGGCCACCAAGGGAGATGAAATTGAAAGTCAGATGAGGGAATTTCTTTGGAAATTGGATCGAGTGAAAGTCACCGTTGTTGTGGATGGCGTGAATGTGAAACAGAATTACATTGCTTTCAAGTGTTCATTCGGGGGTGAACGCCGTAGTGGCATTATTATCAAGTCGTGGTGCTACAAGGACTCATCATGTGTGACAGTTTTGACTCTGTGACTGGTTTTGCATTTGATTGTCAAATCAAAGTACGTAAGGGCATTGTTATGCAATTTTAAGAAGCCAACTCGCGAGGGGAAGATGAGAAAAGTTGGACAATGAAGTGGTAATTAGAAAAGAAATTATTCCTGATTTCTCAGACCAGATAGATCATCATTGCCTTCATCATTGCCACTCTGATTTCGAATGGAAAAGTGTCGTCGTCATGCTTGATCACTCGTCTTGACTAAGAAATGTTTAGTCACTCAAGCTTAAATTAGTCTTGGCCAAAGACAGATACATAGATACCTTCACTTTAAAAAGAGAGAGATAGACTGCAGAACAATGCAATACGAAGTTTTGAATGGACAACCTCGTTCAAATACCAAAGGTAGTTTAAGTAGGCGTTGCCGGATACAAACAGTAACCAAGATTGAGACTTGAATAGGAACGGGATGTCTTTCAAACTATTTAAGGAACGACCATTGACCATTCCTGGGATTACTCGATGAGTTGTTCAATACCAGTGGTTGAATTGGTTACATATTTGTTCTACCAATATAACAGGCAGCTGTCTGGCTCTTCTTCAAAGTGAGCTCAACCGAGCATGGCTCCAAAAGGAGGTCCATCGTCGTCGAAAGGACTTTGCCAAAAATGCTTCCAAAGCGCGCCAAAGAGATCATTGTTCACATCCAGATGTCCTTGTGCACACCAAGATCGGACTCTCGAAAGAGCTGGTGGAGGAGAAACTCCATAGTTGGGACAATTCCCTTGAAAGGCTACAGTAGGCTGCTCATCTGCCTATATCTGAGTAATGGAACCGGGTATTTTGTCAGCTTGACGACATCGGCACAAAAGGGATCTCGGTTATCCCCCACATAAGCAAGCGTAAACGTGTGTAGAGGGACCGAGGAGTTGCTCAAGGGTGCTTTCTCGCGTCTCGTCGGTTCATTTGAAACGTGACTGGAGATGGAGAAACGAGCCCGCATTTACCACTCGTATTAGTTTCCTCGACTCTTCGTCCTCTTATTCGCCGCAAAGGCGTCTTTCTTTCATTCTATCCTTCCTTCATTCGCTCTTTCCCCGCCCTGAATGGATCGATAGTCCTTATGTTTTTCTCCATCTCATTCTTGATGGTGCCAAAGCAAGCTCCCAAGCAGATGGCCTCGTCACTCTTCGGCTTCTTTTGGAAGTTACTACCACTTCGCGTTCTTCCATGGACCTACGGACGTCCGTACGTCCATATTTCAGTCTATCCATACGCGCGACTCTTATGGAACAAGAAGGGAACGAACGAATGAACCGACGCAGGCAACAACGTAGGATAGGAAATCGATCGATTTTGTCTCCCTTTTGCGCCATGAGTTTCTTGTGCTTTGTCTGAGGAGATTTATTCGGCTCATACTGATTTCGAGGGCAGCAACAACGCATAACGCCAACAACACTGGAACACAAAGGCGAGGAAAACGCGATCGATTTCGGGAACGAGGAAAGATGATCGGAGATTTGAGTTTTGGTTGGAAAACAGAAACTTTTTTTCGTTCAATTTGGTTCATTTATGGTGAAAGCGCGTAATCCCTTTTTTTCTTCTTAAATGTACCAATGTTGTCACTTGCTTTTATTGTCGGAACAAGAGAGTTCCACCAGAGCCAAAAAGGTGAGCAAAAAAGCTCTTAAGAGGCATTCCAAGTTGTTTGAATAGTGATAGTAAATGACAAATATGGCTTGCCTACTTTCCTCGGTCTCACTTTTTCTCCTCCATATAAAAGACATAAAAGGGCTAAGAGACCCCAAAAAGTCATTCGAGAAAGTTCTTTCATCAGAAAGGTCCTTCCTTCTCTTTATCTTCAAGAAGAAGTGTGAACACATTTAAAAGAGGTCATCATTAATCAGTCCATTGAATATGGCCTTTCTCCCTCATTGGACACATCTTGACAGCCATCTTCTCGCTCGCAGGTCCACCTTCACGAGCCTGCTCTTCCTCATCCTAATCCACTTTAATCCCTTTCCGTCTTTTCTCTTGCACCCCTCGACCCATCATTGGTCTTGGTGTGACTTCGTTTTCGCTCCATCCCATTCATGAATGAGATCTTGGCATGACTTGTGTCATTTGGGAGTCTCTAAGCTGAACCTCACGTCAATTGTCAGACCTCGCTATCCTTAACGGAACAGTTATGGGGAAGTGTTCTTCGTTGATTGTTGAGGTGAGGGTGAACTTAGAGAGCGGCAAGAAACACACCTGATTGGACAGAGAGAGAGTTCCAATCTCTCAGTAGGCGAGGAAGATAAGCAGACGTTTTCAATTTTTGGAAAAGGATTTCTCGCACGCGACCTCTGTGGTTCCAAATCTTGTCTAAATTGAGTCCATCTAGTATCTGCCTTGGAACCACTTTGTTGGTCACTCGGTTCCTCCTAAGCCAGAGGATGACAACAGTAGTAGTAGGTAGTACTCGTACTAGTGTGGATTATCGCGACGTCTTCTTTGTTTCCCCTCTAACCACGAGTTTACTTTGGCCATTGTGTGCGATCAATATGTAAAGCAGAAAGAGGATTGAGCAAAAGAAGAGAAATGAGCAAATATTGTCAGGACGAACAGGAGGAGGAGGAGGAGTTGGATGCTTGCTCTCAAGTGGGTAGAGGTAAACAAAGGTGCAGAATTAATGACAATACAAAAACATGGACAGATGAAAAAAGTCTGCAGAGACGAAGGGGGTACTATCTACTTTTGAGAAGGAAGATCATTAGAGAGATCCCTTGGACCGAGAAGGGCGTTCGTTCATTGGAAGACGGTTGGTGATGAATTTAGACCAAGGTGAAGGAAGAGAAACTTGGAATCGTTTTGGCGTCACGTCTCCTTGTTTGACTTGAAATCACTTGAAGCTTGCCTATTTTGCTCAAGACAAACAACGAGAGACAATCGTTGTAACGGTTCTAGGAAACAATTGACATCTTCCAATGCTCACAAAACAAGACCACATTGAGATGAGCAAATAGAAGACGAAAAAATCATCAAACAATCTTGACAACTCGTCTCTTGAAGGCGAGTTTTTCCCGCTCTTTTCAAAGCAATTAAGATGATCTGTGTTTGCTTTTCGAATTCCTAGCGAAACAATTAAGAAGCTATTAAGGATTAGTCAAGAACAAAGAAAGATTTAGAGCTCTCAACTCAAATGTTTGCTTTCTTCCAGAGAGTTCTACTATATTCAAATGGAGAAATATGCTCGACAAGCCTTAAGTGAGGGCATCAAGAACCCTGAGGACATTCACGTGACTTTGGAGTCTGAACTGTACCGTGTCCTCAACCTTCATTATAACCGGAACAATCATATTGAGGTGAGTTCGAACTTTGATTTATCCTAGTCTAATCATGATCTTCTTTGTGACTGTCATTTGTTCAACTTGTTTTGGCCGTGTATTCTTTTAACGTTGTTGACCTCTCTATAACTCTCGTTTCTGTGAAATCTTGTCGTCATAGCTTTTGGTTGGCGCTGAACATAATCAGATTACTTCCAAATTTCCAATCACTTCCACTTTCCCTGTTTTTCCAAATTATATCTATCCGCAAAATATCCCCAACCGTAATGATAATCTATATCCGTTGGTGGCTGGGGGTTCCAAATTTTGGAGCAAATCAGATGGCGGACCTCGATAAGAAAATTGGTTGTTGGGCTCAAGAACCATCAATGAATGAGGCTCGAGCATCACGCGTCTCTGCCATAAAATGGATGAATTATTGCTCTAGCAGTGTGTGAGAAAAGGGAGCGATGGTTAATCCCAATTCTCATGGATACAAATACATACGAAGTAAAACGAGGCGAATGGGTTTCCCAAATTGTTGGAAGACACGGCACGCTAGTGCCACCTATGGCCGCTAGGGTTCGTGTCGTCTAGTCGGCTAGCTGGAAAAGCGCTGGGAAATCCTGACAACGCCATCTGATGCGTGAAATGCGAAATCTACAACAGCCCTTGATCCACTTCCAGGTTCCTGTTCGCTTCCGATGGGTCGTGGAACAGACCCTTCGAGAGTTTTTGAAGGCCATCCAGATCGGGAAAGATGCTGACCCGAGCTGGAAAAAGCAAATCTACAAGATCATTGCGCGTCTTGACGATTACGTACCCGAGTACTTCAAAACTCAGGCCTTCCTGGAACAACTTGAATGATCCTTTGTCTTCTCATTC
The DNA here is from genome assembly GCA_010645155.1 of Tigriopus japonicus. Classification (NCBI taxonomy): domain Eukaryota; kingdom Metazoa; phylum Arthropoda; class Copepoda; order Harpacticoida; family Harpacticidae; genus Tigriopus; species Tigriopus japonicus. The sequence continues at coordinate 87,929 of JAAGOF010000291.1, read as the reverse complement.
CAACTTTAAAGAACAGTCTTTGTTTGAGGTTAGCAGACACACAATTTGCATCCCATTTCGTCTGCTTCAGCGACTTCTTGTTCTCTTCTCTACTACTTTCTCTAAAATGTGGTATTTGTTCCATCTCATCTTGGTTTTGTGACCTCTTCTCCCTTCCTGAACTTCTTCGCTAATGGCTTCTCTTATTCCTGCATTTCTATTTTCGTCGCAATATCTCCTCTAATCAGATCCCCCCAACCGTCAAGCATTATCATAATGAAGCATCACAACCCTGCAAAAAGAAACAGAAAAAATGCACAAACAAGTACACACCATTCAAACTCACGTACTCACTCGAATACAAAGTACAACAACACACGAACCAACACACACTAAAGAAATCCAGCCAGGGGGCCAGAGACTCTTAGATGGGGAGCTAATGGAGCTCAAGAGCATTAACTTAGTGCACGGTTAACTGTATATAAATAAGTGTCCCCTGCGATTCCTTGGCGTTCGGTGGTTTAATGAATGTTCTCGTTTTCTCTCCAGGTTCCTGACCATTTCTTACCCGTGGTAGAGGCCACTCTCCGGGAGTTCTTCTTGTCAATCCGGGATGGAAAGGATGCCGAGTCCAGTTGGAAGAAGCAGATCTACAAGATCATTGCCCGATACGACGAGCCCATTCCGGAGTATTTCAAGACTCCCGATTTCCTCAAGCAATTGGAATGAAGAGACAAGCCCCATCCAAAAATCGCAACCATGCAAGACATATCGCCAAAAATTGAATGCGCATCCTCTTGAAACCAAAGAATAGCCAACCAACCATCATCTCTTTTCTCTTCATTTCTTCTCTCCGCTCTCCCATCTCTGCTGTGAACTCCCAATCCACAGGCATAGTGAATGCTTTCAATGCAAATAGAAATTGCTGGAAATGGCACAGACATACACACACACACACACACATAGAGACACGCACACACACTCAGCCCCTCTGCCCTTCCCCATGATCTTGGACCACGGTGGTTCCAATTTGATTGACAACAAAAGGGAGACACAGTGCCTTTTTGGAACGAGAAACAATGGGACGATGACGTTAATTATTATTATTATCAATATTATTATTACTACTACTACTGCTACTACTCTATTGATGTGACACTAAGCTGTATATGCGTTGTTACAAATGGTCATCCCCGATGAAGGTGACGAATGCAGATTGAAGCCAAAAATGTACATAGTTTATTAGAGCATTTATCTCGTTTTTCCTCCCCCCTCTCGCATCTCCCTCTTTCCCTCTCTTTTGCATTTCTCTTATCACGTCTGTAATACTACATTCGTACATATATAAAAATCTACATGATGCCACTGCTAAAGAAAATTACAACTATGAATACTGATTGCTTGGAATCGATTTCAATTATTCATGTCATCCTGGTTCATATATCCAAAGAAAACCTCTCACTTCATTCTTTTTTGTATCATAACTCTTTCGTTCAATCGCGACACAAGGCCCTTGTTTCAAGATCATCATGAGTTAAATCTAATCAACATCTGCACCTCAAATTCACCCAGCTTTCCATCCCTGTTTTCAAATGATCAACTTTTTCAATTTCTTTTCTCCTTTTCTTGTATGATTTTTCTTTCAATTTTCCCATCATTTTTTAACAAGCTCTTCCCAGAAGAATTTGTGCATGTGTGATGAGTAGCCTAGTCACACAGTCAACTCTAAATACCTCTCCCCATGATTTATTTTGTGTGTGTTGATGATTAGTCAATGTGTTATATTTTTTTTTTTCGCCCAATCAACGCTTTTGTTTTGCGCAATCACACCCCTTCAATGATCTTAATACACTCCACTTAAACTGGTAGTAGTACAATTGCCTCTCTTTCTCTCATTAGTTATTCCAATTTTTGATTTCTTACTAGAACACGTCCACTCTACCCACTAATCACCACTTATGTACAATTGTAACACAACATACAATGTTTGAACCAAAATAAATTACCAGAAATGATTTAGATCTCTTTCTGATTTTTCCTTTATCATTACTACTTAAATATTTGAGATTCTTGGACCAGCCCATGGACGGTCAATAACAAATTAAGAATATACTCGAGCGTGGAACACGTCCTTTTCTGGCCAGGGATCTCGTCTCGTGTCCAATGGAGTTTCCCTTTTTTGTTGGTCCAATCTCTGTTTGGTCTCTTGATAGCGAGAGGTCTCCAGTAAGGAGACAAAAGGGAAACGGTCCAAAGCTCCTGTTCCAAATCTTCGGCGGAAGGCTTCATCGTTCCCTGCCTGGTTGGCTGGTCGTGGTCTTGGCGATTCCCTTGGGGAACTCTTCTCCGGATAATAGTATCTTCGAACTGGAACTGGATTACTAAAATTTGGTGGTCCCAGGTCAGACTTTCGATTGGGAAAGCTTGACGACTCCGGTTTTGATTTCAATCGATCACGGTACTCGTTTCTCTCGTCGGATGGAGGATCCCACTTGGAAAAATATGGAAGGGATGAGATCCTATTGGAAAAATGATTGGAGGCAATGTTGCTTTGAGTTCGCTCTCGATAATTGAGCCGATCTCGTTCTCGACTATCCAAGAAGTCGAATGGCTCTTCCGTAACCGTGTTGTAGCGATCCTTTGCCTCGTTTTCGCGATCAAAGAAAGCCAGATTATGGCGTTGGGACAAGAGAGGCTCTTCATCATTGACCATGATATCATCCTCTATTTCGGTGGATAGATTTGGATCAATATCCGTTGGAGCAATCCCACCCACCCTGTAGCCTGAGAAGCTGGTTAAACCGGTACGGGATCGGTCGTCGGATTCGATCAGCGCACCCTGCATCAATTGAAGCCAAACCTCGTCATTAAAATTCAAAGGGAGTAAGATCGTGTTAGATGATCCAGACTCATCTGTCCCCCCTATGGACACCACCTCTACGCCATTCAACATTAATGAGGCTCTGAAAGTTAAGACAGATTTAAATCGTGACTAGATTAGTTTTCTGAAATAATTCTCTCATTCGAGCACCTACATCCAGAACTTATCGCCATGATCAGGTTTTCCTCGTCCATTGAAAGAAAAGAAATAAAGGCCAGGTTGGCGGCATTTGAAAACGGACCGCTTGGGATCCCAAGCTTGATTTAGATCCGTGAAGGTGTTTTCAAAGGCCACACGACCACGTTGTCCTTGAAGAGAGCTCTGCTTTGCGCGAACCAAACTGAATCCGATGATTCCTTGACATGAATTTGAACTGAGGTGTCTTGGAGGAGGTTGACCGTGTGTATGCATGCCTGAAAGAATGATCAATATTGTCAAGATGACCGCTCAGTATAATTTGTAAATGTTTTAAAGAAATTTACCAGCGGGTACAAAGGTACCTCCGATTCTACTTTCGATCAAGTTGTTAAGAATTTCATTGGTTCTCAAATCGTCCGAACTTCCGCTCTTGTGATCCTTTTGATACTGTTCCCAATGATCTTCTTTCACCTGCAAAAGGCCCCTTCGATTGGTGGCGATCATCGATCCTCTCGTTACAATCGGCGCTTTTGCCGCGTCTTTCTTCGTTTCCGCCTTCATGCTACTTGCTCCACTCAAGAACTTCCAAATGGTTCTAGGGGTAGTGGTTAAAAGTTGCTCTTCGTCTTTTTCCTCCTCCTCCTCCTTCTCCGGTTTCGCCCTTCCTTCTTCGTGGTCCTTCGAGTTGTCTTGGAATGGAACCGCTGTCTTTGAAGATCCCAGTGTTCCCGAGTCCCGCTGAGGAGAGACCGAGGTTAGCGACAGGAAGGGATCTCCTCTTCCGGCAGCCATCTTGTTATCACTTCCGCCCTCATTTCCGGGATTGGGTGAACCGAATTGTTCCTCTCTGGGAACGGCATTGACCAACACGTGGCACAAGAGGGAAAGAAAGAGAGGAAGCCAAAGGGGGAATTGTTTGAGCACCGCTTTCATGTTCCAATTGTTCCAATTGTCTCTTTCGCACTTTCCATAACTTTTCACTCCAAGACAAGTTTATTCCTTGAGCTCTTCTGTCAAATGACTTGACTTTTCCCTCCGAGAGCAAAACTTAGGCGACGTTCGTCCTGTTGAATCTAATGCCGCGTATCGCACTAGACACAACCACCAGGTGAAAGGAGAAATATAGTTGTTGATTCATATCACACTTCATGGATTGACTGTTAGTCTCACTTGCGAGTGCTAACCGACTGATTTCTCTCCCTGCTTTGAGAGCCTTTCTGTGCTTGTTTGGTTGTCTTAGGTTCCGGTGCATGATCTCAAAGCCAAAATGCTCCAGATCTAAAAAACATCTATACGTTGACATCGAGTGCTCCGATTGTTCCACTAGGGTTCAGACTTCATTGAAAAACACTGTCTAAAATTTGTAAACGTGTGTAAAGACGTGTCTACTGTATTTCTTTACATTGTTTTTAGGAACAATTTCCTCTACCATTGCTCAAAATTAAGGCACATTTCTTGCGTTGTTTGTGTTGACATACTTCAAATGGATTTTTTTTGAAGTGATTGAAATTTTGGAAACTCCTTCACGCGTTTTGAATCAAGCTGGTCATCCTAGAAATTGTATGATGGTTCCGAAGCAACTTGATCACTTGATCCGCACTTTTAATAAATTGGCAGGTTTTGAACCGGTTGTAAACAAAAAGAAACTATGGTGAAAGTTGAGACCCTGAGCAACAGTCTTCGACTACAAAAGGTTGGGCAGATGTAAAATCAAGAATTTAGCTTATAAAGACGTCTTTCAAACAACAGTTTTAGGAACTTCACGGGCCTGATTTCAACAGATGCTTGAATAAACTGATTATTGCATGCACAAGTTTGAAGAGCCTATGTAAGACGAATGGTTTTGTCCGTCGTTCGTCTTCTTGCTCTGGTTTGTTTGTCACAGGGCCATGATTTAAGATGAAGATCTCTTTTGGTTACAACCACTTCCTGTGTCTGAAAATATGGTTCAAGCCTTAGAAAAAGATGACAATAGGGAGGGTAACACCCATGGAAAGTGCAAATTACTATGAAGAAATTGAAAACGTACGTCTTGAGTCGTGAATCTTGAATCGTGATAGGGAAGAAATACATCTCAAATACTGCATTAAAGACTTTATTGCCAATTTCCCGAGACGTTAATCCCGGGAATCCATAAAGCACAACTTTGCAGTTGTTTGAGGCTTGAGACAAGCACAAAGCAACTGTGAAAGTCTTGTATTTCCTGTGAGGAGATCTTCTAGCGCGTGATGTTCCATTTGGTTCTCCTCCACCTTCTGTTCCAGGATGAGTCGAAGCCACGTGGAAAACAGAATTCTGAACTTGAGAAGCCTGTGCTTGGTCAGAAGGAAGAGAAACTTTGTCAATTTGCAAATGATATGCAGAAATCTTTCCCAACTTTCCAAATTTGGAGTCGTCATGACCACAACTTGGAAATTGGATCCACCTCAAGACAGCTCTTACCCCATCTTTGAACGCGAAATTAGTCTCAATTCTCGAGAAAGTCTCGGTCAACAAATCAAGGATTTCTCCCTCTCTCTCTTTCAAGGATGCGAGGAATGCATTTTGGAAACTGGCTAAAACAAGTGGGATTTCGTTGTTGATAGGCAAGACCTTTTTATTTCCCATGAAGTGAAAATAATCATTGACGATCCCCCTCGTTCTTCAAAATTCCCTCTGATTGGAGGCGATCCACAATCCCTGCCCTCTCTCCTTCAGAACCAGGAAGAAAGACATTAGTGGATGGAACTAGCTTGTTGCCATGAGAAGGTTCTTATTCCTGGATCCTTTGTGAATGGATACCCAATGGATATTTTCCCCCTAGAGAAGTTGTATGCCAACCCAATATATGTATACTCGAGGACAATGGTGAGGTTCCTTCCCAGGCTCATCAATTGGAACTCCGTGACGCTTCTTTTGACACATCTCACGTGACCGAGAGAGAAGAAAAAAGACGCAATTACTCGCGTAGCTACTTATGCACATATAACACAAAGCAATCCTCTTTAATCCTCTATCCTTCATTTCCATGTAACGTCATTTTGCTTGGTTTAAGTCTACAGAAACCTTAGGATCTAGAGGAATCAGCGTAATAGTATCATTAGGAACATAACATCTTTTTTTTATTACATTCAAATGAGGGCAGTTCTGGTTCCAAGGTCTCAAGCAATCGACCCATAAAAATTTGCTGGATAGATTAGTTGCATTGGAGCATTGGGCTTTGTCATCAATTTTGTACGAGGAATTTCCGTCTTTAAACCTTCATGCATTGTCCGAGAAAAAGTGAATTATTTTCGTCCCCTCGTATCTCGAGGATTAAGTTTCCCAATAGGCAAGATTTTGGTCGTTAAAAAGTGGGCAATAGTTTTTGGACCATCGTCCAAAAACAGGCCTATTTCAATTGCATCGTCTCAAAGCTACAATCACATATTAGTTTACAATATAGTGAATAATTCTTTGATCAGTCCACTTTTGACCAAAATCAGCGAGTCGTGTGCATGAGATGCACTTTGAAACCGAGTTTCCCTTTGATGATGGTGTCCGCTTTTGGTCGATCGAGATCCACAATGGGAACACACGGTTTTGGCTCCACACAGGAAGAAAGAACGTACTAGTACAAGTGGAACCGAGTGAGGAATCCTTGAGAATCCCCGACGTTTAGCTCCACTTCGTCCACATTCAGAACATTGCTGTCTGTTGGTACCAAAGTGTCTATGTACTGTATGCAGGGCAAGAAAAAAAAGGGGGGGGGATGCAGAGAATGACTCATTGATTGCTTTTGTGTGCCACAACGATGGTTCGACGATTTCTTTCTCGTCTTTTGTAGGGCAGGAGGTCGAACCAACAAAAAAGAGAAGACAGAAATCAGATATTCATTCCTTTTTGACGCTTTGACAGCGGTACTGAAATCGTCTTTGTATGTAGTGAGGGAGTTCTTCAAGAAAATTGCCAAAGTCAAAAGTATCTGTATTAGTTTAATTTTTACTTAGGATTCACACATGTCTAAGTAAGCCTCCGTGGCCTAATGGATAAGGCATCGGCCTCCTAAGCCGGGGATTGCGGGTTCGAGTCCCGCCGGGGGTAGATTTCTTTTTAGATTTTTCCCATAGCTTAGGTTCAAATAGCTGATTTTCAATAGATCTTTTATAACATACGTGGCACAAATGACCTTGATTTTGTGCTTGAGAGGAAACCACTAGTAGAATAATGAAGATGTGCAATGTTCATCACTTCATAAAGCAACTAAAATCCCAAAAGAGTGCTCGAATATTTAGAGTAGAGGCAAGGAAGGACCCCGAGTCAGATATCAGGAGATTGGAAGTCAGACTTAAATTGGATCTGTAAAGCCTCGTCGTCTCTCAGACACCGTCATAAATGAAAAAGATGGAAGACGGCCAAGTTTGCCATGTTCTAGTCATAACAGCCCAACGGCAGCAATGCACTTTGCTACATCCCCCCATACACACGTACTCTGAACGAGGACATTCACTTTAGTACACACAGATACTGGCTTTCATGAGCACATATTACCCTACTTACTTCCCCTCCTCGTCTCCATCTCAATGGTTCCATCAGTCGTCTCAACCCACGGGCTCTTTCCACTCCTCATCTTATTTAATAGGTTCCAGGGTCATGCCCTTTGGCTCTGATAACAACTTTCGGATATCTCGAGGGGAAAATTGGCCAAAGACGGGGAACCGCATAAATATTTCCGAAGTGTCAACACAAGAAGTTGGATCACTTCATTCATCCTGGACATAAGTGATACGTGGTCAAAGAATTGATTCCCTCGGAAGTCCATTGGGAGGAAGTTCTAGACGTTCGTGGATGGAACTTAGTGGCCTGTTTTTACGAGGCTGCCGATGCCCGAGAGCCCCCGAGAAACTGGTCTTGCTCCCGAGCGTTGGTGCATTGCCCGACCTCCTCGAAAATGCAGGAGGCGTAAAAAATAAAAACCACTTCCCCTCATCTCCCTCTGTCTCTTCTATAGCCTCTCCTTTTACTCCAGCCTCTGCTAGTCGGCCTCTCCTCTCTTCAAGAAGACCTTAAAGTGCAGAATAAATTGAGTGGTCGTCGTCGGCTTCGTGGGATCCCGAGCCCAAGAGCTCGAGAGACCGATGGTCGATCCTCTCCGCCATTGGGGACATCTTAAAGGGCCTTCGGTCATATCTTGAAGATGAAGAGTTGAGCCACGAGGATAAGTTCCAAGTTTTGCAAAAGTCTGAGGGAAGGGATCGTTTTCTAAAGGGGAGTAGTTCCAGTCCCAATTCCACTTCAACATTGCAAGAAGGAAAAGTAGTTGCAGACTAAAACCGCATATAATGATTGGTAAGATAGCAAGATGGACAATATGACCTAAGTTTGGTTTTAGCTTATTTTTTCTAGAGTCAAGTATGTTTGAAAAACTTTTAGAGAGCATGAGGGAAAAAATCTCAAGAGACTCACAAAAAAGGAATAGAGTAGGGCAAAATGGGGGTAATTTCGCAAGGCAAACTTTTCCTTCGGCTTCTTCTATTTTCGTTTTCGCAATTCAAGAGGGGGATCTGTGCCCTATTGTATCTCTTATATCATCAAATAGGGGTAGAGGGGAACAAGAAAGATGGGGCTAATTTTCGCGTTTTACAATACGGTTCGTCTGCCTTATTCTGAGATTGTCGTTTGGCGCCTTAAAGTAAATGAAGATGTTCCAAAGATCACTGCAGGAATTCCAGCGTTCTGCACAAGTCCTAGTGGTTGAAGAACTCAGTGCCACAACCTCATGTTGTAATGAAGTTCCGGAAGTGTTTTGGTTGCCCTGGAATGGGATCAAAATGGGAATGTCAAGTCCTTCTTCACTTGGTTTATGAGCCCATGAAATTGTCTAAGGAGAAAGAGAGAGTCGCGAGGGAGATTCTCATTCAGATTTTCCACAGCAAAAGAAACGAGAGGCAATTGACGGAATTGTGTTTATACTTTTTGATTAAAATCTACTGTACAAAAAGGGACATGGCAAAGTTTTTCTTTAGGTGTAGTACAATATACGTGAAAAGGCAGGGCTGTTTGCGGTCAGTTTGTGATGCTTCTCAAAGTGCAAAACTGATGCTTGCTTGCATCAGAGATCAGAAGCTGGTCTCGTGTTGACTCGAGTAGTCCCCTGGGATCAAGGTATTTGGGGTCCGTCGTCCCACATTCGGGTTATAGTCATAATCCCAGTTGTTGTCTTCGTCCTGTTCTCGGCGTGAATACTGAGTGGCCATGCAAAATGCCAAAACCACGGCGAGTAACTCCACGATGGCAATCAGACTTCCAATCACGGCGAACACGTACATGATAACCTGCAGAGAAAGGTGTGTTTCTGTCCATTGCATTGGGATAGCAAAACACGTGACGGTTTACTTACTATAACATGAGCTTTCAATCGAACTTGCATAATTGTGAGGCAGCCATGGACGTGTATGGTTTGCATAACCAATCTTTGGTCCGTGAGATCAAAAATGCCTTGGCCGCAATGTGCAGATTCGTGAAGGCAACAAGAGTCCGGAACGGAATTCCGATCCGCTCCCAAGACGGTTTGTTTCCACGCCAAATATCCCTGATTGAAATTATAGGCTCCGCAACATGTGTACTCTCCTAAAAAGAAGGAAAGTAGATAAAAGGTCAAATTGATTTATGGCCATAAGAGACTTTGACTTACTTTGAAGCGTGTCCCATTTGTTCCTAGTCCATTGATTACTGTCATAGTAGGCCATTTCCGATACCACATTGGTATCAAAGATTCCTGTTTGGATCTCGAAGATCAGTCGAATCGACAGAACAATAGCACTGATCAAGAGGAGCAGCTGAACAATGAGGATAACGGCGTAAGTGATCATGAGGCAAGAGGTCTCTTTCACATTGATGTAGAATCCGAAAATGGCATTCAGCATGGTGATCAAGCCACCAATGACCATGAGCAACGGGACCAAAAGAAACTCCACTGCCACCATATCCAGGTAATGGATGCGATAGAACCCCATCAAACCCGAGCCTGTTCCAATGAGGAACAAACTGGACGTGAGGAGCAAAAACGCGATGCAAGCACTTGTTCCTTTCCATGTTCTGTCTCCGAGTCCCACGGATTGTTCCGTTCGTGCCAAGCTGTGATGCGAATACGATCCATTGGGATAGGCTCGGCCCAAAGAGTGATGTCCTTCTGCATTCATGTTGTTATTGGACGCACCCATGCGTGGGTGGGACTGTGCCCGTCTCAAAGGGGGATTAAGGTCGCCAAGCACAGAGATCTTCGAGGATCGGCCTGACTTTGAAAGTGGAACCGGGGATGCACTCCTCAGGGCCTCGCCGTAATTCAAATGGGTCTGAGGTTCGCTATAAGCTAATGTGGAAGTCACTGTTCCATTCGGGTAGTCCAGATCCAGTTCTTGGCCGAAAGAATTTCCATTCCGATAACCGGGCACATTGTTGAAACCTGTGGGCGAATCAATCGGTTTAGCACGGATGGAGCGTTGCGAAGACGTCGATTGAGAATACGATCGTCTCTCGACGAATCTCCAGGATGATTGGGCCAGTTTGAATATTTTAAGGAGGGAATTTTAGGTGCTCAAAACGTTGCTGTGCAGCCCAGGATGAGTTAAGTGACTCATCTCAAGACCAAAGTGGTTGTACGACAACGAATGAGAGTGAGAGTGAGAGAGAACACAACACAATCATATATCTTATAGTGTATTCATGAAGCACAGGGAAGAGTCTTAAAAAAATCTACTGCGTCTTGTTCTTTACACTTCTCGAACCGGAATTCGCAACAACTGAGAATGCAAGTCCATTGCCACACCGAGTCACCAACTCAAGTCATAAGAAAGCTTGATATTTGACTCTTTTTAATTGCTACAGGCACTCCTTCCAGGCTTCCCCTCGTTTGGGATCAAATTCTCCGCCCACAAAGCGACAAAAGGGGTGCAAGAAGGGTTGCATCCAGTCACAATGGCATCGTTTGATTGCTATATCTTTGCTTATCATGCTTGCTATTTCAATTTAGGGACCCTTAATAATCAAACTTTTTTGTAATATGATAAGTTTTCCTCTTTCGTGTGGTACACACGAGAATTCCAAGACACAGGGCGCTTCAAATGAAACGGCATCTCCTTTGAAAGCAAAGGCCATGAGTGTTTGTGATGTGTCATCGAAAAATATGGGGAGCATGGACTTTTGCCAATGGTACAAATTGCACGCAAAACAACAATAACATCAACAATGTACTTTCATCAGAACACTCTGTGAGTGCAGTAAGACGCCTCGATCGCGTCATGAGTCATGAATGCATGTAATAAACTCAGGGCAGCAAGCAGAAAAAGCTAGTATGCCTCAGAACATTCACTCTCCGCGTTTTCTGACTTGATGCACGCTCAAATACTACAATAAATTCTTGACGGTTTTACCTGTGGACGAGATCGCTTAACCAAGCGTAGAAACCCGACGATGTGCGTTCGCGAAATGCGAAAAAATTGCGCTACATTCCATTCTTGGTAGAATACACTTACTAATGGCTTTAGCTCACTTGTGATTATCCAATCACGAAATGAACCATATGAATACACGTGACTTCGGAAAGATGGATTGGGTGGGTGCTTATGTTTGGAATTTGGAGTCCACAAGTGGAACCAAGAAACGTTGTTACGTATTGCACAAATGAGTTGTTATTTGCCTGCTTCAGCATTCAGCGAGATTTGAAGGGAAACAATAAATGGTAATATTAACGTGGCTTTTGGCCAAGTAATTGCGCGCAATTTTGAATTGAGTCAAAATAATGGCAATGAATGGACCGTGTTTCCATGCCAAATTCAATGTACATGTAGAATGGCCTTTACCAACTAATTGTGAATAGAAAGGGCTTGCTAAAAAGAATTGAACAAAACCTCTTTTCAAATTGCTGCAAAAAATCAACAATAATCTGTCGGTTGTTTCATCAACACTAGAGGGCGCAACTAAAGATTTGGTGTAGGAACATGATCTTCATCGACTTTAAGCTGATTTTTTACTCAGATTCATCAAAGAGCGTCATGCAACCTGTCTTGTCAATATGTTCTTAACAACCATTTCAGCTTCAATAGAAATATTTGACAAAGTGTCTAATTTTTCATTACTACTCCTTCCAAACTAGATTAATTTCATGTTAGGGCCTGGACACAAAGATATCCGATTGTAAACACATCTAAATGAGTCGCTTTCATGGTTGGATGAGCAAGGTATCGAAAAACTTCTAAGTGAAATGTTTATCTACATCCTACAATCATGGGTTAATCTGCATTTGTCTCGCTTTCTTCAAGACCACTTTTGCTCTTTACTCTCTCTTCACTCTCAATTTAAAGGTAATCTTCTTCTTATTTATCAAAAATTCTCAAACTTTCAAGCTTACCTTCGGGATTGGTCACTAACACTTGCTTTCGCACCTACATAAGTAGCTTAATTGTCTCTCACCTTGCATGTCTGGTGGTTTGGCTGAAGTCCTCCAAGATTGATCTGAAGATGTGTGGTTGGAGTTAAACAGATACCGCTCCTTCCCCGAGAACAACGACGCCATAATACGTTGAATCTGGGGGAATCTATTAAATGTTACTAATGCTTCTAAGAAATTACCGCAAGAATGTGCTTGAGGTATAGTTAGTTCTCAAATAATAACTAAAGTAGCTGAATACCCCAGGGAACTGATCATTCTAGGGTAAAGTAGTTTCGCGCTGAAGCTTGACAAAACCGGCTTCAACTTGGTGAATCACGGCGTTCTCTTCCAATCTATCCTTCTTTCACTCGTCAGGCGGCTAGATTCTATTTTTCATGTTCAATATTCCGCGGGTTCGCATTTGGCATTGAGACTAAGTTTTCGGTTGTCGCCTTACAATTCTACAAGCAACCTAACCGACTAGGGTGTTTGAAGTATTAACTCGGTGGAATATAGGTACGTGTCTTCTTGGATGAAAAAATGCCCATCCGGTTTAAACAAGAGAGCTGGATGGATGTGCTTTGTCAGTTTTGGAGCGTCCTTTTTCGCGGATCAAGATTCGCAAGCCTCTAGGACTACCATCGGAATCAACATCAGGCTACGCCATGGCCAGCCTCATCAATAGAGTCGGGAAAAAAAAGTGAGTTGATTCTTGAAGCGGTGTAGATCGAAGCAGTGAAGGGTTAATGAGAGCGTTTTTCTTCGAATCATCTACACCATGTAAAAAGTTGGAAAATAACCTTGTGCTTTGCCAGACGTTCCTGTTATAAACAGCTATTAATTGTAAAAAAGAAAAGGTAACCGTGTTATAAAATCCCAGTTTTACCAAGGTCAAGCAAAGTCTTTTGAGCTAGAAATTGACCTCCAATCGATGTTCAACGAAAAAATTTGACATTTTCATTTTGATTCGAGAAGGCGTGTGAACGATCCCGACAGTATTTCAACCTTTTTGATTTCACAAAACATTCCGGACTCTAAAGGCTCTCCGCGTGACATTTTTCCCCTTCCAAGCAAAGGATTTTCGAGTTGCACTTGCACTTAAAGTCTCGAACCTGAGACGCACATCGGTTTCGAGTCGAGTTGAACAGTCGGATAAAAGAGATAACCCACCTTTTTGTCTAGTTCAAACAAGATAAAATGAGCCAAGACCAGTTTTCTATCTTGCGATAAAACTGAATGAAGTAAAATCAGAGAAGATGGGTTGTATTCCTTGATGTCAATTCTGATCGGATTAGCGTCACATTCTCAAAACCCTTTAAATTGCTCTTAGAACAATGGAACCATTTCGGAAAAGGGGAGCAAATTAATCCCAAATCTTTGGTCAATGTGAATGAAACAATGGCATCACACGAATGTTTCGCTTGTAGTAGTTACCCTCTGGTCAAACTCAGGATTGAACTTTGAAGTTGACAGTTTTCCCCTATGTTTCTTCTCCCGTCTTATTGGATGAATGAGGGGAGAGAGAGACATTGCCGATTTTAATGAAGCCATTCCGCGTTCCAAAACTAGCAGAGTTCAGGCACACGTTGCTGCTTGTCCCAACATGGCCAAAAATGACCAAGAGGGACGTGGTTCAGAATTAAAGAGCCAGCGAACCATTGGCGAATTCTTAAAGCTCCCTTAGGGGATTTGAAACCAATATGGTGTTTCCGCTTTACTATGATCATAAGAAATGGAGGAAGGCAGGTGGAGAGGCGGAAAAACTTGCGCTAAAATTCGGAGAGGAAAAAAAGAGTGATCCAGGCTCTCTGAAAGAAGAGTTGGCTTTATGAGCTCTCTCGAGACGACGACACGATACACACTAGAACAAAAAAGTGTAAGTCTCGTTTCCTAACATACAAGCGAGAAAAAATAATGGCCAAAATGAAGCCATTTTATTTCCTGGGTCAACCTAGAGACTAGGTCAACCTACAAAAGGGGCTCTAACTTTGATTCACAAGGAGTTTCAGATCCTATCACGAATTCTACAGGATGAAGTAAAAAGCACTTCATATTTAAGCAAGAGGATACTTGCTCCTGCTTCACAAATTTAGACATAATTTTAAAAATGCCTGAAGGTACGTTCATTTTTATCCAAACTGTTTTATGCTTTTTAAACATTACCTCGCAACATTAGCACACTCACGCACCATCAACCTAGCTTTGAAAAGCTAGAGCTCTACTCAAAACTAGGTTCGGTTCGGTTAATGAACAATGTATTTAAAGTATGTTTATTGTGTTTAAGTAATTGCTTATGCATGAAACAGATCAATCACATGGAAAAAAGATCTATTCAATTGAATGATTTTCCTCTGGTGAACCGATTGATGAGGTCGAAGGCCCATTTCGGTTGATCGTAAGGAATCATATGTCCAGCATTCCGAACCAAAACTTGCGTGAAGTTGCCAACCTGTTTGGCGTAACCTGCCAAGTCATTTCCCACATGCCTGAAAAATTTACAGTTATTTGAATAAAGGTGAAAACACGAGTGATCTCGTTGTTTTTTTACTGAATAGCTTGTTCAAATATTCCAATCACCAAAAAGAAGTACTGTAGGTTAACACTGAAGAATTCTTTGAAACTTTCAAAAAATGGGAAACGTGATATGTGTTCAAGCACTTCCGTGGTCTTTGCTTTGTTTTACTCTTGGCAAGCAAAAAGTATCTGGTTTATGTTGGTTTTTTTCAAAGGTCATTTTCTGAAGACTTATAGAATATGATTTAATAAGTCTGTTCGCTTAGCACAAAGTGTTTTCCTACGAAATCCCATTAAGAGGAAAAGAGACGTCACCGATGTTCAAAGACTTTTTGGGATGCGTTACCATTTGATCCTTGCGGATTTGAGGTATTCTTCAGCCCCCTTCCACTTCATCGATGTGATGAAGCTCTCTGTTAAAGGCCAAGCAATAATCACATCCATTTGACCATTATAGATAATAACTCTAAAATGGAATGAATTAAAACTTACATAAAAAGCACTATCCCAATCGACGTAGGTAGCCTTACTTGTAGTGCTCCAGAAGTTCTTCAATCCAGGGTTTAACCGACTTCATGACGTCTTCCATGAGATGTTTTTCCACCGTTAATCCATCATTGTAAGTCAAATTACCCACATGTATGGCCTTTCTTATATCGGTGGTTTGAAGGAACTTGCCGAAATAGCTGAATTCTGGTGGACTAGAGGTCATCAAGTAATTGAAATAATAATTGAATCCCGTGGCATTAGCGAAATATGAGGGATGCCCACTCAGATCGCCATTCAAAAGGTCATCAAATGTCTGGAACGCTTGGACCCATTGTTTGGATTCGATTAACTTGACCTGTAGCTCCGAGACCTTTTTGAAGTAAGCCCGATCCTCTTCATCGACGAGACCAATAGCAAAGAGAAAGTCGCCGTAATTGGTCATCGTCACAGGATCACAGAGGCCATCACCAATGGCCATGCCCTTGAAATTTGATTCATCCAATTTGACTGTTTTAGAATAGGGTCTAGGATCTCACCTTGAAATTGATCTTTTGCTTGGCTGATGGATTGGCCGTGTGGATCTTGTAAGAGATAGCAGGCACATACTTTCCGGCATAGGATTCGCCAGTAGCGTAGAAGTCTGATTTCTGGTATTGTGGGAACAATTGAAAAAACTGCAACAAAGCCTCATACAAATCATCAGCCACATTTGTCTGATCACGGGCGTAGCATTCATCCCTTCCAGTGAAGCTAAAACCTAAAGTGCAAAGTAAAACGCCTTCAACAAGATGACCAACCACGCAATCGAATCGTTCCTACTTACCTGTTCCCACAGGATTGTCAATGTAAAGTACATTGTGGGTCAAGGACCAAGCAGTGTCTCGAGCCTCCAATTTCATGTCTCGAGTCACTCTGAAAGGACCGTGTTCCACGAACAAACCAAACATGGAGGATCCACCGGGTCCACCTTGCAGCCAAAGCAACACTGGGGCTTTTTCAGGTTTGTACTAAAATGATAAGTGAAACTGAGTTGATTGCGTGGCTAGTTGTGGTCTAAATTATTTCTTACGGCAGCCGGGAAGAACCAGAAGAAAAGATTGGAGTTACAAGATGGTTTATTGACGGTAAGATAACCGGAGTAGCTCTCCACTAACTCATTCATAGGCGTGCCTACTCGAGCCAGATTTTGAGCTTGTTTGATTTTTCCTTGGGTGATGAGCGGAGTAAGGAACAACGGCACACCTGAAGAGAGACCTAATAAAACAATGTCGAGAAGAAAAGGTGATTAAGCTCACCCGTTTCATTTTGAGGAGGATTATGGTGTGGAACTTGAGGAAAGAATTGAAGAAATGGTCCACGGCGATGGGCGTCAACCCATGCTATACAGCACAAAAAGGCCAAGATGAGCTTGACCATCTTCTCGGTGGATCCAGTTAATTTTGAGTGATGGGATGGTAAAATCAATACAAGCTGATAATGGAGATAAGGAATAAAAAAGTGGTCAAACAAGTTTAGGGTGAGTTCCTTGTCGAGTGACTCGAGTGGAAGTTAATTGATTGGAAAGAAGACTCTTCCATCTAACTGAGCTTGAGACGAGTTCATGAGATTGCATTTTTCCGATGTTATTTGTGGAGATAAAGTGTCCAAGTTTGAGTGAACTTTTCTTGATGCACATGATTGGATATTGGATAGGCAATCCAATCCAAAAAAATTATCCAAAAAGGATAAGGCCCCATTACAAAAGCGATTACAACAATAATGAGACATTCAACGTACTGCATCCTTATTGAAATTGAGGAATATTTTAGTCTTTAATCCAGTTTTGTAGCATGTGTCTATGGATTTGTAACACAAGTTGATTTTTAACAAGGATTTCCACAAGAAGAAAAAATATTAAAAATAAAAAATGAATAACATCCCAAGGTGAAAACGTATTTTTAGCAAACCAAAGCCTACAAATAACATCAAGTTAAGGTATAAAATTTTTAATCTGCCATTTAGACCTTAGCCATCTTACTTCGAGGAAAAGTTTTATGTACTTACTTGCCTGACTTAAAATTTACACCGTATTGTTAATTTATGTGTGAACACTTGTCATTGCTCACATTGATTTTACAATATACGGTTTTTCTTCGACAAGATATCGATTAAAATTGCAGAGCAAAACAAATTCAACCAAAAGTGACGCATTGAGTAGAAAATTTGAAGTTTGAAAGAAGTCTTGTCCGTTCAACCATTTTAGGTAGCAAAATTAGCAAGCAATATAATGACCAAACAAAATCCTGTCTATTTTTATTCATCATATTCTAAACTGAACAAGCAATGAACCCTAAAACTTTGCATTTAGCAAAAAAGATAGATAGTCATAGCCTTGACCTCAAAACTACAACTATCCAAAACCATGAACCTTAAATTCAGCTTTCTCTGTGATTTATACGTAAGAAAAGGCGCAGACTTTCTTTTATACATCTTGGGTTTCTTCTCTATGGTTGATAAACACAAGCTCTCGAACATCAAAACATCAACAAACGCACGTGTGTATATGTTCTTACAAATTCATCCATCTTATCCAAACCACCACTGGAACGGATCGATCATGACGCTCTCATCTTCGTCCTCGGGAGGCGATCTAGTCGTCTCCGAGGTCGAGAAGCGAGTCAAAGTGCCCGAATTGGCCCGTTTTCTCAAGTATGACCTCAACTTGACACTGACCTCGAAGCAAATAAAGTTGAAACCGGCCCAAAAACGCTGGACCGAAGCGTGGCAATCCACTCTAGATCGAGGTTTATCCGGCGTGGCCTCCCTTCACGACCCTCGTTGGACCAAAACCGGCTCGGGTTCTTGGTCTTTGGCCTTGGGTCTACGTTGGCTCACGGATCGTTGGCCTTCGCACAATGTCTTGATCGGGCCTTTAGCCGGACCCGAATCCAGCGAGGCTGACCAATTCAGCCAGCTCTGGGGTCCGAAGCTGTGCCAATTGCGACGCTTTGACGATGGTGCCATTCGGGAATCGGTGGAGTTGTACAATCTCCGAGGTCCCATGTACTTTCCCGTGGCCATCATCGAGCATCTCTTCAAGGTTCATTTCGAATCGGAGAAGGTTCAAGTCGAGGTCATGCGGGTGGATTCCGAAGAGACACTACTGCCTCGTTCGTTTCAAACCCATGAAGAGGTCCAACGCGTCCGAAGTGCCACGGACAGTTTGGCTCAAATGCTAATGGCCCAAGCCGATCCGGCTTTACCGCTTCGACGAGCTCGGGCTCAAGCCGCTTGTCTGCATTATGGTGGCGATGCCGTAGCCTATCAAGCCCCCGAAAAATATAATCCGAATGCGGTGGAGGCCAAGCCAGGCGTTTACCAACTGAAGATGGATGCGAAAGGGTGTCCGGCCGAGTGTCGCGCGATTCCCGTGTTTCTGGATATCACGCATCGGAAGAACATGCGCGAAGAGTTGTTTGAAAAGTTGCGATTGGCTTATTTGCTCAATGTGAAAAAGTCTTTGGATGCTCGGGGAAGTCTGACTATGATTAAGGATCGCAATCTGTACGTTAAACATGATGGCTTTCTCTTTGCTTTGGATGTGGAGCCGCCGATTTATCACGGTGATTCGGACCCGAGTGAAGGCTTAACCGCTTCATCGGCCAACAGTTTATTGCAATTAGTGGGGTTGCGATATTCAGCTTGGGCCGGTACTTGTCATTTGGTGAAGAAGTGGATATCGTCCAAAATGTTGGATACTGTGTTGCCTTCCGAAATGATTGAAGTCATGTTGGCCGATGTGTTTGTGAACCCGCTTCCGAATTTGACGGAACCTAAATCGGTGGAGACGGCGCTTCTCCGGTTCTTTGACATGCTCGCCTTTAAGGATTTCAACGCGGAGCCCATTATCTTTAATGACAATGACACGATCCCCGCCTCCAAGATTAATGGCATCAAAAAGACCATGGTAACCCACCGTGACACTTTGCCGTTCTTCGTGATCATCACCCCGAATGAGAAATTTCCCTCGGGTCTTTCTTCGGGCGTGAAGCCGTTCATTGCCAAAAGGCTGATTAATCTAGCTAAATTGACCTTGGCCCAACTTGTGGTGGACTCTAACTTGGTGTTGAACCAATTTGCCAACACACTGAAAGTAGATTTAAGCGTTTATGATGTGACCATTCATCTGAAACCCCTTCAAATCCCGTTCATTCGGACCAAGGTGGATTTGAATGCCACCAAGGACATCGACCCCCAGACTTTTCCCGTGGTGGATTACAATCCCGTTCAGTGCTATTTAAGTGATCTCAGAGACAGTTATGGCTCGGTAGCCGACTTCTTTTATGGACAAGGAACTCCAGTCATTGGTGTTAAGCTTACCCGAGAAGCGCTGGACCAAGTTCCCATTGAAAGTCGAAAACACTTTGGAGGGAAATTTATCTTGGGTGGAAAACTCGTACACAATATGGAAGCTATGCTTGAAGATTTCGAAATTCTCGGTTATGGTTTGGTCAAGTCGGTCGAGACCAATTTCAATTCGAACTAAACGTATGTCAAAAAATATCAAAAAATAAATGCAGTTTTCAAATCACAGAATAGGATGGCCTTTGGCCTCGGATTGCCAATCGATAATATCACGGGAGAGCGATTTGGGCACGGACATCTCATCCCCCAAACTGAGTGCCGCAGCCTGAATACCCGCAGCAACGGCTTGACCTTGAGAGTAGTTTTTGAGGATTGAGGTAATAAAAGCGGCTGAGAGACAATCGCCTGCTCCAGAACAAGATACAGCATCACAGATCTTTCTGACTGGATAGTGCGTGGCTGATATCGTGAACTCGCTCCTCGATTTGATTCCACGGTCATTTGTCAGAGGTAGTGGTTCATTGGCTGAACCACGTCGCACTATTAGAACGCCATCATCTCCCATGGTCACGATGATTACTTGTAACACTGTTAACATGTCCACACTAGCATCTACGGCTTTGTAGAGTGAGGCTTTCAAATCATTGAGATCGTCGTACGAGTAGGAACTTCCCGTGGCTGAAAAGAGCTCTTTTAAATTTGGAGAGAAGTAAGTCACAGCGGAAGGGAATCCGGATTTCAGGAATTTGTCCGATTTCCGGACATCTGTGGGCTCGTAGAATACGGGAATATTGTTGGCATTGTCGAGTTGGAGTAAATAGTCGATGCTTTCTTGCGGAAGATTTCCATCAAAGATGAGCATGGAACATTGGTCGAGTGATGGCAACTTTTCTTGGATGAGTGATGGAGAGACTTGGGTGTGAATACTCATGTCTCCTACCCCCAAACGAACTCCACCATCACAATCCAAGACGATATTGTACATGGCTGTCCGATGATCATGTAATACGGCCACTCGACTCTTGTCCAACTTTTCGTTGTGCTCTAAAAGAAAAGAAATCATGTTTCGATGTCAAAATAATACAAGTTTGAAGTTTACAAGATGTTACCTAGAATGTTTCGTCCTAATTTATCGGCTCCCACTGCCGAGATGAACATGGGATTGAGATCAAAGAGAGCCAAAGCATCGGCCAAATTCCGACCCACTCCGCCAAAACCAAAATCCACCGTTCCAAGATGAGTAGAACCATCCATGGTGAGCACGGGATCTCGAACATGCGTGACAAGATCCAAAATGGATCCACCCACGACCACAGGTCTTTTTATTTTAAGGTCTGTCATCGGTTTATCACTAGAGAAGCTCAGAAAATGCTGCTTGGATTGGGATGAATTTGGAACTAATTTGGCCAATTCCACAACGACATCGGCACCAATCCGAGCGTTGTTTTTAATTAGGGCCAAATTGGCTTCCAGGGATCTCCCTTGGGTGAGTTCATTCACTCGACTTAGAATAAAAGGCGTGACTTCTCGCCCGGAGATTCCCTTTTGTTCCGCCAAAACTAATGCTGCTTGAATAGCCTCCTCCACATCAGTAGCCTCAGAGGCTTCAGGAATAGGCACACTCATGAGGATCCCGGATTCCAAGTCCAAGGCGTGATGCGTATCAATGAGTTGCGCTAATTCTGTCACGTTCTTCACATGAACCGGAGACCGATATCCGCTTTTCCGGGTAAAAAACGACGGGAAATCATCCGTCTCACCCAATGTTCCCACACAAACCCCTTGAGTCTCCTAATAAAACTAACTCACATTACAAAAATATACGTAGTCTATGAACCAATGAATACCCACCAAGTACTCCAAAGTCCGACCGATATCCAGTATGGATTTGATACCCGCCGATATCACCGTGGTTGATGTCCGTCCCATTTCCACCAAATCGGCACTTACGTCCATGGAATTTTGCCCTCCCCGATGAACTCCACCGATGCCTCCCGTGACAAACAAAGGTAATGGACCCCAAGGATTTTGTCGAGCGGCTACGAGTGTGCCAGCCACAGTGGTCCCACCATGGCCTCCATGGGCTAAAATCCAGGGTAAATCTCGACGAGACACTTTCACTTTGGGCGTGTCAGGTCTGCAGAGCAAAGTGAGCTCTGAGTCAGTCAATCCGATATGAAGTTTCCCGGAGATGATGCCCACGGTAGCTGGAATGGCACCCTTTTGGAAAAATGCGATGAATAGAGGGATGGTGATTGTGCATTGATTGAAACTAACCCGCTCGCGAATGATGCTTTGAACCTCTTGGGCCATTTTCAAATTGGTGGGATAAGGCATGCCATGCGTGAGGATAGCGGATTCGAGCAACACGATCTTGGAGGAGAGGAGGTCTCGTTGGGTTTGACATTGGGACAAGATTCGTTGGAGCTCGGGAGAAAATCGGAGGAGCTCCCGACCCAACAATCGAGCGGACATTTCGGATGAACGAAATAAGGCAAGCGATGTAGCTACATATGGACACGTGAGGACTGAAGAAGAAGAAGGATGGGAGGAGAGACTACTTGTCGGTTCCCATAACAGTACGTGTTTCCAGCAACTTGGCAACAGATCGACGTGACCACATCGTTTTCAGTTATACCATAGATAAATTAAATTGAGATATCTCATTTCTGACGTCGCCAAAACCGCCCTCTATGAGGGGTTACCTAACAACATATTTAAAAATAATGATTTCATAAGGAACATCATAGAGTGCGCTACCTTATTTGTAACGCAAATATCCTTTTTGAAGTTTGATTCTCAGAGTCAATCTAGGAAATACAGCCTGAGTCATCTAGAGGTCAGGGATAAAACTAATGTCTCCGTCGTCTGCCTGCTTAGCTAGAACTGAAAAGTCTGGAGCTGGTTTGTGGTTATACGTAGAGGAACAAGTTCAAAGGAACATAAACAACGGATCCACTTCTTAGGAGTTAAAGGTGGTATAAAGGGCGAGGTTTAAAAACTTGCAACTTGAAAAACTTAATTTTTGATGATTTGGCCCGAACTTTTCCATTTTCTAGAGATATGACTTGAAAAAAAGAAGAAAAAAAATCATTGATAGTTATATCAAATCTAAAAGATACGTTGCCAAAAACATTCATGGGAATAAAGAGGCTCAAATATTTTTGTCATGATAATCACTACTAAAATGTATCATAGACAGAAACAGATAAATTATTTTTGCCCAAGAAGTAGCAAATTGCGAAGGCAAAAAATAATTGATCATATTTCACCGTACTTGTCGCCCATTCAAAGCAAAAAAAATGTTGTGCGGTTTGAAAACTCCTTTTCAAACTTTCTTACTCGTTTCTTTCGAACCTTAGCAATAGTTTCATTTGATTCTTTGGCAAACTAGAGAAACAATTCTACTAAAAGAACGATGAACGAACTTAGTTATAGGTCGTTTTCAGTTTTTATTGTTTTTCTCATTGTACTTCTTAACCTGATCAATGGGTAAGGTAGGTCTCGAGGTAAACAAATGGTCTTCAAACGAGTCAACAGAGTTAACATCGTCACTAAACTTGCTCCCATTGTCCAACACATCGAGATCCATATTTCTCCCACAGGGTTTGGAAGCATTCACTTTGTTAAGCGGAATGACCTCACTGGCCGACACGCCCGAACTTGGCACAATAGGCGGGGACACAAATATTGATCGATTCCCATTTCCAGACACTTTTGGTTTTCCGATTCTGGGAGGCACGTTGACGAAGTGATTGGATTCAAATCGCCACGATTGTGTTCGCGAAACTTTTTGACCATGTCTTCTCTTTGAATTTAGCCATTTGGAACACCTGAGTTTGATAATAAGGAGGATCAAGGCCACGATGAGGATGAGTCCAAGCAAGGCAGATAATCCAAGAGTGGAATAGAAGAATATGAGATCGTTGGCTGGTTCTGTTTTTGAAACCGGCCAGATTGTGTTGAATGTTACATTATTGACGGAAAACGAATTGAACCAAACATCTTCGGGAATTAGGAGATTATTTACATGGCTGTCCTTGAGGATGAAGTTGCAAGTACCAACGCCATATGAACCGTTGAAATAGTCTTTAGCCAGGGATAGATCAATATCTATCCCATGACAACCACTCAGGTGGATGGAACTTGTACTTTGAATCAGATTAATCGGGAAAGTCTCAAAAATGTCGTTCTGAAGACTAAATTGTTCTTTGGTAGAGCTAGTGCTGGTATTTTCACAGGTACATAACACTTCAAACTCAGATACCTGTATTTTTTCAGGAATACACCGAACAGATTGAACTTGAGAAAACAGATCAAAGACCAACAATAGTGAAATGAACACAGATGTCATGTTGCAAGATAATTCGCGAATCTGCAACACCAAGAAAAGAGATCGCTCAAGCCTTCACGTTGCCTTTTTGGCCTCTTATCTCTCTTTCCCGTTGGGCTTCTAAAGGCGGCTTAAGATAGGCCAAAACCCAGCAATCAAAAAGTTCATATCATTATTCTTGTGTAGATTGCATGTTATCAAATGAACAAATAACTTAAACCGGCTAAATAGGAGCCGGTACAAACAAAACATAATGACCATATCAGGACTCGATCGGACACGGTTTGTATAGAACCTCGAATTACATCTAACATGGATTGAATCACATTCCTCGTGGTTGTGTTTTTGGACCTTCGCTCTCGTTTTTCATCCAGGATGTTGATGCTCTTGAGGTATTGGATGATCTCTTGAGTGTCCAAAGATATTGCTGGCAAATATTCGTGTTTCAGATCCCGTGTCCAGAAGTTTTTGTCCTTTAACGACTGGGTAAAATGGTAGTGATATAATTGAGCTCGAATGAACTTGGGTGGATTGTTGGGGAATGGATTCGATTCCTTGTCCATGAGATCCAACACATCCTGTTCATCTAAAACATAAAGGGAGATGCCAAGTTCTAATATCTCCTTATTCTAAACAAATTACGGATGATGCCTCTAGAATCTTACTTTGCAAAATCCTGTAGACCAAGGAAATAAACCAGGGATTCTGTTGATAGCTTCCCAAAGCTGCAAACCAAAGTTGCCAATCCAACCTGGGTTGATGAGGTAACATCAGTTTGGGGGAGCTATCAAGTGCTCCGGGTTTGTACAAGAAATTGTATTCTTTCCACGGTCCTTCCAACGAATTTGATCCTTCAATGATAACCTCAGGTCGACCTCCAACCCCAGTCATGGATCGAAAGAGACCATAAGAACTCGTGAGATGCATGTGATGAAGTTTGTGTCCGATTTGCGGGATATTTAGGGGAATATAAGGGTATTCTGTCACGCCTAATCCTTGTAAAAACGTGGGTACGCTCAAACAAAACATGAAGGCGGATATAAACACGAATATATTGGTGAAAAGGATATTCACCAATCCGCCAAACAGAGATCTTGAGGTTTTCAGGGCAATCTGCAAAGCTTTCATTGAATTCCACGCAAGGAAGGCCCACCCAACAGCCACACTATACTTGGAGCTCTTGGAGACGAAATCAATGAATTGGGTATAGTTGAACTGAAGTTTCGGAACAATCGGAAAGGATCCTCCTCTCAAATCGATTTCAAAGAGAAAGTATCCAATGCTTAAGATCAATGCCAAAAATCCAATGAGATTGATCGCAAACGATATCGTTGACGAAAGACTCCACGATCGTCTCCGAGGTCCGTATTGAAGCCAGGAATCGTCCATGAGACTGAAGCACAAGGCTATGTACAAGAAATTGAAGAAGTTATAGTTGCCTGTCATCATGATGATGACCATAAGTTTGATTTGGGCCCAGAAGGTCAATTGTCGCAAGAATTTGGTGGGTGCAAAAAACAGAAAAGTCATCGGGATCTCAATGATGTACGTTCCGATCACCGATAACTTGTGGAAATATTCCGGAGCTTGGAAAGCGAACCAAGACAAATACGTGGGGAGGCACTGAGACTCAAAATGGACGGGTAAGGCCGTCAGTCCCCACCATGTGGGACACTTGGAGATCAATTTCACACAGCCCGAGGCAAACATCATCCTGAAGAGCAGCCATCGAACCAGACCCAGGGTCATGACATCCCAGGGACGGGTCTCATTGAAACGATGAGATCGAAATGGAGCCACGAGGATGGCCAGAAAGCCAACCTCGAGCATCAACGTATCCCATTGGAACCATAGGAAAGTTTGTCCCACGTCGAACATGGATTTGTAGAACAACCACAAGAATACGAACAACAAACGATTGCAAAATCTAGACGGAGTCAATGAAATATTAGATGTGCTGAATTGAAATGATGAGGGTTGGGTTCTTACGTGGTCCAAAAGGTCATAATAGCGCCTAACGTAGCTCCTAATAAGCAATAAACCTCCATAGTTTCATGGACTTGCAATCCCAAGTAATCTTTTCCCAAGTGAAGAAGCTGAGGATCCCACTTCATGAGGGCATCCAAGAATCCATCCCAACCATTTTGGGTCCATGAGAAGGCCCCTTTTCCCGCTTGGGGGACGTGTCTGAAATCAAAGGATCAAACATGAGGATATAATTGAAGAATAGAAGGGTGTGTAAATGAAGGCCAAAAAAAACAAGAATCAAGGTCCGGCCTGCCATGTAGAACCTTAAATGTGTACCATCTTGTGGTTAAGGCTAAGGCTAACTAAGTACAACTTTGAGGTATTGTCTTATGACGAAATGGCAACCCATGGGATATTTTCTAGTTTTCCAACAGGTTTCTGAAGAAATCGTTGTTTCCGACAGTCCGGTTAGATCAAGGACGTCTCAAGAGCCCTTGGATGTCATTGGATAGGTAGCGTAGCAATCAAGATGGCAAAGCTACCCTATGAAACTAAAGTCAGACATTTTCGAACGGTTGGTTGTCTGCAACTTACGGCTCGGCCGGTAAAATGCCGCGCGGTCCATAAAGTCCGGGGATTTGAATGTACAAGGACAGAAAGGCCACGGCGTAGCAGAATGTCACCCCTCGGAGAAACAATCCTCGCGTTCGGTGGTATTCCACCATGATGCAAATCCAAAGTTTCCAACTAACGAACGATGGTTCCTCTTCTTCCCGTGAGAAATGAAAATGCCGATCAATTATTTATCTTAAACACATGCATGCACGCACGTTTGCTGTCTGCTACATGCACTGGCCAGGATGCTTTCTGTGAGTCTGTTCTCTCCTCTTTGAGCCACACGTCAGCATTGAAGAGATTTGAAGAGGAAGGCTGTTAGCAATGACTGTCATTACGATAAATCATTCACCTGGATCACAGAGAGTTCGGAGGATTTTTTTCAAATTCCTGTACCACTCAAAATTGACATCTTTTTTTAAATTTTTTATCTCATGTCTTCAGGCTTTCTCGAAATCAACAAGACATAGATATTGTCTTAGGGTGGCCAAATGCAGACTAGTTATGCGACATTCAAATTTTCCAAAAGATTTCTAAATTATGAAACGATCTTTTGGTAACCTGAAAAGTTTAGGAAATAAAGACATAGTTTTACGTAAGTGTTCACTTTTTGTTTTGCTTAATCATGGATACTGTTGGTTACCTCCGGCTTTCTGTATTGGACTACAGAAATGTTTTGAATCTGTTGCGTTGTAGTCAGACTGAAATTTTAGTCAGCCATGATGGTCTAGAAAACAAAATGAGGACGTCTGCTTTACTCGAATATTTTTCCATCAAAATGTTGGAAAAATATACCCAAATATGGCTTTTTGCCTTTGTGAGTGGCTCTTGTGATTCCGTGGAGTTAAAAAGGGCTTATTTTCTCATCAGAAAGCAGTTCTACGAGTGCTTCAATGCCATCAAGAAACAATCAAAACTCGAGGAATAAAACTTGTCCATGGTCTTCAAAATAAAGCTTACAACTGATCTAACTCATTCCATTTATTGTGATCAATTTAGAGTCAATCGGCAGTTTGCTGGTGGGCCACAAAACGAAGTTTATAAGGACTTAAAAAGAGAAACTTCAGACCACGCTCTTAAGTGATGTGTCATCACGGTTTTGTTGACCTGATGATGCAAAGGAAGCCGTGGGATGCCAAGAAATGGGTTCAAACAGCTCATACCCTTCCTTTCGTCCATGTTCCATCGATTTAAGTGGTGGACTATCTTATATTTATGTGAGGAAGTTGGCCGATGATCGAGCCCTTCCTTTCTACAGTTCGAAAGCCATTGCTGACTATCCAAGTAACAATGTGTGGTCAACAAGTTCGTCAATATATTCACCAAGAGCCAGCAATCAACCCAATTCAAGCCAATCCCGACTATTTTCAGTTTCAATTTGCTAAAATTTTCTTTTATGGACAATAAACTCATTAATCGTCTATTGCGCGATAAAACACTTTTTGTTCCTACTTTTCCCGTCATTTGGTACAAGACCTTTTGTAGTATTACGTCGACACGTGTATGACATGCTCTTTTTGCTAAAATCGGCATTTTTTATCCTCGAGTGTTAAAAACGCTTGGCATTGGCATGTGCCCATTTTCAAATGTTAGACTCCAGATTATTTGTCCAATTGAGGGTTGCCAATTTGTATCGATCAGAGTTCAAAAGTTAGGTCAGGGTCAGAAAATAAAAAGATTGCCATTTCAATGCTTTAGCAATGAAAAAGTCATTTGGAAATTTATGGTTCATAATAAAGTGCTCAAAAGGGCTTGTTTTTTTCCGCCCCAAAATACTGAAATATTGGTTAGAAGTAAGATCGATTTGGCAGGCCTGGAATATTTCAGGGTTCAAAATTATTTGATCATTAGCAAAATATGATAGAAAAAATGTAAGAAAATGAGTCGTACAAGAATTTGATATTTTGTGTACAAGTAGAGGACTAACAAAGAAGTTGTGTGAATCTAGTGGCTTGCATTGCTAACAACATCTGTCTTAAAACCAACCGGCGCCCAACGTGGCCAACTTCACAGAGAGCACACTTGCTTGCCATGGACGTCACGTCATCCTAGGAAGGGAAACTAAAAGCTGAAACGAGTTGTGATACTCGAGTCGGTTTGAATTTTATTTTGTCCAAGGCTTGTGACAAAGCTTCTTTAGCGACCTCCAAATTACGAAATATTTCCAAAACTAATTGAATGCTATCTTGTGTTAACCCCAGGAGGACGGAAATACATAGACTGGGATCAAGCAAGGGCTCGTGGAGGGCCCATTACGTCCGTGTTAATTTTCTTGCGTGATAGCCTGGAGCTCATGAAGAAATGCAACATAATTGTGATTAATGTCATTTTACTTACGCAACCTATAAAACAA
Organism: Tigriopus japonicus; assembly: GCA_010645155.1. Lineage (NCBI taxonomy): Eukaryota > Metazoa > Arthropoda > Copepoda > Harpacticoida > Harpacticidae > Tigriopus > Tigriopus japonicus. The sequence continues at coordinate 58,927 of JAAGOF010000291.1, read as the reverse complement.
AAGTTCACAAGGGTTCAACGAGCAATTATTTGATGCCCAATTGGTGTATCTCAAATCAAGAAGCACGGAAATCGTGGAGTGGGAGGCTCGCAATGAGAATTATTATTTCCAGCAGAAACGAACCATTTGCGTTCTTCTGCAAATGAGGCCTGGCTTGCATTGAGAAGAACACGTATTTCAAATTTCAACCCAATCAAATGCCGGAGTGAAAAGTTGTGCCTTCTCAAACTTATGTACAGAAGAGAGCATAGAAGGAATGAATTCGCCCTTTTGCGGTAAAACAATTACCACAAAAGGGCTCATTCTCGGTAGGATTTGCACTGAACTTTGAGTGAGCAAACTTTTGTCTCTGACGTTCGATTGAGCTGAAAATTGAAATACGTATTCTTGTTAACATATGCAAGGTCTCATTTGCAGAAGAACGTAATTGAATTGTTCTTAATGGAAATCATTATTCTCATTGCTAGTTTCCCACTCCATGATTCCAGGTGCTTCTTGCTCAAATCAAGTCACTAACGTGGAGAGCCCACTTAGATAGGCTAGAACCCATCCTACGACAGGAACCCCTGAAAGGGGTGGACACGAACTCCGATTTTTGAAAAAATGGTATGAGGCCGAGGCTATATTTTGACACGACGTCATTTATTCCTTATTAATGTCTAAAACTGTTGAACATGTGTCTTGAAAGAATTCACGCAAACTTTTTGTGTTAATATTTGTGGACTGGATGTTCTTCACCTTGATTTTAGAAGTCCCAGCACTCTTTTTACTCGTCTCATGAACTTTTGACATTCAACTCTCCAAAGGATTTTAGTCCTCATAAGAATGAGGAAAATACGTAGATGGAATCTTGCTTCACCCATTAGTCCAACTTCAGTGAAATAATGCTTAACAGAAGTATCTGTGGTGGTATCTGGAGTGTTACTCATCTTCCATCCTCTTCAACACCTCCACAACGCAGGAACCATTTCCATAAGAAAATGAAAGAACAAGAATGGTCTCATTTTGAAACAAGATGGAGTCCAAGTCAGAGATGTTGTTGGCTATAACCATTGAAGGGCACTTTTGACGGTTCTGGATCAGATCAGCCACCTGATCCGGATTGGAACAGGAACAAAGGCAATCACAACGTCCTCGAGACAAAATGAGTGAAAAACATGAGGATTAAAGCCTTGATTGTGGATTTGATTGAAAATGTTTCAAGTCTTGGGGCTCAAGAAGGTCGGGACCACGCAGGACTGGGGCTAAGGGTCCTTCAGGACCAAAGGATCATGTCTTATCATTGCAGGGATAGGCTCTACAGCGTGGGGCAGCAAAATACGGCCCTAGGTAAAAGTGACCATAAAATGTTTAATATTGCGAGTAAGAGGTTGGGTTATATCTCCAATGAAAGTTTTGATTCTTAGCATTCGAATAAGCCATAAACAGCTGAAATTGGTTCACCAGTCACCATGGAGCAGGCGAAGAGAGATTGCGTGGCCGATCTTCTGCGCGCCCAAGTTCCTTCTCCGACAAGAAGAACTGGACTGTGGACCAAAGCAGGAACGCGAGGAATGACAGATATCTTGCCATGCTGTCAACGAGGTCCCCCCCATCAACTCAACTAAGCATCCACAGTTAGCAATGATGCTTGGGGTTGTAGCCTCGAACGGAGTCACAATGCCCCCCTTCTGGTTCCCCAAGGGTTTGAGGGTGGGGGCCAAAGAATACCAGGAAGTCCTGGAAAACGTGGTGAAGCCATGGCTGGATTCCACCTTTCCGGACGGGGACTATGTCTTCCAGCAGGACTCTGCTCCAGGGCACAAAGCCAAAACCACACAGAAGTGGTGCCAAGAAAACCTTGCCCAGTTCTGGCCACATGACTTCTGGCCCCCCTCAAGCCCGGACTGCTCACCCCTCGACTATGGGATATGGGGCTACATCGAAAGCAAGGCCTGCAGCATCCCCCACGCCAATGTCAATGCCATGAAGGCCTCCGTCGAGCAGGAGTGGGCCGCCATGTCCCCGGACTACATGGCCAAGATGTGCCGGGCATTCAGGCCCAGGCTCGAGGCCATGATTGAGGTGGAGGGGGCTCACTTCGAGAAGTAATTCAATGCATATAGGACAGTAAATATACTATAAAAGTTTCAGCTGTTGAACTGGTTCATGTTCTTGATGAAGTTGATCTACTTTTTTTAAAGCACTAGGGCCGTATTTTGCTGCCCCACACTGTAACGACGTTCGCTCGCGTCGAGAACAAAGTACGTACGGTACGTTGAGTTTGTTCAGGATTTGGCCACGCTGGCAAAATTTTGAAAAGTTTGAAATTCCCACCAATTTAGGGTGTAGTGTTATGTACCAGCTGATGAAGCAAAGTTGTCCACCTTTTTCTCGCACGAAGCGAGGTCTAGCCATTTTATGGTCTGTGATATTTTGACTTGAAGTGGTCAGAATTGAAAAAGGATGAAAAACACATGAACTTGGAGCAAGAAATGAATGAGTTGGAACAAGGAAAGGATCTACTAAGCACATGTTCAGAAGAGAAAGTTATGGTTTTGAATTTAAGTATTCTTTCTAAAGATACAGATCTGCCTTTGTGTGGCAAAATCTGACAAAATGTAGCAAAAGACAAAAAAAAAAATAGTAAATCCAAATTTTTGGCCAATTAGACAAAAAAAGACGAATAAAATCCAAATCAGACAAAAAAAATTTCGCGACGAATTAAGGCCAAAAAGACGAAAAAAGACGAATAAGTTTATTCGTCTTAAGTTCCTGTCCTTACTGATAACCTAAAGTTCATGAAGAATTGCAATATAAATTGGATTAATTTTGTTTTGTTAAAATATCTTATGAAACAAAAACATACAAAGAACCAATAACCAATCATTCGATGCCCAATTAATGTTTCCCCAGGAACTAAATATATTTTGATTGACTGTTTTAAACAAACATAGTTAAACTCCTGATCCGCTGACTTGCTTTTGAAGATGATCATTCATTCTTCTGTGTTTTCTTGTAACATTTTAAAATAACATTTATTAAAACTTAAAACACACTAAGAATGCATAATTTTAAAAAACTATGTTTCCATTGGTTTCAGTACATTCAGTTAAGTTTTCAAATGAAAATTGAAAAAACAAAATCAATTTTCTGGGTTATTGAAGAAATCGCCAGTCACAAGCCTTATGCTATCCGAATGTCGAGTGGAAGCATCTGGTGGCGCCCTTGCGTTTACAATAGAGCTGTGCATCGGATTCGGGTTCGTTCGGATTTCAGCGCGAATTTTCCGATTCAGGTTCGTTCGGATTTCAGCGCGAATATTCCGATTCAGGTTCGTTCGGATTTCAGTGCGAATTTTCGGATTCGGGTTCGTTCGGATTTCAGTGCGAATTTTCGGATTCGGATTCGTTCGGATTTCAGTGCGAATTTTCGGATTCGGATTCGTTCGGATTTCAGTGCGAATTTTCGGATTCGGATTCGTTCGGATTTCAGTGCGAATTTTCGGATTCGGATTCGTTCGGATTTCAGTGCGAATTTTCGGATTCGGATTCGTTCGGATTTCAGTGCGAATTTTCGGATTCGGATTCGTTCGGATTTCAGTGCGAATTTTCGGATTCGGATTCGTTCGGATTTCAGTGCGAATTTTCGGATTCGGATTCGTTCGGATTTCAGTGCGAATTTTCGGATTCGGATTCGTTCGGATTTCAGTGCGAATTTTCGGATTCGGATTCGTTCGGATTTCAGTGCGAATTTTCGGATTCGGATTCGTTCGGATTTCAGTGCGAATTTTCGGATTCGGATTCGTTCGGATTTCAGTGCGAATTTTCGGATTCGGATTCGTTCGGATTTCAGTGCGAATTTTCGGATTCGGATTCGTTCGGATTTCAGTGCGAATTTTCGGATTCGGATTCGTTCGGATTTCAGTGCGAATTTTCGGATTCGGATTCGTTCGGATTTCAGTGCGAATTTTCGGATTCGGATTCGTTCGGATTTTGAAAATTCAGTTCGGATTGGATTTGGAGGACCTGTCGGATCCGATCCACAGCTCTAGTTTACAACATCAGGATGTGGGACAAGGTATTAATCTTGAAGATTAAATCCGCTAAGAAACGGCGATGTGATTTTTTAGATCTTAGATCAATCGGTGGTGAGCAAGAGTACTTTGATAGACTAACTGAGGTGGTTCTTAACAAGAAGTTCTTTTACACAAATCCCTGTTGAAGCCATTGGGCATAGATGAGATCATGACATCGATGAAATTATTGACAGTCTTGTGCCTTGAATTTTTGCCTCAAGGAGAGGAGGGTGTAAGGTTCGATAAGAAGACTCAAGATCACGTTGAAGGTTCAAACTCAAGTGAATATATTTAGCTGATTTGTCAGGTGAACAAGTCTGCTTATAAAACTACGAGTCATGAGAATACAACAGAGGGCAGAATTTTGGGTTGGAATAGTCTCTTTAGTATCCCAACATGTCTCACTTTTAAGGATGGTCAAAAAGGAAGTCTATGAGCCTTAATCAGGCCTAAAACGCACACGGGTTATGTACTAAAAACCCAAATTGTACTTACACTTGGACCGCCGACCGTGTAAATGTCAAGTTACTTTCAACAAAAGATGAAAATCATCACTTGATATGATTTTTTCAGTACCGTGGGAGCGATTACCGTATCATATGACAGACCTGCTGCCGTTAGAAGTCTAGGCTTGCCAAAAAAGGTCTCAGTTTTCAAGGGGCAGATCTTCGAAAAATGTTGCATTTAAGAGCAATGGCATGTTAAAAAGCATAGACAATCGAAAAAAGCGACCTCAAGCAGTATTTATCGCATTTCTTGGAGTGTAGAGGTAGAGAAATTCTTTAAAACTGCCCGCCCTCCACTCTGCTAAGTTTGAATGCCTCTCGTTCATCCCCAGTGAATAAAAAATGGCAGTAGCTAACAGCAAGTTGTTAATTATTGTATGAAAACTTAGTCTTAAGTTTTAAGGATACCAAGATCTTCGCCTCATTTTGAAGTTATTACTGATTTAAAATGTCACCTTTAACTTCAAAATTAGTCACCCTCTACATACAAGGAAAGAGAAAAAAGGGAAAAGGATCCCATTGAGCATGAGGCGCGATCGAGCAAATTAGAGTGATCAATCAAGAACACAACTTTGAAAGTTGGAATAAATGACTAAAGATGAAATGAAGAAGAAAGACCATAAACGTATAAAACTTGCATAAAAAACAAAAGAAATACACATAAACCGGGTCTCTTGGTACTAGCTACATTCCACGTTTTGAACTGCGAGAGTCCATGGCAAAGAAATTTAAAAACAAATGGAGAAATTGGAAGCCTGAAATTAAACAAGGAAGCACGAGTGGCCACGCGTCCTAGCGCGTTCTTAAAAGTGCCGAGTATAAGTGCTTCCCCAGACGGCGTAGGTTCAAACCCTGTCGGATTGAAGTTGTCGGGAGAAATCCCTTATACAAGGAAGCCAGAGTGGCCGCGCGTACTAATGCGTTCTTATAAGAGCCGAGTGTAAGTGCTTCCCCAGACGGCGTAGGTTCGAATCCTGTTGGGGTCGGGCTGAAGCTGTCGGGAGAAATCCTTAAATTTACAGGGAATTGCATTCCTTGTAGCGGTAGTAAAAAATCCGCAAAAAAAAGAAAAAATATATTGGTTTTAGGTTTAGTTACCCCAGGAACCGATCACCTCTGGCTCTGTGATTCACGTAATTCAAACCATGGAATTTGCGGAAATGAAATGGGAGAGCATTTCCATTTGACTGGAATTATAGAGCAACAAACTACTAGCAAAATTAGGTTTCTGGCCCAGAAACCTAAACAAGGACCCATGTCGCAACACTTTACCAAAAATCGTACTATTGAATAGTGAAGTGTTTCGAACCAGGAGTGCTGCTATTTTGACTCGGAAGTTTATCGGTGTTAAAAGGGGCAGGTTGTAAAGAACTTTCAGAAAAGGCCTAAACAGGGAAAAGTAGGTTATTGAAATTCCATAATATTGTCCAAAAAGAAGACAGATGCGTGTTCTGAAAAAGTTGCACCTTTGGTATTTTTTTTTAAAGAGGACAAGTTAGGTAGATAAACTTACGGTCAAAGCGTGAGATTTCTTTTTCAACTTGTCATTCACTTCTTTTCAGGGGATTTAAAACAACTGGACCTTTTGTCATCATGATATACAGAATGATGGCTGCTGACTTGTTAAGATTTGTCACCATTTATTTCATTTTCGTTATGGGATTTTCACAAGGTTGGTGGCTTTGTTTTGGTGTTTGTCCCGTGTAACAGCATATTGTAAACCTTTCAGCGTATTACATCATGTTTCAATCTTATACAAACACTACCAATCCTGACCCAATGCCAACACCAATGGAAAGCATTATCTCTATCTTCATTATGTCTTTGGGTTCATTTGGAAATGTTTGGGAGGGACTCGGAAGCACCAATCACAGCTTTTTGGGCAAGGTAAGTAATTTATAATATTGGATTAACAATACGTAAAGACCTTTTCACCAACTCTTTACCCATTTGAAAACTTTAGATTCATAGCTTCCTGTTTCTGGCAATTGTGGTGGTACTACTTGTCAATCTGCTTATTGCCATGATGGGTGACACATACACGAAAATTGCAGAGATAAAAAACGAATGGATGAGACAAGTACGTAATGTTATCATCTTTACCATACTTTAGTTAACTAAACACATCTTATTAATTATAGTGGGCGAGAACTGTTTTAATTGTGGAGCGTGGAATTCCCCCCAAAAGTCGACTTCATCATCAAAACTTGTATTCTGAGCGCATGGCTACAGGAGAAAAAGCTTTAGTTATGAAGCAAACCATGTCGGTAAGCTCAAGCAGAATATGAAAAAATGTGTTTTATCTTCATGTAACTTGAAGTAAAACCTGTTGAGCTTATTTGTTCAATATAAATTCTTGACGTTCGAACGAACATTCCAAAAGAATGTTCCAGAAATCCAAATCCAACAATTTCAATAAATCCGGAGGATAGCTGTGTGAAGTTCGTTCCAGAGAGACAGAAATGCAACTTTAGTTAAGTCAGTGCCGATCAGCTTTGCAGGCCCCAAAGAGGGCTCGCGGCCAAATTTGCGATCAAAAGTTGCCTTTTGGCGGCCATAAATGAGGAAAAGTACCTTTTTGAAATTTCTGTATTATTAGTTTTATTGCAAAGAATAAGCGAATTAATAGAGCACTTGTCAAGAATTGGTGTTCCAAAATTTCAAAACCTTATAAATTCTGTGCATTTTTTGTAACGTACATGCGCTAATTTTTTTTGCATTGTGCCTTTTGTAAATAAGCTCATGGAAAAGAAGCTTCAACTTGACACTAGAGGCAAGTGGCGTCAACATGGAGCATTAAATGCTAAGATTGCAAGGTTGATCCTCCCCGCCGAGCAAAGCCAGCCAAGTCAGCCAAATCATTGACCAAATTTTGTCAATAAGCAATAATTATGTGCCGCTTCAAAATGGCCCATTGTCTGTGGGTGTGAATTAGTTTGCATACTAAAACTTCCCAGAGAATGGTTTGGAAGGAGCATTGAACCAAGAACGCCGTGCATATTTGTGTGTATTACCTAGTGTATTAACACTAAACTACCACGTCCGTGTTAATTTTCCTGCGCGATAGTCTGGAGTTAATGAAGAAATGCAATCTAATTTGGATTAATGTAGTTTTATTAACATAACTTTTAAAACAAAAGTGCCCAAGAGTTCAATAAGTAATCATTCGATGCCCGATTGATGTCTCTCAAAGAATTGAAACTCTGTTTTTGACTATGTTTCGTTAAATAACGTATTTTCAAACTCCTTATGTCTGATTGTGTTTAGTTAAATAACGTATTTTCAAACTCCTTATGTCTGATTGTGTTTAGTTAAATAACGTATTTTCAAACTCCTTATGTCTGATTGTGTTTAGTTAAATAACGTATTATCAAACTCCTGATCCACTGACTTGCTTTGTGATCGTGATTTTGTTTAAGCCAACATGCTTTTAATCATTGACATTATTCAAGGGCATTCTTCCCGTCGTAGAATGATATTGATTCTGTATCTGTTCTGTATCTTTTCTAACTCTTTTAAGTCTTCTTTTGTCTTAAGAACACCAGTTAAACATTGCGATTACAACAAAAAGACCAAAATTAGAATTGCTTTTGTGTGTCACAACAGTGTTCAGAAATCTCTAAGTCTGAGGGCCTCTCTTTCTCCTTTTTGTAGGTATGAAATTGATCACTAGGACGGGCAAATACAGCAAAACGATTTTTGTTTTGGCAACCTAAACACATTTTGTACTTTTTTGCCCTTTTTACCTTATTTTCACTTCTCCTTACGGAATTGGCCAAAATTGGCAATTTGTAAAGAAAATTTTAGGTTTTGAGAATTTCTGAACTTTTGAAAGAACTAATTCACTAATGACTTGACTAATTCAAGATCAAATGTAGAACTTGTCAAAAAGCCTCAATTTGCAATCAAACATTCTCAGAACCTTAATTTAATAGCTGAGTTTATATACCCTGTGACAACTTGAGTTGTGACAGAAATTTTTCGCTACCACACGCCATTGACTTCAATTGCAAACTCGAAAGTACATAAGTTAGGACAAGAAATCCTGTGGCAAAAGTTATGATAGAGTTTTGCGACGGGGTTTACAAGCTTAGCTTTCTTTGAACGATTTCTTGTGGCAACTTACGTACTTTCGTGTTTGCAAATGAAACCAATGGCGTGTGGTAACGTAAAATTTCTGTAACAACTCAAGTTGTCACAGGGTACTCAGCTATTATGTGCATTTCAAACACAAACCTTAGTGCATTCTCCGTCTTGGTTTTAACAAGATCATCCCACTAAAGAATCTCATTGCATCCAACCTACATATATCAAACCTAACAAAAAGCAATTTATTGTTTAGGTTTGATTGCGTTCTAAGGTTGCTATTTCTGCGAAGCGAGGGCCCTTAAAAATTGAAAACTTGGAGCTAAGGAGGTGGCGGTGTAAAGGTACACGGCGCTTAATTATGCTGGAGAAGTCATTTTTTGAATTCCAAAGAAATCATAGACCTATTTTGACGTGGATAGTTTATGTATAACAGTAAGCCTTCAAATTTTGGGTGTTTCAATACCCAATTGACTGGAACTGCCCTTCACATTTACGACATTTTGTATACTAGCACTTGTTACATATATATACGTGCTTATCATGTCAAAATGGCGATCAATAGTATCTAGTCTTGCGCCAGATGAAATTTGACAACTTCTGGATGCTGATACAGCAATAATGATGCCATATTGGTCCACGGTACTGAAAAATCACAGCAAGTTCGTATGGAATTTCTCAAACGCTATGAGATATGTTTCAGACCTAGGAAACCAAGGCGAAAAATATTTGTTACTTTTATATTAGTCAGGTCTAGAGTGAAAGTTACACAGGTAAAAACCTATTAAATTAACTATTTTAAAAACTTACGTCAATACGTTTTTAGAGCTCACCTAGATATAAAGTGTATTTTGAATTGGTACTACCTAAATCGGTTGCCGAGTTATTTAAGTTTATGTGGTCCATTTTTGACCCCAAAAAGCGAAAAAAAAACGCTCCGGGTTTATGAAAACTCAAATTCCCAAGTAATTTATGTAGGTTTTCGATCGTATAGAAGTATATACAAAATCTTTCATAAATGACTTCTTTGATTTAAATAAGCACACATTGGTTGACTATATGACGATGCGAACTAGCCTCGATTCCCTTGGATTTGGAGGTGCTCTCAGAACGCACGTAAAACCTCTACGATCACTACAACTTTTTGTTTTCTTCTGATGAAATATCGAATTGGCTAAAAAAAAAATGTAGTAAACCTGCCTTTAAAAATGATTATCAATAATTCAATCAAAGAAGGAAAGGTACCAACTGGACTAAAAACGGCGAAAGTTGTTGCATTGTATAAATCTGGATCCAGAACCGACAACGACAATTATAGGCCTATCTCTCTTCTACCAGTGTTATCTAAAATTTACGAAAAAGTAGTTTTTTTAAAGCTTTATCCTTATTTTGAAAGTCATTTTCTTGCAAAATATCAATTTGGATTTCGTAAGCAGTATGAGACGATTAATTGCATTCTTAATTTTGTGAATAACATCTATATCAATAAAGACAGTAAATACCATATTTCACTATTCTTAGATTTACGGAAAGCATTTGACACTGTTAGCACCGTATATTGTTGAAAAAATTAGAGGGTTATGGGTTCGATCAAATGGCTATAAATTGGTTTTCCAGCTATCTTTCTGACCGGAAACAAGCCACCTGCGTGGGGAATTTTACATCCAATATGGAAAATATACTATGTGGCGTGCCGCAAGGCTCTTTTTTGGAACCACTTTTGTTTCTTATTTACGTAAATGATTTACCAGGGGTTTCTAAACTCATGTTTAGTTTATTTGCTGATGACACTACGTTACAGCATCATGGTATTAATTTAAAGCAACTTGAAACAGAAGTCAACTCTTAGGGTTGGTAACACAATGGTTTATAGATAACAAACTTTGTGTTCATCTCCAAAAAACACATTTTATGGTGACTAAATTAAGAAATTACAGGGGTGACCCTCCAAATAAAAATGCAATGGTAGTAAGAATAAACAATGAACTAATTTCACAAGTCGGGAGAGACTTCAAATTAAAAAGTGTCAAATTTCTGGGCATTATGGATCGATTCACATAGGATGATCTTGTTAAATATGTTTGTGGTAAATTGAGGAAATAGTAAACACGATAACACAAGTGAAACACGTTTTACCAACCAATGTTAAATTGCAGATCGTGAAGAGTTTACTAATGCCTCACATCGAATATGGACTTGCTATTTATGGAAATGCACGGGCAATTGGTCAGATTAGCAAACTGCAAAAATGGGGTTTAAGGGAAGCTCATGGTGGAAAATATAACTGTCACACAAGTCCAATCATGAAGTCTAACGGCATACGTGCAGTTGAGGATCTATATCATTTGAAATGCATGGTGACTGTACGTAAGATGATTGAAGGAATCGGGCCAACAGAGGTTCTTGAAGAAAACTTTAAGCACTACCCCAAAAAGGGGAGGCAAATCAATTACATCGAAACAAGAAAACCGGAATCTATATTAATGGACTCATTTCCCCAATTCGCTATTCCAATCTCATGGAACAAATGTAAAATTGAAAACTTACACATTTCAGTAAGGGCTTTCAAAAATGCAGAAAAAGCTAAATTCATAGACCAATATGTAAAAGAATGCAGGAAGAAATTGTGTCATACATGTGGTAAATTATACTGTGTTAATGTTAATGTTAATGTTAATGTTAATTATATGTGGTAATAATAATAGGACAGAGCTAGGACAGACTAGACTTTTGGAGAAAACATAGAAAAGGTATGAAAGGTATCTGATACTGTACTGAGTACTGTACAGCCCTAACTTTTGGAGCCTCTCCCAATTCGAGAGCTCTCTCATTCCTGAGATGTTCCTAGTGAAACAGCGTTGGACCTGCTCGACCTTTTGCAATCCAGCCAAACTCATTGGAGCCCAAATGGGGGAAGCATATTCAAGATGCGGTTGAACAATCAACTTGTACAGAGTTACTATCTCTGGACTTGAAAGTGCGATATATCCAGCCACATGTTTGAAATGTCTTCCTCACTTTCAACTGGATATGCTCCTCAACTTTCCATCATCTTGGATGACAACTTCTAAACCCTTCATGGACCATACTGTACCTGCTCAAATCACAACCTCCATTGTCTTTGAGTGGAACATCTAATTTTGACGTCCTCGATTGATCTTTTTCAAATTGATATTTTGAGAATCCTGAAGTATTAAGGAATAAAAGTTGTTTTGTATGAATCCCTGTAGGAGCCCTTGTGCTTGGGTAAGATCATGTCATTGATGAAGTAATTGGGACAGTTGGCACAGAGCCTTGCATTTGTCCCTCAAAAGGTGGAGGGCAGAATTTTGGGTTGGAGTCCATTGCTTGGTATCCCAACATGGCTCACTTTTAAGGATGAGCCAAAAAAAGAAGTCTATGAGCCTCAATTAGACCTGAAACGGACACTAGTTCTGTACTGAAAACGGCAAAATCTACACCTGGACCGCCGAACCTATACAGTCATGGCCTGCTCTGCCCACCCTTTTCGGAATTGAAAATACACTTGAGAACTGATCTCCAAGCATATTAGCCATAACCTCACTATTGTTAACGGTTTAACGTCGACCACAAAAGGTCCTACTGGAAGCTTTATTTTTCTCTTTGTGTTTGCAAAAGAGAAAATGCCTTTGAATTAGTCTTAACCTCCTGGATCGCTCTACTTTCCTTCTCTAACTGATCGGAATCAATGGAGGCCTTGATCTTTGATTGGACCACATCCAATTTGCTTAGGAGGCTGGCTACAACAAACGGATTTGAAGTACGTCAAAGTCTATTTGAAATCTGACAACTCATTTTGAACAACTTCTTTAAAAAAAATTGGAATTCTAGACAATGGCCCACCTTTTGGCGCCGTGTCTGGAATACACAGAGACAAACAAACCTCCTGAAAAATAGAAATCAGCCTATTTATGGCGTCATCTATGAATGGCTCCTGCTTCAAAATGGAAATCAAGTCCAACACCTCCAATCTTTCAAAAATAAGAGGCCAATGTTCCACTTTGAACTTGAACTTCGCCAGACCCACCTGTTGTGCAGGTTTAACTCTAGAGCTCGCCGGCTTTTGAGTAATGGTCGACCCTATCTCAAGAATGTGATGATCTGAAAGACCATGGAGGCAACATGGACGTACTGGATCAGATCAGGGTCATTGGAAAAAACTAAGTCCAAAACACTCTCTGCTCTGGTTGCAACACCAACGTGTTGAGAGAGATTACGCAAGATCGCAAACTCTTCCAGTTTTTCGAAAGACAGCTTTCTTCAGACAGCTATAATCAGAGGCAGTCACACTAGAGTAAGACCTTGGTTGCCCATGAGAGAAAGTGGAAGAAGGAACCGGGTTATGGATATTTGGGAGAAGGGTGGAAATAGAAATAAGTTTTGGGGTGAGGGAAGGAAAATGGGACAGGGAATTGGGAGGAGGAGGAGGACGAGAACGGGGAGGGGGGATGCTAAAGGGATGAAATGTTTGGGGGATGGGTTGGGGATTGGATACCCTATAACTTATAACCATGTCGAGGAGACAAAGATTTTGCTGGTCTCTGTTTCCTCTGTGTTCCTCGGACGTGGACATGTTTACACTCCACATTGAAACACATCCCACTACTCATTTAACCACGACACATATACGGATGAAAAAAGGGGCACTCGACCTTTGAGCACCCTTTCCTGTTGTATCTGAAGAGCCCAAACTTCAACAGTTTTTGACACCATTTTGGGTGTTCAAAAGAGCTACAACCTTTTTTATCAAGACTACAAGGCTGCCTTTTGTGGTCAGGACAGACTTCCTTACAAGATAGAGCTTCCTTTAAAAATTTTGGTTGAGCTACTTCAACCAATTTAACCTCAAATTCCTCCGTTTTAGTGGAGTTGTCTACAGTTGAGTCTACGTTTGAATCAACGAGCTTTCTGATCTGACTAACACAAGTAACCAGAGCCTCAACAATGAAGGCTTTCTTTACAATAGAGGGGTCCTTCCCTTCTAAGGCTAATTGCAGACATTTCTTAGCCTCATCGCAAACCTGACTCAAGATGGCGTCCATTATTGAAATGGCGGAATAAACAATAGTATAGACCAATAAGAGGAACGAAAAAATATAAATAAATGATTTGTCAAAGCAAAGCAAATTCAAACTGGGAAAATCAATAGGGGGAAAAATGTTACGGGAAATTTGGTGGGAAAGAGAAAAGGAGAGGAGAGGAACTAAACAAAACCAAAAAAGAAGAAAAAGAGCCTGTTCAAACTGATTATGCCCAACCTAAGGCAAAAGCAACCTAACTAGGACAAGAAAGAACAAACGACTCGTTATATAAACAAAAACAAAGAAAACACAAACTAACGAACAACAGCTGACACCGGTAACCCAAACGTTGGATCTAGAGAAAAACGGCGTCCTTCCCCAACGTTGGGACACTGTAGTATGGCCGAGTGTTGTGAATGACTAGATGTTTATCGTCCGAAGGTCACGGCATCGTCCCACGTCTTGGCCGGGGCGCCAGACGGCCTGTCCGTTGCGTGTACGGGCCTTCCGCTGCATCCACAGGTGGATCGCTGCAACCACGGGCCTTCCATTGCACCACCATGACGTAGGCTGCATCCATGGCCATCCCGCTGCACCACGTCCACCCGCTGCATCCACGGCCCTCCCGCACGCAACACGGACCTACGTCTCCCCGACCAAGGGGAGGGAGAAGGGAGAGGTCCTTCCGCCAATACGGCGGCAACTACCGGCTGTGCCATGTAGTATGGCCGAGTGTTGTGAATGATTAGATGTTTATTGTCTTTGAGACACAGATATTTATAGGAAAAGTAGAATGACTAGAGAGGAGTAGGAGCATATATGGGAGAGCAAGGCGGGAATACTACAGACACCTACTACAAAAGGAAATTTCAATAAGGGAAGCTCAAAAAGGAAGCTAAAACCCTACTTTTGAGTTCTAATACAAAATATCTTGACTAACGCAACAAACAAGAGACATCTACAACTACGAAAAACCTGGAAAAAGGGTTCTTGTCTTCCGTTTGAAACTGCTCTGACAGATATGTAATAATTTTGAGTCGAAAATACATTATATCCACTGGTTGTTTCAAAAATAATAATAGATTAACACACTTCAGAGATTTTAATTGCGTATTTGATAGTTCCCCAATTCATGGATTTATTCTTGGGGTAAAGTTTTGTAAAAACAGAGCCTATAAGAGCCTGTTTTAATGTTCACGGCTTTGATTTCAGCTGAAGAGCTTATTGATGTCTTTAAGCAAAAGTTGATGTGGAGGTCACAATTAATGTAATGAGTAAAAGACTGTTTTAAAATACAAAACTAACACAAGTAACAAATAATACCGCTATAAAAACCTTAAAACCTTAAACAACCTTAAAACAGTTTTATGCCCATTTGTGACTCTACACTAATATTTTGTTCAAAAGTTAATGGTTGAATTGTTTGGTAACTTTACAAGGTTGTTCAACATTGTTATGCAAGGAGTTGATTCTATCCCTTCTAGTTTACAATAAAACCATCAAGGCGGATGTTTTATTGTTGATCAAGCTCCCACAGTATTTATTTAAATATCCATTTATCCCATTAGAGTATGAACGCTGTGTATCTGGAAGCAATTAAAAGAATTATGGAGTCAAAAAGACAAACAAAAAAATTCATGCATGGACTAAAAGAGGTTGAAATGTCGGTTTAGGCTCGGAAATGCCTACTGAAACCGAGAACAGTCAGGCACTAAAAAGAATCAGTTTTAGAAGAAAAAAAGATTTTTGTGGGGTTAAAAACCAATTTCAGTTTACTTTTCAGATTTATAAGTTTGTTTTTTCGTCTACATTTTCCCATTTTCAATTGAATTTCAATATCAAACATGAAAACAGGGTTAGGCAGAAATAGTGAAACATGAACAATGTAAAATAACTCTTTGCCAACAACGTCAAAAGGAAAGCATTGTTCTAAATCATCCCATGCTGCTTCAGAAACAACCAAAAGTTGTCCTTGTTGGCCTTTTTTTACGATCCAGCCAACAGTTATGGGGACACATATTATTAGTCTTTGGCCGTCGTTTTCATGGATCTAGCCGAATTTCATGCCTTGGCCAACGTGGGAGTCTGCAATCTCTTTTTGCCACCTTGTCCAGGGCTCCATGACAAATTTTCTATATCCTGTTAAGTTTTTCAACCTATCATTTGAAATTGCGGCTCACACCATGGGAAAATCATGATCTTAAATCTAAAGTTTCACAAATTCTGCCTAACCCTGCGTACATTTTTAGTCAACTGCTTTCAGTTTCAGCTAAGACCTCTTTCAGTCCATCACTACTCACTCGGTTTATTTCGGTCAAGGGTATTCTTACCTACAAACTGCTTTATCATATTCATCCCTGTCTTGTATCAAAAGGATTTTTAATTTTTGAGTATTCCTAGATCCAACTGTACGGTCGAATGAAATTATTTCATGTCAGGCAAGTCAGACGTAATCTTTGATAATTTCCGACTTTGTTTGGTAAATGCCGTCGAACATTTTTTTCTGAAAAACGGCAATGGGAAGGTTTGACAAAATTATAGGCAGAAATCTATGATTGCAAAAAAAAACACTTTTTCGACAAACGCTCAAGGGGACCTTAAACCTGAGCCATCTCAAATCCAGCCAATACTCATCTGTAAATGATCATGATTTCTTTTCATGAATTTGACAAACCACCTCAAGAATATATTTTATTTCATGCTTTCACATATTTGCTTTTTCTCTTATTAGGAGGAAAAATTGGCGGAAATCCAAGATATTACCGAGATGAAGGTCACCCACCGTCGAAACATCAAACGTCGGTTGGAAAAGTTTGGTTACACGTCCAATTCTACCATCGGATTGGATTTGGCAGGAACTGCAGCCAATGTGATTGCTCCAGATGCAGATGGAGATGATAATAATCCTCTTTATTAGTATTCACAACATCTTTATTTAGGGAGAAGGCAATGCTCTTAAACTCTAAGGTTGCTCTCTGTACGTATAGTCATGTAGAATTAATTAAGATCCTTTAAGTTGATAACGTTGCGTTCGAATGCAACTTTGCCATGGAATGTAAGTTGACATAGTGGCAAAGTTTTACTCATCGTAAATGTTCCTTTGTTCATACAGTTTGTTACTTTAGTTGGAACCCTTTTGATTTACCCAACATAAACATCAAGAACGACATAGATCGTGAGTTGTTTTATTGCTCGGGGAGCAAGTACAAATATGGAACAAATAAGAGTAAACATTTTGACCATGACTTTTTCAGTTGATTATCTGTCTCGTGGGTCAGCAAATTTTCGTTTGTCCAGTACATTGTTGAACTCATCAGAACAAACGCCTCAATTCATTACTTGCCTCCTATAAGATTATCTGTTTAAGTCAACGCACCTTGCTAAGTAATAAATCACCATGTCATCCATAAATCATCGAATAAATCTCATTTTCTTTGTCACTCGTGTGTCCGTCTCTTTTTCACCCTGAAGTGTTATATTATTCATCGTTTCCCTGTCAGCTTTCTGTCGCCCAATCCTCGGCTTAGCTTTGGAAAGGTGGGTTCTCTTGCTCTACGCTCTATCAACGGAGAATCGAAATAACAAAGCCCTTATACGTACTCCCTGCTCAATTTGGGTTTGCAAAACTTGCGCAGAGCTAAATCTTTACTCAATCTACTCCTGCAGTCGACAAGCGAAGCGTTCCTGCACCATCACCAATAGCCTGCCTTACAAGTGAAGTGACGAAATACCGAAAAGATGATTTCTACTGATGAGCTTCTACCCAACAACTAGACTGATCTAGATCTACGTTGGTGCTTCAAAGAGATGTCAAGTCTGAAAGGGGATTATTCTCCCTGTGGAATTCACACCAACAAACTTGACATCTCGTGTCATTCCATCCCCGAACTAGGTTTACAGGACTATTCCACGCGCAAAAGAGAGCTAGTGACAAGTTGGTTTAGCTAGCGTTTGATGATAACGCTTCAGCTTACCACCGAGATATAATCAGGTCCTAATGCTCGCTTTCTTTTAGCCACTCTATTACTCATGGGTTGGTTGGTAGGTTGTTTGGCTGACAAACGGATTTCGAAAGCGCATTCGAGGTGAGGAACGAGAGAAAGAGAGACAGACACGTAAGGGAAGACAGAGAGAATGATGAGGGGGTACACCTCTCAAGGGTACTTAAAACGAACGCAGTACTTAGTTCTAGCTCTGACTTCGTCTTTTCTCCCAAACCCCAATCGAACCAATAGATAATCCGTCGGTCAGGTTCATGCCATGATGCCATTGGACATTTCTGCCACTTCATTTCAAACCATTTTGATTTGAGAAATTGCAAATCGAACAACTCTTCTCGCATGCTTGTCCAAGTCACAAAAACATTGAAGGGTGGCTGACAGATTTCTGCAATAAGTTAACGGTTGGTTTGGGACTTTTGGGATAAAGTGTGAGTCTACTAAATCCGATCAAGGAGAGATTAGGGTGAAAAAAACAATCAAGGGTGAGGAACAACGATTTGTGGATGACCAAGATGTTGTGAACGTCGCTTATATTGTACGTTGGCTTTTCAGACGTAGGGCTATATTCAGTTTCGAAGTAAGTGATACATTTCATGGCAGATGATAGGTGCTTGTTTAAATTCCATTGATTTTTAAACCAATGTGAAGGCACTTTAAGGATAAAATTGACAAAGCAACATATTTGTGACTTTGATTTAGAGCTAATTCGGTCTTGCGGAGAAATTGACAATTTAGACTAAAGTTTTGGCCTAATGCAACAAAAAAGTGATTCATTTGCGTGCGTTGATCGTGATCTTTAATCTCTATTTGTTGCAACAATTCAGAAAATACTGTCGCTCACGAAATTCCTTGCCATTCTTTTATTGATAATTCGAATCAGTTTCGATGAAAGCATCAAGACGGGAATTTTCTGCCCTTTCTTCTAACCTGATTTAATCGTGTTGAGGTGATAGGATTCATAACCTGCCTGGGACGAGGGCTTGGAGATTTTAAAATCGGTAGATGCAAACTTGACAAATAAATACGTTGAATGGGAACATTTATTTTCGTCTGTTCAGAGAAAATTAGTGTTTAAAAAAGAAAGAAATGTTCCAACAAATGGAGCTCTTCCGGTTGTGCTCAGGAAGTTGTCCCCGTAATAAGACGAAATTGGATTGCAGGTCAAAGGTCGATTCTCCGACGAAGGCACGTGAGAGTTCTTGAGAAATGGTGAAAATCGTCATGAACTACTTCGGATGGTTTATTACTTTTACATGTACCGGTACATTCAACGCACCTGGGTTCGGCACGGTTCAACAGTAAATGGTTGGTAAAGTTCACTTCCCCAAAATACAACGATCCCTGTAGGGCTTTCGTTTTAAGTTCGATTTGAAGACACGTCGATAGCACGATAGATAGTGTTTGAAAGTAATGCTCATAGATTTGGAAATTAGATACATTAGCTTCTCTGTCATGAATGAGTGTGTCAGGAATGAGTTATTGAGTGAGCAATGAAGGGAGTTGTGTAAGGGAGCCTTACCACGAAGACAAGTTTCAATTGCCCCCGGCCACCTAATTATGAGAAGCAGCGTGAATCAACGTTCTAACATGACCTTCCTTACCCCGTTCCCCTTACCGTTCGATCGTTCATTCGTTCGATCGCTCGTTCGTGATGGTTCGTGGCGCCGAGATATCTTCCATCTTATAGGACGGGATGGCAGGGCAGTGAATGTTAAGGCAAAAATCCACGACGGAGCCAGCCAGCCAGCCAGCCAATCAACCTGGCAAATAGCACTCCAATCCATTAGAGAAGTGCGTATGTGGTCCGCAATAGGTTCGAGTGTCTCTGTTTCAAACTCAATTTGAATCAGCGCGTGGTTTGAAATTGAGAACACAATGCCGAGGCACCCCGGTTTTCCTCGTCGTCACCGCACCTTCATTGACTTCACACGTATTGACATTAAAATTTGGATTTCAAAGAAGAGATCGATATGCTTCTTAAACAATTTTAAAGCCCAAAGCAGTAGGGTGACAAGGATCTGGTTCAAACATATCAAGCTGACAAACAAAGTAGGTTGATATTTTTCCACGA
Organism: Tigriopus japonicus; assembly: GCA_010645155.1. Classification (NCBI taxonomy): domain Eukaryota; kingdom Metazoa; phylum Arthropoda; class Copepoda; order Harpacticoida; family Harpacticidae; genus Tigriopus; species Tigriopus japonicus. Next base: position 39,164 of record JAAGOF010000291.1, on the reverse strand, counting down.
CAAAGATCTCCCATTCTCGAAGGAAAGTTTTTGCAAGTTCTAAATCTCCTGATATTTTTATTTGTATCGAGATGTCCACAAACGAATACCTTTTGTAACAGAGATGGAAGTGAAAATCCATTTCAACGCCAATAAGCGATCGATAGTGTGTCTCTCTTTGAATCGGCAATTGGACAAACCCCCTGTCGAGCGAGATGGAGGAGTAAAACTCTATAAGTAAGAAAATCATCAGCATGAGGTCTAGCATGCCATTTGGTCCTTGCACAAGCTCATCACACCTGGGTCATAATTTGATTATCCACTCCAAAGGAACCTCAAACTGACAGACTGGAAAGCTTCGAGACTCTTTTCTCGCTACATCTGTTCATGAATTTGAAAGAACTGCCGTCAAACCTTCTCGGAAAGAGTAGATTCCACGTTACTAGTCCTACAAAAATTTAATTTTGTCCTACATACATTCATTAGTAAAAGGAGCTCATTTACCATTATGCATTTCTAGAAAAAGTAAATCGCCATACTTTTCATAGCTGCTCCAACATTAAGTTTAAAATAGAAAAATGGGTTGGTGTTTTGAGTGGTGCGGTGGTAACATGATTGCTGAAAAAGAGGTCACAAAAACATTGAAGGGTGTCCGACAGATTTCTGCAATAAGTTAACGGTTGGTTTGGGACTTTTGAGATAACGTGTGAGTCTACTAAATCCGATCAAGGAGAAATTAGGGTGAAAAATAAACAATCAAGGGTGAGGAACGGCAGGAAGTCGTAGTCGTAGTCGTCGTCGT
>JAAGOF010000291.1:2649-34705 GCA_010645155.1 Tigriopus japonicus | reverse complement strand
TTTTCATTGAATTTTTTTACGTGAGCTTGAGATATTTTTCAAAATCCACGAGGTAACAATGTCAAACTTGAAAAAATAGACCCACAACAGATTGTTGATAAGTCCAGGCATCAGATGTAAGAATGTTATTTGGTACCCGTCTTGTTAGGCATTGTTAACACTAGCATGGTGGAATTCCTATTTGGAAGAATCCTCTCGTAATTTTTAGAGCCTTTGGTGCTTGTCTCCTCTGTCTTAGAGTAGTTCGAGTCGAGTCGAATCGAGACTGTTTGCTGGCCACGTATGTGCGTGTGATACGGAGTGGTTAGGGCGTATGCATACTTGAACACCTATCCATCGTTAGCCGAAGGATTATTTTTGTTGATGAGGGAGAAGACACATGAAGAGAGTGGTTTATGACAATCATTAGTTACTTCAGTGTCATTAGACTCCAATCAGATGAGTACAGCTGAAGCAATGAGCTGATTGATGAGCTTCTACCCTCCACTGATTTATTGATAAATCTTGTCAGCCAGGTTAACAAAGATACTGAACAGCAAAGTATGAGGAAGTTTGGAAGCAAAATAATATTAGAAAAAATACTTATTGTGTTTCATTAATTTGGCAAGAACATCTCGAATGGTTTTTCAATTCATCATGCAAACGTTTGGGGAATTTGGGGCCAATTTCTTCCTGTTTTCCACGTCAAATTCACAATCCCACATGAGGGCTACGCAAGACGTGCCACCGTAAAAGTGAACTCTTCTGGTTCATTGCTAATCCACAGAGTAGCTAGTTAACTTTAGCTCCCTACTAAAGGGGCTGGTTGTAATGCATTCATGGTAGGCTTAACTTCAAAAATTACACACCGGACGTGTTTAGGTAGAAGCCAATCTTCCCTTAAACCGTTTTCCGCTCTATTATTCTCCCGCCTTTGTGAATGAAGAGAGCAGCGCTTCACAACAAATGCCATGATCATCAACAGACACATTTATAATTAAGTCGCGTATTTTTTGCCATCCGTCATTCGACATCTCAAACTACCTAAACAGTTCATTAAACAATTTTCTATTAGATTGCTTCCACACAAAAACTATGAAATGCAATTCAAGTTCTGCAAGAAGGAAAGGGTTAAGCTGTCGAGAAATATGAATTCCAAATATAAGTGCTCAGCAATTAAACTGACTCAAACTAATAAAAAGACGTATAGAATGCTACATGAAGTTATTGCATTCGGCCTTGTGTAATATCAAAATATATGAGCCAGCACCAGGAAGAGTATTGTGTTGTTGCTAATTTTACCATTTTTTGGCAGTGTCTTTCACTTTCATTTTTTTGCGAAACGTTATTATTTGCGTTATTGCAAAAGTTGAAAGGTCATGTGAATTGCAGAAGCAATTTCAGTCCATTTTAACAAGTAAATGTCAGTTATGGCATTACTTTGCAAAGTTTATGTTTTATTCAGTTTGCAAAAATCTACTTTATTCCTTCTCTTTTTGCTAACAATTAATTCATCCATCCATTTGACATAAAGACCTCGGATTTGATTTGACCACGTATTTAATATTGGGAGAAAATACAAGGGGAGAAGATCCTTTCAATAAACAGATGTTAGCCAACCTGATGATCCTTGCCTAGCCACAAGGTGATGGACAATAATATGTGATGCGGGTGTACACTCACCGACAGCTCAGTGGATCAACCGCCCAATTCCGTCGGTCTCTGTCTGTAGGTAGTTTGGCTTCTGTTCAGTAAGTAGTGTACGTACCACTACTACCTAGGGCTAATTCTAGATAATTTGATGGTGGAAATTGAAGCGCAGTCCAACACAGGTGGTTAGCTCTTTGTCAATGAACAGTAGAGCACAACGAATAAGTCCATACGTATGATAGCTGGTAGCTGTGATGGCATCAGGATTCAGAAGATGGTAAATCAGATGTCAAAACGCGTATTTTTGCCATTTCTCAATTGTAGCAATGAACGACGATACAACGACAACGATTTTTTAAAAGAAATGAAATTGATAAATAAACTTAGAGACTATTTCCCTTTGGCGACGTTGGTATCAAATTTCTTTGGAGTTTTGGGTCTTCCTTACCTTTGTGTTTCAAACGTGGATTAGGTAAAGACCAAGCTAAAGAAAATACATTTTACAATTACAGATTCGTTCTGCTTCCTCGAACAATGCCGAACTACAAAAGCTTTTAATTTGCTTGAAATGAACTTAATAGGAGTCATTTGATGGTTGCTTGCTTAGCCAGGTAAGGTTGTGAACATCCATAAGATTGGATGATTCTATAGATGATCATCTTTTAAACATTGAAAGTCAGACTAGGGAAGGGTGTTTCACGCCCGTCCATTGGGACGTAGTACTGGCGATGGCTACTCTAATGGGGACATGGCATGGGGATGTAAGGCAAGATAGCTTGCCTTTCTGTAAATCGATGATTAAAGTAAAGCATGGAAAAGAGAAACGTCAAGGCTTTGTGAATGCCTCATGGCCTTAAAATATTTGTTTTCTTGTCATTAAATTCCTTCGTTCATCCATCCTTCCACGCCCCAACAGGTGGTTCCTTCTGACAAATTCACTCAAAATTTGATTTGAATCCGTTAATGAGGCGAGATGGGGCGACGACAATTGGAGAATGAGAAAGAGAGAACGATAGCGACTATTGACTAGGGATGCGCACGCAGAGGAGCTCATTCATTCATTTTCGTTTCTTTTACTCTTCTTCCCCTGATCCTTCGCTTCATGGTCCTGCTTAGTGGATGGAGCTTAATGAAGGCAGTTTTGAACAGTGATGATTCTGGCAACCGGTAGAAAGAGAAGGCACCGGGGACTCTCGGCCACCGTGGGTGAGTTTTCCAGTGTCTCTTTCGTATTCTCGAGTAATCTTATCCAATCAGTCTGAGACCATCCATCAACATGTGGGTCGGGGTACAATTCAACAACATTATGAGCAGTTAAGCACGGCTCTGCTGTTGTTACTACTATGAACCTGTATTGGGTGACGAAGAGAGTGAATGAGTGAGTAAGTGAGTGAGTGAGCGAGCAAGCGAGTTCATTGTAAAAGCCATAGACTAGCTTTTGACTGTAACCGTTGAGATTTCCTTCCTTTCATGTAACCAACCAAACTACCCAACTAACCATCTAGCCATCTATCCAGCCAGCCAGCCAGCCAGTTAGTTACTCGCTCACCTACCCAGTCAAAAATCTCTGGTGCACTCACTCACTGCTAGTCAGTAAGGCTAAGTACAGTGGCAACTATCCGTCGCTACTTATTCTCTTTAGGCAGCAGCACAATCTACCCGTATCGGGTCGAAAACGACCACTATCATGAGAACTTCCTGTTGAGCTAAAACCCAAAGCTTTTCAGTTCAAACCATTATCCTCAAGGCGATTGAACCCCAGATGAGAGAGACAATGAATCGAATTGTTCACTTTAGATCAACTTTCGCTCACATCAAATGCAATCACGGATATGAAAACAAATCAATACGGATCTTAATTGGAACGGGGGTTTTCCAACCTTAATATTCTTAAGAACATTTTAAAGTGAACCTAATGTTTATGTTCTCGCTTCTAAGGATGTTTTACTGAGATATCAATGGAATCATTCATTTGCTGTCTTGAAATACCGTAAACTTTTGCACAATATTTCATGTTAACAATAAATGAATAGATCAGGATTTGATTTAGGGTTTGATTGTAAGCATATTCAGACCCACCCTTACTCCTCCTAAGAGGATATTCCTGCTACTTGTGAGTTGGAAGTTGGCCATTATAATCATGATCATGATCATTGTCGTAGTCGTCCTGCTCAAGTGGGAGATCACTAGATCACTTGTGTTGGTGTGCCAGGCTGAGTAGTAGGTAGGTAGGTAGGTAGGTAGGTAGGTAGGTAGATAGCACTTGCGACGGAAAAATAAACCACCAAATCCTGTCTCAGTTGGTTGGTCGATGAGAAAATGCCTTGGGGCATTCAAAAGCGATTTAGTGTACCTGAATGACTGAAAGACTGACTGGTTTGTTGGTTGTCGGATAATACACATTGGCTTGGATTGCTCTCAGTTTGAACGCAAACGTCTAGGATGAAGCTTATGTCTTTTATCTAATTAGTCTAATGGACTAGGAGACGAGAAACAAGTTTCGATTTCGTTTTTCGTTTACTCTATCGCTACTCACATTATTCCGTGCCATCCGAATATGAGCTCAACTAGGGGTTGATGTTCTCATTTGATATGAGCTTAAAATTTTTCCCAACCTTCTTCTACGGTACAATTCTTTCTTTCGTAAAAGAACGATTTGCTAATTTGTAGGCCATTAGGATGTCAAAAGCCCAGCCAAAACTTCGCTTCCTTGAATCAGGTCCATCACAAGAAAGTAGCAACAGCAGCAATATTAGATAAATAAAATAAAAAGAAGAGTAGTAGTAGTGGTAGTAGTAGTAGTAGTAGTTGTTGTTGTTGTTGTTGTTGTTGTTGCTGCTGCTGCTATGGTGCAATGCTGAACTGGACGAAACGCAATGGACTTTGCGGAGCCGGATGATGCACCGAGCTTCTACCTAGTACGTGAGGAAAACTGAGGGCAGTTGGGTGGTAGAATCCCATAACTCCCTGCCTTCCCCTATGCTGCTGTAATAATGGCCATGTAGTTCATTATTATACAATGATCAGCCAACCATGTAGTCCTGAATGTAAAGCACACAATGAAGTCTTTTGAATTGAGAATACTAACCAAATCGGCGAGTCCACCAATTTTTCCGTATATGGGCAAACACATTTCTGTACATGTGCCCGATATTCCAATGAAGTTAATGCAGTGATTCAGAGGGTCCATTTTCATTAGCTTTTCCATCGTATTTAGAAAACAAAAACGTCAAAAAGTTGATTGAGTAAAAAAGATGGAGAGGTTTCGTAAATAACGCTTTATGGGCAAATATTTTCGATCCCTTCTCCTCCACTGTCATTGGCAAAACTTGCCTTTAATCTTCTTTTTACGAAGTCTAAATCGAAGCTAGGTATGAGGTTGGTTTACTCATACCTGAACGACGTCTTTTTTTAAATCTTAAGTGCAGTCATTTCTCAGTATGCAGTGTGCTGTAAAGACAAATGCCCGACATTGCATGTCATATCAAGTCTGCGTACATGTATGTACGTACATCAATACCCCTTGAAGACGAACGAAAAGACGCCAAGCCCAAAGGAGATGAAGAAAAACAACAACGGAAGAGCTAGAGAGAGAAAGAATCTAGACCAACCAACTTTGTGAGTGAGGCATTGGAGAAGTCGAGGGGAAGTGAGCGACTGAGCGACCGAAGCCGAGAAGCAGTTGCACACACCGACCGACGACGGACTGATCGACATGGCAGAATCGGTTAACTACTCGAGTCCGGAGACTAAAAGCATATCCGTTCCACGTTCGTGCTTGGCTGAGTGCTGCTTCCAGATTACTTGAGCTTTTGCCCCGAACCTCATGAATAGTCCCATCATCAAGCAGAGATATACACGCACGAAAGTAGGGTCGCGAGTTAGAAGTCTGAGTGGCAAACTGGTAGAAGCCTCTTCCCCCGTGGGTTCCGACTGGCCAACCATCCAACCTAACAATCGACCAGCCAAACAGCCTTTTCGCTTTATGAGTGTCTCTGCATGTGTGCGTGTATACTTGTGTGTGAGCAAGCATGTCTTCCTCCCCTTTCAAAGATGCCACATGATGGGAGAGCAATCAGATTAGGATCGTCGCGCTTCCACATTAGGGAGAGAGTAGCCCGTGAATCGTTCGTGGATTACCACTACAACTAATTCATGATGGCCAAATAAGCTCAAACCAGCATTGCGTGCAGAGGAGGCAAATTATCACCCTCATCAGAAACTGGTGGCTCCTTGGTGCTAGTTTGGTTGACTGAATCATCATCCAACCCAACAGTAGCAGTAGTAGTAATAGCAGCAGCAACAAGAACAACAACAACAACAACACGTTCTTCTTCTCCCAGTCGTCCCTACTCCTATCACTACTTGTATGGTGACTACCACTATTTTTGACACTACCACAACAAAAACGACAATAATAATAATAACAACAACAACAACAACAATTATTGTTTTAATACTAGTACAACTCCTATCATTTGAATCTTCTACATTGCATAGTGCACGCTGGAAGTATTCACTCCCTGACAAGACGATGTGCACATATCTATCCATGTATCTATCTCCATAGAGAGCCTGCATGTAAACGAGTGAGCAAGCCAGCCAGCCAGCCAGCCAGGCAGCCATCGAGCACTCACAAGTGAATGAACACGGAGCCATCAGCCTGTTATGACTCCATTATTGCTCTTGACAAATAAGATTGTTCTAATTAGAACTGCTCTCAGTCGGCACTCGGAGGCACTGTACCCCTCTCCTCCTTTTAAGTTGAACATGGAAAGGTAAGAGACTCAAGCGCGGCCTCGGGGAAAAGCGCCGTGTAGCGGTGGCGGCTCACCCGAGCTTCACAAACACATTGAGCCATCACCACGCAGATCATTGTTTAGCACGACCAATGTTGAGGAGAGAGGTTTAACATTCATCTGTGAACCGCAAGCACAAACTGCGCAGAGGGCAATGAGATCATAGAGCTGATCTGAAAATGCAACACTTCCCACTCTCACTTAAAAAAGTACCTTGCAGTTTGGTTGATGATTTTCCGATCAATTATACATTTTGAATGTCCAACAAAAAAAAGTGCAGCAAAACTCGAGTTCAACCTGATCTCTTCAAGCCATCTAATTGGTTCCTTTTGTGTGAGAACGTATGAGTATTGCTAAGCGTTGAAAAGCGTCAATTCATTCCTTAAGGTGGGTTATGATGACTGGAGTTTATCTACGCTAGAAGTATCCTGCACAATTGAGGCATTAAGTAAAATCCGTCCCCTCTTGTCACAGAGTGAAAAAAAAAATATGACAGTTAACTAGGTCCAGTTAATAATTGACTGGGTGACTGGTTAGCCGTCGACCAAGTGAATTTAGACTCTTTGAGAGGAGTGGAGAACGACGAAAAGACGGGCCTCATTAAAGAAGATGAGACGACCGATCGCATTGGCACATTATTTTTAATTGTTGGTCTATAGAATAAAATATGGCAGCATCACACCAATAATGAAGTAGCAATGTGAGGTTTGCAAGATGATGAAGGTGATAGCTGATGAGGAATGGGTTAACAAAACAAATAACAGTTAACAAATCAGTTTCCACAATGCCGTTGACGAATCGCACCAAAAACGATGAATAGATCGCTTTCTAATTTTGTTACTTGATCTGGGCAAGGTGACAAAGTGAGACGAGGTGAGCCGGTCTTCGACCTTGGCAGGTCCTTAAAAAAAGGAACAAAGGAACATCAGCACTTGACCAAGTGTAATTCACGTCACAAGAATTCCACGGGCACTCTAATCCGAGTCGTCGTTGGGTTCCGCAAGATGAGATGAGGGAGATGGGCCGCCAAATAACAACGGAACTGGCTTCAATGGTAAGGATGAACCGCTACCGATACTGGTCGACACGGGAGACACCACTGTGGTGGCGGAGGTGGAGCAACTTGTTCGTCCCACACCTCCAGGAGAGGAGCCACATATGGAGATCGAACTAGGGGTGGCCTCCAAAGACGAAGGCCTGCGCAATTTATCTGTTAAATTGCAAGATGACAAAGGACCTGGAGGTGACGAAGCGTGGTGACTACTTTGAGTATTTAGCAATGTGGGGCTGGAAGGCAAAAGTGAGGTTGCCAATGGAAAGGCGAGCTGAGGAGGAACTTGGGCGTGAGAATGGGGAGATTGAGGAGGCTTGTTGAGTTGTTGTTGTTGTTGTTGTTGTTGTTGCTGCTGCTGCTGCTGTTGTTGCTGCTGCTGTTGTTGTTGCATTGCAGCTGCCGCAACCGCAGCTTGGCGGTAGTACAATTCCAAGGGAGAAATGCCTGATGATGCTGCTAACAACGCCGTATTAGGTTGATAAGGAATACTGGATAGTCCCGCCAAAGCATATGGGGAAGCTCCTCGGTAAAGGCTTTGAAGTGCCGTATAATTCCCAGTCTCAGCTAAGAGCTCAAGTCCTACACTAGTTGTACGTTTCCATTTGGTCCTTCGATTCTGATACCATGTCTTTACTTGAGTATCGGTGAGATTTAATTTTGCAGCAAGCTCTTGTCTGTCTTGTACGCTCAGATATTTTTGTTTCTCAAAGCTCCGTTCTAAAGTTTGCAGCTGGTAGTCGGTGAAGGCTGTTCGTGCTTTCCTTTGCTTTCGAGAATGTTCCGATGAAGACTGAGATCCGCTGGGGAATCTACCGCCACCATTTTCTCCACTACCATCGGGATGACCGTCATCTGAAAGATGGCACATAAGAATCCATTTAATGTTACATATCAGTTGATGGGTGTGATAATGGACGCGTTTTATCTTCGTTCGCAAGCATAATCAATAGCACAAAACAAAAACAAAGCAACAAGTTATAGCAAAAGTATTTGTAACGTTACTTTCTTAGTTCACCAAATTCATACTTGTCGAATTTTAAAAAGAGGAAGAGGGTAAGCAAAATGCTCTGTTGCCTAAAAAAGTCTTTTAGTCGAAGTTGGTTAGCCCAGAGTAACCAAGTGCGATAAAAAAGCTCGGTTTTGAGGAAATGTTGAACAAGTTAGTAGTCAAGTCCATTCACTAGAATCATACATAGGATTTTTTTAAAACAAAACTGGGGGTTCATTTATGAATGAGCCTTTTTCGGGTGTCTGGATGTGACCACAGAAACCATAGAGCAGAAGCAATGAACCATAGAAGGTAGTGCCTTGGAATATGGAATATCATTCAAATAAAATTGAGCCTAATACTCGCATGTCTTTGATGGGACATATCCCTGTTCATTTTTAACCTGAAACTTAAGCAAACGTATTTTGGGCAAGCTTTTGTATGACATTTGTTGACTCACTCGCTTGCTTAACTTTAATTCTTGATGTGTTTTGGGTGACATGTTGGCGTAAAGAAAAAAATGAATATACCTAGGGACCCTGTGTAAAGGCTGGCTGTCGTAGGCTAACACAGGGTGTCAATGATTCACACTGGTGATTGGTCAATAGCATTCAGTTGAACATTCAGCTGATTCTGACGAAGTTCAATAACAAGCCAGAGTACTTTTTCTTTGTAGACTTTGTAGTGATTGCCAATTTACTTATGTGAAATCTTATTTCCCTCTGTCTACCAGTCTTCATAAAAAGGTTTTTTCTTTAAGGAGCACCAAAAGGCAAGGAGGCATCCCAGACATTTGTGACTTCTTAGCAGGGTTGCAAATTAAACTCAAATTTGTGTTTGCTTTATACATGAGCAAAGCACCAATTTTCCAAGAAGTTACTCTACTTTGCAACCTCGTGTGAAAAAACTTTCGCAAGCTCATATTTCACATCACTAAGATTCTGTTGTCAATCACTCGATTGTAAGACATTATTTGACCCTTGTTTAAACTCCACACTAATTAAGATTCACCCTTTGCATATCAGGTAAATACATTTGTAGCAGGCTTGAGGATTTTCACTAACGGAACTGCACTATTAAATGGGTGAACTAGTCTAACTGTGTTTCTGATAAGGAAAGGTTTCCTTTAATCATGAACTTTGGCTCCCTGCATGTTTGATGACATCACAGACTGTCTGTGTTGGTCGGGTATTCATGGATTTTATTGGTCAGTCTCTATTAGACTAAATTAGGTTCGCTAAATATACCATAAGAATCGCTGACCCAAATCCAGTTTGATTCACGGTCTTTGAGTATTCCACAATCAAGGATTTTTAATTTTACTTGGTTTTGGTATTGCCTCACATGCCGTCCACTTTTTTTTTCTAAAGTCAGAACGCAGCTTCGCAGCTGCGATGTGATAGAGGTTGTCCGCACTGTGAGGATATCACCGCTCCTCTAATTAAGCATTAATTTTTACTTCACCCTCGGGAATGACCCCAGGTTTGCCCATTTAAGCTGCCAAAGGCCTACTGCATACCGTCCATAAACATGCTCTCAATTAACTGTAACATGCGTATCACAAAGCAGGGTCTGTATGTGATCGTTAGGGCCCGGACATTTTTTGTTGTGGAGCAGACCCTGACGTAGATGGTTGACAAGCGTTATCGTCAGCTGATCCTACTCCTTAAAACATCTGAATTTCTGCTCCATAGGAAAAAATCCGCGCCCTAAAATTTCTCACCATGTGGAGGCGCCTAATGTGCAAAAAATATGCTGACTTTATAACCTAGTTTTGCAAATGCATATCTTTTAATGTTTTTGCCGGATCCGAATGCCGCACCCCAAGCAGGGGTTATCATTATGGCTGGAACTTTAGGTGAATGAACTTATTCGTTCCTTTTTCGCCTTTTAACTTCGCCTTTTTAATTCGTCGCGAAAAAAATCATTCGCCTTATTTGGATTCCATTCGTCTTTTTTCGTATAATTGCTCAAAAATTAGGATTTTCTTGGAAAATCCTAATTTATTTCTAAGCTCTTTAAGCGGGTTTTAATTCTCAAGCAAATAAAAACTTATAAAAAGGTTGAACACTAAAAAATGGGCCAAAATAATGATTGGATCGTTTTGCACGAATAAAATACGATCCACTTATAGATTAACTTGGAGAGTTGCCCGACAAACACAGAAAGAAAGAAAATCACCATTGGATTGAAAAAGTTATCTGGCCATGAGATTTTACCAGATTGAACCATTTTACTATTTGGGCTCCAATGAATTCGGCAGGTTTGGAAAAGGTCGAGCAGGTCCAAAGATGTTTTACTAGGAACATCGCAGGAATGAGAGAGCATTCGTATTGGGAGAGGCTCCAGAAGTTAGGGTTGTACAGTACTCAGAGAAGGTATGAAAGGTATCTGATACTGTATGTTTTCAAGAGCATTCAAGAGCTCTGTCCTAACCCAGGATTTGAGATCAGTTGTAGCGATCGTAGAGGTTTTACGTGCGCTCTGAGAGCACCTCCAAATCCTAAGGAATCAAGGCTAATTCGAATAATGAAGTCCTCCTCTCTTCTTTATCGGGCTCCTTCATTGTTCAATTTGTTGCCTTTTTGCCTTCGTCGGGAATATGTAGGAGCTGATCCTCTAACAGCATTTAAGGCAGGATTGGACAAATTTTTAAATACTATTCCTGACCAACCCACTATTCAAGGGTTGTACAGATCTGCCAACAGTAACTCATTGGTAGATCAAATTTCATATAAACATTAATTATTGAAACTATAATAATGATTAACTCTCTTTACAGGGAATCCCATTCCTTGTAGCGGAATTGAAAAATCCGCCCCCCCCCCCAAAAAAAAAGAAGTATATTTAATTATGAATTGAAGTATAGCTCTACTGAAAACATTACTTAAAAGAGGCATTTTTGAACTTTTTTAAAATTTTATCTGAACTACTGACCATTTCCTGCCCATTAGGTACTTCCATTTTCAATTTTCTAGATTTTGTCGTTTTTGCACAAGCAGACAGATTTTTCCCCCGGCGCTTTGTGGGTAGTACTTTTAAATGTCTTTTTCGTCTTTACGGGCGAACCCGTACATGATGTTTGCCACGTTGCTCAATCGTAACGCTTATTTTCTGTGTATTCCAGTCTTCTATTTTATCAGTTAGTTTTTGCGTTGAATCCGACAATTTTCATTGAAACTTCCTGTCCCTAGATATCGTTATTGAAAACCAATTGAGGTTCTTTATCAAGTGTTTCCAAAAAAGGTGTCTGAAACTGTATGCTGGGGTTCTAAAAGTGTGAAAAATCATTCATCAACCAAAGCCTCTTGTGCAGAAGAGGACCTTCAACCACGTTAAATTGAATGAGCTACAACTTTTTTCGCTTTTTCAGGGAACGAGGATTTTAGGTTATAAACCTTTAAAGAGGGCTGCGATAGTATGGTAGCTTTTAAAAACCTGCCTTAAAACCCTGCATTCAACTAAATTGACTGGCATTCGACTGTTTGGCTGATGATAAATTTTCTAAAAAAGGTGACCACGTTATTCTGATACAAAGTGAACGAAATTTCCTTTGCTCCTTTGAAAGCTGCGATGGCTCCAAAGCAATACTAAGTTTGGACCAGAGATTCACCGTTGCTTTTCATAAAGTTCAAAAACGTGTATTATTTTGGGTTATAGACCTTTTGTATTCTTTGTACGTGGGGTATCGAAGCTATAAGTAGACTGGGTTTGTAACGCGTTAAAATGTACGATTTTTGAAATAATGCAGAAAATCGAAATGAGCAATCGAAATGAGCGAAGGAACATCTCTTATGAGCCGATGCTATTTTACATATTTTGTTGCCATGCAAGCCTGTTTGAACTTATAATTCAATTAGACCCGGAATTTTAGGCAACTCTTGTGCGTTTCAAAAATGGACGTCAAAAGCGAAAAACTCGTCAATGTTCAATAGTTTGGAAAGTAAAGATGTTGCTTTTGTCCATATTTTACTCTTATTAATATTTGGTCAACCCTTATGGAGAATTAATTAAAATTTTCAGTTTTGGCTTTAAGAGTTACAGGATGTTTGCCTCGTTGCTCGCTCTTAACACTTATTTATAATGTATTCCTGGTTGTACGCCAAACATCCCTTGTCTTATTAAATCACAACTTCAAATAGGTTTGTCTTATGACAAAATTTGTAAAATAACGCCTGCTCAGAAGAGGTAAATCTTCATTTCAATATTTTGGCATTAATCCAAAAATCGTGTATTTAAACGAATTTCAAACTTAGCCTACCTTCTTAGAGTATAGAAACACCAACACCTTATTCAAGTAAGCTAAAAAATCTTTAAAAAAATGTATTATTTAATAAAATACACGATTTAGATGCAACTATGCTTACTTTGTTTCATGCTTTCGTAAAATGCTTTGAAGAATAATTATCCCCGTATGAGCTCTCCCAAAGGACAAATTCATTTGAATAGGAACTGTGAATCTGTGCCTCATTCACGACCAGGTCGAAAAACAAAATAATAACCTTTTGCCCAATCAATGCAACTTAGAATATATGGGGAAGCAAAATAAACTGAAATGAGATGGTTAAATTTCCCGCCCCTTTTACTTTTGGAACAAACCAGCACAACGTATGTCTGGGTTTTGTTCTCTTTGCCTTAATGTTGACCTCTGGGGTTCTTCCGTCTAAATTTATATTATCTGTTATTAACCCTAGCTAAACCAATAACTATTTGTTATAGCTAAAGTTCTCGAAACAGAAATTGTGACTAATTGGGGTACGAGGGGTATAACCAAAAATGATCAATTTACCCTGGAATTTTAATCCAATCGGCCAATTCCAAATAGACAAATGTAACGTGAAATTTCAGAATTTGGAGTACTAATATTGTTTCACATATATTTCTGACAACCCTTGTTTGACTCTATTTTCCGCTGTTAATAAAAGGGGAGGGGCAGCCCTCTGAAGTACTGGTGGAAAAATCCAATCTTTCAATCTTTCTCACATGAGCTTTAGGATTGCCTCTTATAAAGAACACCATCTTGCCGAATCAAGAAGTAATTTCGCTTTGGATAGCGCCCCTGATCCAAAGTCGAACAAAGCAGGGGTGCCACTTGCGTTCAGCTACACAGGAAAGCATTTTTCCTCATAGTATTCAACAGAAAATGATGGACTTGGAAGGCGTATTGGCAGATCTATAAAATTTGGATTTTGTGGATTGTGGATTTTCCTATCGTGAAAATAATTGGTGATTGAATTGTTTCCATCGCTACTCTGAAGTTTTGACCAACAGATTCTAAGCGCAACCTCGCTATCAACCTTAAAAATTCACCACCAGATGAAGCCATAACAGGGGTAAAGTCTCTTGATTTCAGAGCTATCTTCAACTTCATCTCTGAGTTCAAAAATCGAAGTCATGCTAAATGATCGAAAGAATTTGCAGAAGCTCCTAGAGTTCTTTTTTCCTCAAGATGGCGCTGATTGTCACTTTTCTGTTAATATGAACCTCAACTTAACTTCCTTGAAAAGGGCTTGCTCTCAGTGCTCTGACGGCTAGTTGTTCATTTTGAGAACAAGAGCGATCACCCAAGCGGAATGCGATCCGGCAGATGCATCCTTATTTCTCAGGACCAATTACAGAAATATAGCCTCTAATGATGCGACCAAATAAAAAGTGTCGTCGTTTTTTAACTAGGTTTACTTATTTATTTTCTGGAAGTCAGCTTGTGTTGTAGCTTATGACCTAAGGGCTAAACAAGGACAAATGTGGCAATACTTGGCCGAAAAAGATCATTTGGTCGTATCAGTAACAGCCTCTGTTACAGTAACAGTAATTTGTACTCAAATAAGTGTTTTTTTAACGCAGGGAAGTGTTCCGTTTAATTTTCATTTTAGTAGCTAGGACTTAAGTGCTGTAATAGATCCTTCGTTTAGGGTTGGCTTAAATGTACGACAGCCATCTAGGTGACAAAGATGTTATTTTTGGATTTTTGGTGCTAGGGTCGGAAGTTGAGCCTCGCCCGGACAGCCAAGCCAGCCGGGCGTGCAGTAATTTTCGCAGTATTTGTTTCCAATAAGCGAAACCATTTCCGATAAGCAATTTCAAGTCCGGTATCAGGATGGTTCTCCGTCTGTGGGTATGGATTCACGTCTAAAGGTTTCCCTGAGAAAGGTCGGGGAGGAGAATCGAACCTGGACCTCTCACTAAAGGAAACTCCGCTAACCACGACACCACGTCTCCTCCCTTAGTTTTCTTTAAAATTTTCTATACGAGGCTACTAAGATTATTAAAGATGCAAAAACACATTGGATTGTATCCGCAACTGTAGATTCTCCACTTAAGGTAAATTTTCCGAATATGCAAAAGACAAAAGAGAGATGTGGCCGCAAAGGCAACGCTGCAAAAATTGGAAGAAAATGCCATTGGTTGAAAATGTTGAGCTTGTGAGGGATCTTGTTAACGATTGCTGAAATATATTATCTTGTTATCAAGTTATTAAGCCATTTGCATTCTTTTTGGTTTGCCGTGGTAAAGTCAGTGCCGATTTGTTTTGAACACATTTCATCAGGGCAACCAACAGCTGATTTCATATTTGTGCTTTATTGAGCAAAAGCACCTGATTTCGCCAAGGCCTCCCTCGATTGAAAGTTTTGGTTTAAATATCATACCCAAGGAGGAGACGTGGTGTCGTGTTTAATGCAGTTTCTTGAAGTGAGAGGGGACCAAGGTTCGATTCTCCTCCCCGACCATTCTCAAGGAAACAACACCACGACACCACGTCTCCTCCCTTAGTTTTCTTTAAATTCTCTATACGAGGCCACTAAGATTATTAAAGATGCAAAAACACATCAGATTGTATCCACAAGCTGTAAATTCTCCACCAAAGGTACGACGTTAATTCACACCCACGGACGGAGAACCATTCTGATACCAGACTTGAAATTGACTATCGGAAAGATGTGGACGATGTGATGGCTGGCTTCGCGTGACACTGATCCAAAATAAAATGTGCTCAAATTCGAATCCCATCGCACACGCAATGGAGATTTATGAGTCATTTCCGAGTGCAGTCTCTCCAAGACTTGTAGTTTTTTAACTATGCCAAATTTTAGCTCAAACGAAGGCCATTTAATTATTTAAGTCGGAAAAGCACCTTCAAACATTAATTCTTGAATAGCTGAAAAAAATTGTTTAAAACCTAAATAATTTATTTCAAAGTCGAAATGAATGAGGTGCAAAAAAATTGATTAAACTACGAATATTTTGACTTAAAATTGTAAAATACCTACTACAAATGGGATGAAACTAAAACATTGGATTTTATCATTTTCTTTTTTTACAATTATTAAAGGAAAGATTTTAAAGTTTTACAGTGACGAGTTTCTTTAAAAAGTCTGAAAACATTGGGACCAAGTGGCACAAAGCCATAGACAACCAAAAAGGATCTTAATATTTATATTTCACTAAAACTACTGAGCGTGAACAAAGCGAAAAATCTAGCTTTGAAAATAAGAAATGAAATAGAAGTATGTTACGAAATTCTAAAAAATCGAATGTCCGAAAAAGAAATAGGGATGGCCTAACTAATAATACCAGCATTCTGGCGGAATAAAATTAGTTGAGGTTTTGTGGAAATGGTAGAATGATTTTTTACCTTCTTTTAGCGAAAAAAATGTGGTTTTCACTGAGGAGAATTATTAAAAAGATCAAAAGTCAAAAAAATTGTGTGCAAAACCAAAAATTACAGAGAAAACCACCAAAACACAGCTTTGGGAAAGAACTTAATTGCTACATTGCTTTTTTGTAACCATGGCTACTGTTGTAACTACTGTATCATGAGATTGACGCAGAGCTAAGAGCCAAGCTTCTTCGGAAACAAACAGCCGAGAAATCAGCCTAAGTTTCCTTTTTGTGGAAACCGGAAGACCAATCTGATTAACCAACCGGCAACGGGCATGTTAGAATTAATTGATAGGTATAGGAAAGGTCCCTGGTACGAATTGCCCCAGGCAAGAAATCACCTTTCTCAACGGTAAGTTTTTAGATGCCATCAACTCCCACAGATGCCTCAATTCGTTATCTACTGCATACATACACCTATCTTTAAAAAAATCCAAAAACATGAAGACTGCCTCCGTTGGCAGTAGGGTAGCTTTTACGTAAGGGTCTCTAGTTTTACTTTGCATTCTACAAGTATTCGGATAATAAATTGTCATCACTGGAAAATGGTCCACCGACAAAAAAAACCGTTTATGAAACAACTTTTACTTAAATTAACAATTTTTAATAAAATAAACAACTAGTAATCACAAAATTGGTCAGACCCCGTCCTCTCTCAGGGAAACTTTTAGACACTATTCCACACCCACAGACGGAGAACCAATCTGGTATCGGACAAGAGAAGCTGGATAATGTGATGGCTGGCTTTGCTGGCCGGGCGAGGATCAAACCTCCGACCCTTGCACCCACAATTCAAAAAAAATAATGAATAAAAATTAATCCCAATAGAAACGTACTCTGAACCCACTGGGTTGAAAGTAGACCTGCCGTCTCGATTTTAGTCGTTCTTAGTTTCAATAAAATTTGTTCATTTTTAGCTCAGTTTCTAAAATGATGAAGCAATTAACCCTGATTTCATAGGTTTTCTTTTCAGTCACAATTGGATTCATTAGGGGATCAGGTTCAGTCATCAGTTACCGGATAGATATTCACCATGGTAATGACATAATATATCGAGGCACAGTGTTTTTGACAGTTTAAGTTTGGATCGAAATACTCAAACACATCTTGGCTCAATTTTAACTCTGTAGAGGCTTATGCGGGTCATTTGGAAAACATTGATTAATTGATGAACATCTATGCTTTTTCGAAGTTCGTCTTGGGAAACAAGATAACCTCTTGTGAATTTCAACCAAAAAGGGGAAATGGTGTTCAACCTGTCTCTTGAACAAAAAAAAGATCAAGAATTCGAAGACAAATACTTCATTATTCTTTGTGATTTTTGGTGACATACCTTAACGTTTACCAACTCATGGATTGACGTTCCTTACTACCTTTCCGTGACACTTCCCGTTTAGAATTACCTTTATGACCTTACGAAGTCAACCGAAGAACAAATTATTTGAACCAGAAGCTAATTAATCCTTTAGATTGGGACCAAATTTGGATTGGGGACATAAGAAGAAGCAATATAGTGCAAAAAGACTAACCTGTCTCGTACAAGTTATCCTTGGCGCTCCCCGACTCTGCATCCTCACTTAATTCATCATCTCCACTCAAATCGGTGTGATGGAATGGTGTGTGCTGACTCTGACCATGGAAAACAGAAGTTCTCCCCGAATGATCCGTCAAGAACTCTGGAACAGTCCCAAAACGTGCTGCTGCTGCCGCTGCTGCAGAAGCGGCAGCGAAGTTTAATCGGGCTCGAATATCATCTTGATTGGTGGCATTGGCTAGTATATCAGTGATCATGAACCCGGATGAGCGTGAAGCTACCGTTGTTCTCGTTTGGTCCGTTTCTGATACGTTGGAAGATGGTTCTTCATCGTCACGATGTTCACCTTCGGTTAAATCCTCGTTTTTAGGCGAATTCATTTCAGAACTCAATCTAGTTGTGTCAGTTTGCGAGATATTACGGTTTAGTATAGAAATCCTTTTGCTATCGGTGCAGGTAGAATCTTGTCTCGACGAGGTCACTGTCATTTCAATCCACTGAATAAATTTGCTGCCATTTGCACTTGATCCTTTTTAGTTGCAATTTAATCGACGGTTAGATGAGTGAAGAGAGGGAGCGAAAGAGGGAGGAATGATATCTTATTTCCTTTTTAGTAACGACTCATGCTCCTTTGATCCCACGATCGACACTGAAGAGGGCATCGCCCCAAGCAGCCAAGCGTTCCATAAGCTATCCCGCCATTGAAGAGCTTCTCTCCCTTTCGTTTCCCGGTCTCTCCTCCTCCTCCTACTTCTTCCGGCGGTCTCAATAGATTTCTGCGAGGCTCTGTGCTGCTGTCTCTCCCGACTCACCCCATTCAAAAAGGTGCATGCACGCCTTCTTGACTGCGATGTCGCAGTCAAGAAGAGGGGCTCTCTCGATGCCGCTCCAAGTTGAACTCTTGGTTGGGGTTTCACTCCATACATCCGGCCAGAAGAAGAACATCTACGAACGCCCTTTCTGGCGAAACGATGGTGATGGTGGGGGCATTGCCGGATCGTTTCGCTACGGAAGGATAGTTAGCTCGAGCTAGTTGTCGTTGTCGTAATAGTAGTGATGGGTATAACTAAGCTCTCTGATGCAGGAGCAAAATGAGAGTTGGGGTGAGGAAGGAATTGAGCGCCAGCCCCGACGGACGATTTTCCCGTGCTCCTCAACCGTGAATCTCACACATTCTCGCCATCGATGGAAAGCATGCCAAACTGAGATTTGTGGGCTCTATCCCCCAATGTTTCTCCAAGCGGAAAGGTCGACATGCAATCGGTTGGTGAAGAGCGCTCAATAGAATCACGTCGCTTTAATTTCTTCTGCGCAAAGGGGCGGGGACTGTTCACGTACTCGCTCATCACTTCATTCTTAGGGATTTGGGACCGAGTGGAAAAAAATTCTTTTGCGTCAAAGCAGATCACGCACACTCAAGTCTTGCACACTCGAAGGAGGGTTAAGTAACCCACTAAGGCAATCAAGGTCGCTCTTGACTGAGCCAACGAAAACGGGCTCCTCCATTCCCACTGTCACTGATTTTAATTGTGATAATCATGCTGATAAAGCTATTGCCACCATCAACTGAATTGATTTTTGATAAGCCAGAAGGCTCCTATAAAAGACGACTTGGGCCGATGTAATATCTCTAAAGACTCATACTTGCACGACATCTGTTGGTCGAAATTGTTTAAACTGAATTTGGGTGCAGAAATGCCAAAAGTGGAGAAGGTGCATTTGCTTGTTCACTCTCGGCTCTATATTTATTGCAAGTCTGACCCTAACTCATAAACCAACAACTCAGTGGCGTTTCCTAGGGACCTCTAATCTCTGAACTAAATGATTCTGAAGAGTTTATTCTTTCTCAAATACCATTCGGTAATCTAGAAGAGTTTCAATTCTTCAAAGCCAGACATGTCTAGTCTAGTTACCCGTCGTGATCCCAACTCCAAGCAAAACAGAGGGAACATGAGCTGACCGGCAGAAACAGTCAAATAAAAGCCAAAGTACTGTTTTCCGCAGCCGGAAGAAATCCTCCTATGCAAGTGGATATTACTTTTCCTGATGAATTGCGCTCGGTGTTAACGACGACAACAACAATCAGTGACAAAGTTTGAATCCACTGACGACAGATGCCGCGCTCTGTGTGTGTATCTAGTCACTTCTATGTGGGGGGGGAGGGTGGGGAGGAAGGGAGTTGTGGGTTCTTGATAATGATTACTCAATTCCCGATCTCTGATTCAAACGGAATTGACCTTTGCGTGGGAATTGGGATACACTCGAAAAAAGGAACCTCCCTCTAATTCAGTCCAGAAGCTACCCTGTCAGTTTTTCTTGTCAGATGTATAAGTACCTTTTAGGAGATACCCATTCCAGCAATATCAAATTTATGTGATTTCGTCTCTATTTGAGATCAAGCCCTTCTTTTGGTGCTGGTGAACCTAAGAAAAAGGCGGGCCTTTTGCTGTAGCAAGTATTGGCCGAATGTGAAGTATGGCAAACGTTCATCAAATTCCAAACTGTGACTCAATCTTACTCAATATACATAATTTAGCCAATTATTTGTCAGAACAATTTACATTTTACTAACTTCTGTAGAAAGTCCTTTCATGCGATCAGTTTAAGGTTTAACAAATGTTGTTTTCCTGCAAAAGTTGTCTTTTCCATTAGGTTTTTTATATTACTCCTTCTTGAGTCCACAGAGTGGGTCAAAAGGCCGAGCAGGTCCAAAGATATTTCACTAGGAACATCACAGGAATGAGAGATTACTCATATTGGGAGGGACTCCAAAAGTTAGGGCTGCACACGCTGCAAAGTACTCAGAAAAGATACGAAAAGTATCTTATACTGCATGTTTTCAAGAGCATTCATGGGCTCTGCCAAGAACCACTGAATTTCTCTGGACTGGGAGGCTAACGAGAGGAATCATGATTTCCAGTAGGAACAATTCAATTACGTTCTTCTGCAAATGAGACCTTGCGTATGTTGATAAAATACATATTTCAATTTTCACCTTAATCGAACGTCGGAGTCAGAAGTTATGCTCACTCAAAGTTCAGTGCAAATCCTATCGAGAATGAATGAACTAACCCTTTTCTGGTAATTGCTTTACCGCAAAAGGGCAAATTCAGTCATTCTATGCTCTCTTCAGTTCTTAAGTTTGAGAAGGCATAGGTCCGGCATTCGATTAAGCTGAAATTTGAAACACATAGTGTCCTAAATACAAGCCAGGTCTGGTTTAAAGATGAACGCAATTGAATTAATCCTATAAGAAATCATAATTCTCATCGTTAGCCTCCCATCCCAGAAATTCAGTGCTTCTTGGCTCTGCCATAGCCAAAATTTGAGGTTAGCTGCAGCGACCGTTGAGGTTTTGCTTTTGCTTTGACAGCACCTCCAAATCGCGAAGAACCGAGGCTACTTCGAACAATGAAGTCCTCCTCTTTTCTTTATCAGCCACCTTCATTGCTCAATCTTTTGCCCATCGGGAATATGTAGGAGCTGATCCTCTAACACCATTTAAGGCAGGATTGGGCAAATTCTTAAGTACTATTCCTGAGGGGAGTTATTTAAATGACTTACATTGGAGGTAGCTACGATATAACGTAACTTTGTGGATTAACGGAGCCGTTGCGCTCAATATTGCTAGTTCATCCATAAATTTACACTCGCACTGTAAAAGTTAATTCTTTACTACGAGCCAATGCAAAACGTGTTTCAAGAAATTAATTTTCGCGGAACTTTACTCAAAACATCTCTCAAATATGCTTTATAGGCGAGAAAAGTCATAGCAGTTGATGATTTACATTTATTTCGGACGTAATCTTTGAATTTAGTTCAAGTAGTTCACATCCTTCAAATGTGATCTTTTGGTTTATACATTTTTAACTATTTTAGGCTGTTTTAGAGGTTGCTGTAGTCAAGCAAACGTCTTACCTTTGAGTCTACCGCCTAAATATTTGGTTATTCCGTACTCTGTAGATGTAGAGAAGCTTCAATAAGGTCAACTTTTTGGTCTTTTCTTGAAGCTTGAAATGTTTGCCGATGTTGTCGCCGCCATCAACCCAGGAAGTTCAAGTTTAAACGAAATTTGATTTTGTGATCACTGATCAATCTTATTTAATCGTGCCAATAACGATCGATACAGTAATTATATTGCAAAATATGCAGTACTCATGTTATTCCTTTAATATATAAAGTCTAATTTGAGTTTTATTCGTCTTTTTTCGTCTTTTTTGGCAATTTTATTCGTCTTTGTTCGTCTTATTTGGCAATTTTATTCGTCTTTGTTCGTCTTATTTGGCAATTTTATTCGTCTTTTCTCGTCTAAGCAAAATCAAGCTAATTACGATTTTCTTGGATTTTAAGTGTTTTTTCTTTCAATTTCCAAAGCAAATAAAAACTTCCAAGAAAGTTTAACGCCAAAACGAGCATAGTTATCCTTGGCCAAAGTAATAATTTATATTCAGTTGCGATTTTGCAAAAAGAAAATTCGATCCACGCTTGTAAATTGACTTTTCGAGTTGTCTGACAATAACAAAAAGAAAAAAGATCACTATTGGGTTGACAAAGCTATCTTTTTATGAGAGAAATTAATGTATCAGCAAATCTGATTTTAAGTATAGCTCTACTAAGAACATTACTTAAAAAGCAATTTTTAACTTATATTTGTACTTCTGATCTTTTCTTGAACATTTGGTAATTTCTTATCAAATTTATAGATTTTGCCGTTTTTGTACAAGCAAACATATTTTTTTGGTTTCAATTATTATTACTATATTCTTATCATTTTTTACAACCAATATTGTGCTAAGTTATAGACTTCTTTGGGTATGAAAATTTGGTACAGATATTTGATAAATACGTGTACTGTATGTAGTTTGATCAATTGAATCAAAGTAATTTTTTTGACTGAGTGTGCTTATAATTTTTGTACTGAACATCTCTTTTTTTGGGGGGGGGCGGATTTTTTAATACCGCTACAAGGAATGGGATTCCGTGTAAAGAGAGTTAATGATTAATATAGTTTATAAAATTACCGTTTATATGAAATTTGATCTAACAATGCGTTACTGTTGGCAGATCTGTACAACCCTTGAATAGTGGGTTGGTCAGGAATAGTATTTAAAAATTTGTCCAATCCTGCCTTAAATGCTGTTAGAGGATCAGCTCCTACATATTCCCGACGAAGACTAATGTTTAACAAATTGAACAATGAAGGAGCCCGATAAAGAAGAGAGGAGGACTTCATTGTTCGAACTAGTCTAGATTAAAGATTCCCTTGGATTTGGAGGTGCTCTCAGAACGCACGTAAAACCTCTACGATCGCTACAACTGATCTCAAATCCTGGGTTAGGACAGAGCCCATGAATGCTCTTGAAAACATACAGTATCAAATACCTTTCATACCTTCTCTGAGTACTGTACAGCCCTAACTTCTGGAGCCTCTCCCAATACGAGAGCTCTCTCATTCCTGTGATGTTCCTTGTAAAACATCTTTGGACCTGCTCGACCTTTTGCAAACCTGCTGAACTCATTGGAGCCCAAATGGGTGAGGCATATTTAAGATGCGGTTGAACAATCGACTTGTACAGAGTTAGTATCGTAATACTATCTCTGGACTTGAAAGTGCGATAGATCCAGCCACAGGTTTGAAATGCCTTCCCCACTTTCAACTGGATATGCTCATCAAACTTTCCATCATATTGGATGACAACGTCTAAATCCCTCATGGACGATACCTGGTCAATATCACAACCTCCATTGTCTTTGAGTGGAACATCTAATTTGGACGTCCCATACGTCATTGTGCGGATTTTCATCCCGTTCAGTGCCATATTACTCTGACCAACCCAAGAGTAGACTTTCTCCAAGTCCTCAACTAAACATTTTGAGTCCTGACCATTTCTTCCACAAACTAATTTTGTGTCATCAGTAGTGACAGGAAGTTAAGACGAATAAAACTGTCAAATTAAACGAAAAAAGACGAATAGAATTGCCTGATTAGACGAAAAAAGACGAATAAAAGTTCCCAACAGACGGAAAAAGAAGAAATATACTTGCAAAATGGAAAAAATCGAACTAATTTCCTAAAAAAGCATGAACCTATCTTTTAAGAAAGAAGAAAAATTAAATGCCTGTCCAGACGAAAAAAGACGTTTAAAGCTGCTCCCACAAAATAGACGTTATGTATGTCCCTATTGATAAGGACCAATCCGTCTGAACTGATCTGACTGTCAAATACGGCGAAATCTAGAAAATTTAAAAAAAGGAAGTACCTAACGACCAAGAACTAGCCAGTAGTACATTTGTCAAATAAAAACCAAGAGTTAAAAATGCCTTTTTAAAGGAACGTTTTTAGTACAGCTATACTTAAAATCAGATTTGCAAATCCAATAATTGTTCTGATGGCCTTTTCAACCCAATAGTAATCTTTTCTTTCTATGTCTGTAGAGCAACTGTACGAGTACAAGTTATTTTAGAAGTGTGGATTGTATTTTGTTTGTGCAAAACCGCAAATTACATTGGCCTATGATTGATGGGGTTGAACTTTCTTTGAAGTTTTTATTTGCTTGGAAAATTGAAAAAAAAAAAAAAAAAAACGCTGCAAG
The DNA here is from genome assembly GCA_010645155.1 of Tigriopus japonicus. Taxonomy (NCBI): domain Eukaryota; kingdom Metazoa; phylum Arthropoda; class Copepoda; order Harpacticoida; family Harpacticidae; genus Tigriopus; species Tigriopus japonicus. Next base: position 10,449 of record JAAGOF010000291.1, on the reverse strand, counting down.
CGCTTGAAATCTAAGAAAATCGAAATTTTTGTCCAATTAGACGAAAAAAAACTCGCGACAAATAAGGCCAAAAAGACGAAAAAAGACGAATAAGTTTATTCGTTCTAAGTTCCTGTCCCTAGTTATCAGCATATGTAGAAATACTGGCTTTTGTTCTAAACTTCTGGAGAGGAGCAATAAAGAGACTAAACAAGAGCGGACCTAAAAATGAATCTTGCAGAACACCGGACTTGACATCATACATGCCGCTAAAAGATCCTTCAACTTTAACTAATTGCTTCCTTTCGCTTATAAAACTAGCAATCTAAGTCAGGACCTTAGCCTGGACCCCAAACTCTTTGGGGTCCATCGTCACTCTTCCATCGTCAGAATGTTAAGTTTGATGAAATCTTCGCCTTTTTCATGGTTTTGACTTGTTTGACATGAGAGGTCTGGAAGTGCATTCCAAATCCTAGCAAATTTTCTCTGGCTGCTGAAGAAAAGTGCTGGCACTAAAGCATCACAGTTGGTTTGAGACCTAGTTCTTCTTTCTTGTTATTGCTGCCCGCTGTTGTTACTTGTCCTAAGCTTGGTTGCTGTGAGGCGAAAACCTCCTTTTCCGTATTGTCAGAGCGTTGGTACTGATCCTCATCTGAAGCACACTTGGGATGTTGGCCCTTTAGAGTAGGGTGGGCACTGGAGTTTTGTCTTCTCGTCCCAATCTCAGGCATTTTTGCACAACATTGTTTGCCTTCTCTTTGAGGGCCTGAATATTTGCATTGTCGCATCATTGCTTGTCCCTCCAACCCAAGGTTGGGTTAGTGTTAACATCCATGGCGTATCTCACCTTGGTCAAGACCACAGGACCAATGAGCTCCAGCACTGTCTTTTGTGGAAAGTGCTCCCTCAGCCTTCTGATGCTTGCCACCCATGAGTTGAGCCAAGGATAACCTATTACATAGACCACTGAATTCCTAGACTACGCTGCTGCCGCCAATCATCAGATTCTCTTACATCAGTAGGGAAGAATCAGATTGTGGCGGGAGAACGCAATCGTCCAAGAAAAGTGGTTTTAAGTCCCTTTGAGAATGAGTTTTACGTGCTTAGCCCCATGCCACAACACTGGCTACCCTCTGGAAGTGTGAAAGTTGATTTCTGATCCCTAAATTTCAATGTTTTGTCCTGGAAATTTGCAAATCCTACCTCTCTCTAAAAAGAAAAGTCAAAGCAGGCTGATTGTTGGGGAGGATGAAAGTCCAATAAAAGAAGAAAGATTGAACCCATAAGCCAAGCTTTCCTCATGTTCCTCATGTAAGAACCAAGGTATTATGAGTACCAAGGTCTACCAAAGTAAGGTATTTTACCACTGAGAATTAGTACCAACTACAAGCTGAGATTGCATTGTTGTCCCTGCAGAGTTGTCAACCATACCTCTAGACAAGGATTTTGTTAATTTAAAGGATTTGAAACCACATCAGAAAAAGTGCCTGTCTCAAATTATGTGTCATTCAGGCAACCCAAGCCAATTCTCAATGGACAGGGTTGGCCACATTTGCCATTCAAAAGGTGACGAGATCATTGACCATCAGACAACATGATTTCTTCTGATGGCAGCACAACAACTTTTTATATTTTGAGTATTAAGTTCCCCCTGCCTGCAATTCATAGGCTCATGGTAGGCTTCTATTATCTAAAGAAATGACTTGAGACTTAATTCTTTTTGCATGATCCAAATCACAATTATAGAAAGCCTACAATTTGCAGTCACCCTTGTTAGTTATGCCAGTTGCTTCTCACTCACAACATTTGAAACATCTTGAAAAATCATCTTGAAATGTGATAAGTTCATCTGTGCAGTGCCTTTCAAGTATGTTTTTTAAATTGTAAGTTCAGTTCATTTGTTTTGTAGCAGTACTCCTTCATCTGCTATAGTGCTACTGTCTATGGTTGATGGCACACCCACCTTTGATACACTTTAGTGACAGGAGCAAATTCACACCCAAAGTTATTTTGGGAATCAGTCAAGTCTCAACTACTGATAGATTCTTCATGGTGTGTGAGTTCATCTTGATGGCGGGGCCTATTCTGTTGGTGATTCAGCCACATACCAAAAGTCCATTTACTTTTTCTAAATGTGAGTGAACCAAGAGAGTAAGATAAATTTCAGTGTTTGCATTGTGTGAGGCATAATTTTGGGGATCTTTTAAGCTCAAAACAGATTATTTTTTTTAGCATATATTTGCCCAAAATTTCAACACAAATGCATTTTGTCCATTGATCAAGTCATCAAAGAAAGAATTTTTATTTGATAGTGGTTCTTGTAATGCTTCCCAACGAAGAAGTGTTACTTGATGCACATAAAGAAACTTTCTTAAGCATATCATGAAACTGTGATAGTGTGATTTACGTTCACAACTAATAACTATTTGAGTCCTTTCATAGGAGAAACCCATGTGCTTGATCATGTAATGGGAATGAGGAAGTTAGAAAGTGCACTCTACCTGGATTGAAAAGAAGTAAGCTCTTCCTATAACTTAAAGAATTAACATAGTGTTATAAAGATTGAGGAAATGAACCTTATTAGCTGCCTAATATTGATTGATGAAGTTATAAAAAAATCCAACATGAGGTCAACAAAATTAGTTTACATCTATTGATGTAGAAAACCAATGAAAGATCTAGAAATATCAAGGATTTTACATTATATGTCTTCATATGAATAAAGAATATCATTTGAGATTTCATTGTACTAATATGGCTGAACATCTGCTCGAGATTTATGGGTAAAATGTTATGTCTATGCCAATCTATAGCCTTTTTTGATAGCTAACACTTCAGTTTTGGAAATGTTAGCAATTAGTTTTAGGGATTTAATTACTTTATTTAACCTAACATATGATAATTGGTTTAATGAAAGTTGTTCATTTTGACCCTTTGACGTTGAAAAACGTATTTAAAATCTTGGTATTTCATCAATGAGAGCTAAGCAATGCTTGGGAAAGACTTCCCTACTAACGTAAACGGCGAAATGAGGAGCGGTCTCCAGTTTACAGTCCTCTATGCCTATTAACAACCGCACAACCAGGGTGGGCATTTGATTTTTGGACATTTTGTCCACCCCTGTCCAAAAGGTGTCCAAAAGTGTCCAAAAATAAGGCTGTCCAAAAATAGGAGTGTCCAAAAGTGTCCAAAAATAGTAATTTGAAAAATAATGGTTAAAAAATTCTTAGAAAAACATTCTACAAACTTTCTCTCCAAAATAGACGTCACTTGACGAAATCTAAGCAAGAATAAGTCAATTCAGCATAAGAAACTTACACTTAATACATTAAATGAGCCAATAACTTGAAGGCCAAACTGGACATTTGAACTTTCCACTCTTTTCATTTGACCACCATGCATCGTCCAAAATGTGGGAAAGAATGATCGACTGAAGGAATGAACGAACAAACAAATGTGAGACTGGGACTACTAATAACACGCTCACACCACACTTCATGTTAAACATAGTATGCGAGTACATTTTAAAGCTAATTGTGTCTTGATTTGTGAGAAGGTTACTTAGTAGTTTGATTTATATTTCAAAGTATATCATTGTTGCAAGTGTTTCCCATCCAAGAGGCAAGAAGTCTTTTGACCTGACTGTCCAAAAAATGTTAACTATAATAAAGCACACTCAAACTGATATCAGATTGCAATGTGGGTATTATAATGCTTTTTCCAAAGAATTAAAGCAGTGTTGTTTTACTATTAAAAAAGACAAGACTCTTGTTTACAGATGAGGAAATAAAATGTAAATCTTGAAACATTTTGAACAGTTACACACATTTTACCATATTGTATAAACAAAACATGCAAATTGTTTTTACGTTTTACAAATGTATATATAATATCATTGTAATCAGTGAGGCAAATTAGCCTCATGACCAAGGATTAAAGTTATCATGGCAAAGTTTATTTCTCCAAGTAATGTTCCCATTAATAGAACTATTTTTGTTTAAGTACACAACCATGCATTCTTTAGAATTCAATTACTTAAGTAGTGTAACTGGTTTTTCGTCTGATTTGTACAACTTTCTTTTACGTTTGTTGGACTTTTGGACACTTATGGACATCTTTTGGGGATTTTTGGACACCCTCTGGGTATTTTTGGACACTTTTGGACACTTTTGGACACTTTTGGACACTTTTGGACACTTTTGGACACTTTTGGACACTAGGGTGTCTAAAATGCTCTCGATGTCGAAAAATGCCCACCCTGCGCACAACTGATGTTTACAAAAATCCGCTCGTCAGTTGTCCTCGTTCGAAGCTTGTCAACAAATCTCAAAAACTGTTCCTTCTGTACTAGAGAGTTCCAAAACAATTAGCAATTGTTGATGAAGAAAGAGTAACAGTCCAACAGATAAAATGCCCAAAAAATAGTCAGGATCGAGAAATCTCTGTACCTTTTCATACAAATGATGTGTCTGTTAAAAACTACGTAAATTACTTGCAGATAAAAATACAAATGTAGGTACGTTTGTAATGTTCAATTATTATTATTTTTCGTTTCTTGCTCTAAGAGGCGACAGCTACTCAATTTCTCTCTCGAGAAAAGACAAAGTTCGGTGAGTTGTGGGTGTAAATTCTTGGCTTTTTTCTACCTACACTTTATTTTGGGGTTGTGTGAGAAAAATCTTTAATGTTCCGTCCGTCAGAAAAATTCATTTCAATTACTTGACAATTTAGTTGGCACAAAAATTACAAAGCCATTACTACCGATTTCCTTGAGTAGCAGGTAGAAAAGAAAGATGAATTATGTGTTTTTTGTCTTAAAATTTATCTTTTCTCTCCCATCTTGGTACAAACTTTTTGTACTTTTGTGTACAAGTGTTTTCTGTAATTTGGCATTTGCCGATATTTAACTTGGAGCTACTGATTTTGAAATATCTGGCAACACTGTTTTGTTGTTCTTTTGTCCAGACCTCATTGTCACCATTATTGATATTTCTTTCTGATGTTGTGAAAATAAAATGGAGTTTTTCAGCATTAAAAAAATCATGTAGCCAACAGGGTTCAAATAAGGGTTTGAAGGAAGTCATGATGGTAAAAGTTGAAATAACATTGATAAACCTTTCATTTCACTTTTCCAAAATTAGAAAAAACTGGTTCCCATTTTCCTTATTGGGAAGTGGCACACAGTGACAAGTGACCTTTGAGCCCTTACCTAAATGAGAAGGATCCAGAAAAACAAGTATAAACATTTTTTCTTCTACTTACTACCACAAAAAGAATCACAAATTGGCTGATTATTTTTCGCTAACTAAAAATAGTGTGATTAACATGAACTTTTAGGTGGACGGAACATCAATTTTTTTCTCACGCAACCTGAAATAAAGTGTAGGTAGAAAAAAGCCAAGAGGTGTAAATTACGAAATATGAAGTGAATTTCTCTCATAATAACACCTCAAGAAATCGGTGGAGCTCTGGGAATGGAGGATCCCACACCAAGGCCCGTTAATTTCGCCCATTTCCTAAGGTCCATGAGATTTCAGAAAGTGTTAGGTGAAGATTTGTATTTCATGAAAATCAGGTGGTTGCTCAGCGATCAATTCCCCTGATTAGAAAACGTAAGAGGACACGGTGTTCCAAATGGATTTTTAGGTTTGGACATAGACGGTTTGGATCAAAATCCTTTGACCCTTTTCCTTTCCCTTTGGCACTTTTTGGACTCACAATTCAATGGAGAAAACTCTATTTTTGTTGTATTATATGAGTTAAGGTCCAGGGAAAACGTTATATACCAAAAAACCTATTAATTATAACATTTTTTGATAAACTATTTAATCAATATTTAGCGACAGTTTAGTTACTTGTTGAATTCAAATCAAATAAAAATACATTTATCAGCACCTGAGTTACAGGGTCCGCCAAAACCTTGGCACTTGATATAAATGCGGATATCTACGTAACGAAGCAGTCTAAAACGTTTTATGCGTCCAGTCTGGTGTCTAGTAAACTGGTTAAGAACAATAACAAACAAAAGAGATCCAGTGACAGACCGAGGCCCACTGGGCCGTGCAAAAAGTCCACTAAAGTCCATTTGCGACCGAGTCTTTGAGCCCTAGTAAAAATGTCAAAGTCCCTGTAAGTTTTTTCTCGTGATAGAGCATTTGAGTACCTATCAAATGGGCCCAAGTTTTTTGAAAATCGGACGATAAACAAAAAAGTTGTGACCATTTTTCCAAAAGTCACCGATTTCTGTCTCGCGCCTCCAGTGCCGGCATCGTCAAGAAGAACGCCCTGAACGAGGCCAGGGCGCCCATACAGTTCCACTCTGAGGCCGGGAAGACAGCCAAGGAGATCGCCATGACTGTTGACTACACTGACCCGGCCGGCCTGAAGTCCATCAGGGAGAGGAACGGCGTCACGAAGTACAACTTCAAGGGCGGGAGGCCCAATACCAAGATGACGGCCGCCAACGTGCGCACGGTGAAGGAGATGTCCAGGAGGAACCCGGTGAGGCACGTGAAGAACATTCAGGAGGCCTGCAACGTGTCTGTGACGACGGCCAGGTGCCTGGTGAAGGAGAACGGCCTGAAGTCCCTGGCGACCCTGGAGAGGCCACTCCTGAGCCACCAGGCCGTGGCCAAGAGGATGGAGAGGGCCAAGAAGCTCCAGGAGTGGTTTGAGCTCAACCAGAATGACCGCATCCCCCGGGCCGTCCTCTGGAGCGACAAGAAGCTCGCGTGCCGTAGCCTACAAGAAACGCCAGCCCAACGTCAAGGCCCTGGAGAAGGCAATTATGAAGGCCTGGGACGAGGTTCTGGTGCCCCAGAAGGTGAAGAGAGTTTGCGAGGCCATCCACGTCCGTCTGGAGAAAGTTCTCGTCGCAGAGGGCCCCTACTTCATGTAGTTCAACCGAAGTTGGTTGAAAATTATGACATAAAACGTAAAAAATGATAAAAATATAAGTTGTGTGGCTTTGTTTCTAGTTTTAAAGTTGGTAAAGAGCATGGAAATCGGCCCAGTAGTTTTATAGTTAGTTATTTTCGTGAAGTGCCAAGGTTTTGGCGGACCTTGTATTTGACTTTCAATGGTCCATTTTTAACACACAAAGGCCGAAAAATGCTTGTTATATCAGAAAACAGATTCCCAAAGACTTCATACACCTTTTCAATATTGCAAAAATATTTTTTTTTTTTAAATTAGTTCAAAATAATAAAAAATCTCACAAGATTTTTGGATGGCATAGCATCTTTCATAACTTTTTAGAGTACGCTTTGTTGTGTGTTCAGTCAAAATCAAAAATAAATTTAACAGATTCACATTCAAATTTACGATTTCTTGATCTCATAATCGTTCCTCCATTTGGCTTTTTTCGAAAATCTCCATCAAGGAACGCTTGCTTAAACGCATGCCCGCAGATTGGAAACATGGTCGTTTTCAAAGTGACTTGTTTTTTTTTGACTCGCATTACAGGTGGTTTCCTGTGAGAAGTACATTTTGCTCACTCTCGACTGAAGAGAGCAGCTCCTCCCTGTAATTACATCAGAACCGTGAACTATTTTAGAGGGATTGAACTATTCAAAGGCCAAAATAACCAACAGAGTGATTGCCAACCCACTTGGATTGTACATCTGATTCATTCAAAGGGCCAGGAAGAGGTTAGAGGAGAAAAAGTAGCACCCTGGTTCAAAGATAGTGTGTGGAGTGATCTTGAGTGATGACTAGAGCGGCCGAAAATATTTAATTAAATATAAAATATTTAATTTAAATATTTTGCGTTTTTGTGCAGTTTTTAAATATTTGGGCTTTTTCTTACAAAATTAAAGAAAA